>VXBI01009662.1:208914-370155 GCA_013397375.1 Toxostoma redivivum
CTCACATAATCTTTTTTTTTTTTTTTTTTTGTTATAATAAAATCTTTTGTAAAACTGTTCATTCAACTGCCCCATGAGGGATGAATTGTAAATCCAGCCAAAAAAAACCTACCCCACATCCCTGGATCTTAGGAAATGTAGATTTGTCACCTTTCAGTCTCTTTGTATGCTGTTAGATTTTCTCCCTGTAATTTTATGCTGCTCAGGCACCTAATGACCTAAGTGGTCCCAGGAGAGAGGAGTTGACATTCTCTAAATTAAAAAAAAAATTAAAAAATAAAAAAAAGGTGTTTATTTGCAATTTACCTTACCTGACTTGTTTAAAGTGTTATCAGAATGCAAGCACCTACTTTCTTCTCTTCATTTTCACAAGATATCCAAGATTTGCTTGAATTGGGAATGTCTAAAGCCTCAGGCATGATCCTGGGTGTTCTCAAGACTTAAATGCCACTGCTTAAAGAGTTAAAGATCTAGATGGCTGCACTAAGAGGATGATAAACTAATCACTCACTCACTGCTGGTGAGCCTGGTGTCATTTACTGAAACATGGAATGCATTTAACAATGTAAGAGAAACTCCATGCAGTGCAAAAGCCAAAGATTATTGTTAGATTGTCAGGGTTTACTTTGGAGAAAGTCCTCAGTCTAATTACCTACGTTTAAGCAACAGAAGTATTTTTGCCCTCGTTGAAGAAGTTCACATTTTCCTTTCAAAGCCAATGGACGGTTTGGGATTTTTTTAATGCTACTAAGGATTGCAGATTCTGTTCAGAGGGCTACAAAAATTGAAGGCAGGGACTAGGTAAAATAAATAATTTTTCCAGGGAGCAAGTAAAAAAGTTTCCTATCATTATAACTATGAGAAAAGTAGAAATAATAATTAGACTACTAGTTCTGAACATTTAACTATTGATTTGTGTCTTCCAGTGCTGTGAAATGGCTGGAAAGACAGCTCTCAGCACTCAACTGAAATGCATATTTAAAAGCCACACTCTTTTTTAGTGCTACTGGAAAAAAATGCTTTAAATCCTTTTTTACTGCAATCTCGGAGCCTTGGAAGAGGAGGCAGAGCAGATCCAACATTTTGGTTTTGCATTTTTTGCACCAGAATTTGGTGAGTATTGACAATTTCTCTTCAAACAAATCTCAGTTAAAGATTAGGATACCAAACATAAATAAAACATCAAAGGGATTTTGTGGGGCTCACCCAGTGGACATCCAAACTGCAAATACAGCTTTATTCTCTTTTGGTCTATTAAACTTTGAATGGTACATTTGGTGCAGGAACAGCTGGTACAGGACCCTTTCCCAGCACACCAAATCCCAGAGCTACTCTCAGTGGATGCCACCAGAAGTTTTTTGTTGATGGGAAAGCAAGGCCTGGAGTGACAGAGCCAAAATGAAGGTGTGACCATAACTCATCGTGGTGGAGCAGTGTCACTTTGACCCAGCAAACACAGGCAAAAACAGGCAGTGCAGTGACATCAGCACGTCCTGGCAGACCAACCACCCTCCTGAGACTCTGGCTGGGTGCTCTGATGTGGCCATGGCACATCCCTGCACACCAGTGTCAGTCTGACCTGGTAAACACAGGTGATAAAAGCAGAGGAGCAACAGGAGCTGAGCAAGTGTTAACTGCTTACCTGCTCTGCACAGACTCGTGGAGGGCACTCTGCTCCCCAGCTCGGACAGAGCTTGTCCCATGGCTCTGGTGCTGTGACCCAAATGACTTCTGAGGAGGAGAAGGAGGAGGCAGAAAAACCTTCTAATGACACCTGCCTTCATAACAAGCCTGGCAAGACAGCACATGATCATTTTCCCTGCTGGGTGATGGCTGGTGGCTCAGGCAGTTCTGCTGACCTTGGTTAGGGCAGTCTCTGAAGAAGTAAGCAAAGCTCCAGTCTCAACCAAAGGATCACAATGCAGATGAAGGGGTGGAAATTCAGCTGATCAAAGAGAGATGTCCTCAGCATCATCCTGAAATGAACATCAAAAATAGATCAGATTGTTCTCAAGCAGTGGCTATTTCCCTGCACGCCTAAAAGGAGAATCCAAATGAGTAAGTCAGGTGTTGCTGTGCACACTGCAGAGATCTAAAGGCAGCAAAGAGAAATGCTATTCAAAGGAACCTGCTCTTCCTGTTGTGTAAACCTCTCCCTCTACAAAGAGGCAACATTTTCCCTAGGAACTGTGTGACAACACTTGCCTCACTGCACTGTGTGAAAGACAGAGCAAACACTTTGAGATCAGTGGGACCAAGACATGTTTTTGTAACAAGGGCATGGAGTGACAGGACAAGGGGGAATGGCTTTAAACTGACAGAAGGCAGGGTTAGATTAGAGATTACTAAGAAATTCTTCCCTGTGAGGGTGGGGAGGCTCTGGCACCGGGTGCCCAGAGAAGCTGTGGCTGCCCCTGGATCCCTGGAAGTGTTCCAGGCCAGGCTGGATGGGGCTTGGAGCAACCTGGGATAGGAGAAGGTGTCCCTGCCCATGGCAGGGGGTAGAACAAGATGGTCTTTAATGTCCCTTCTAACCCAAACCATTCTAGGATTCTATAATAAGAACTGGGGAACTTCTGAAATACACTCACAGCTCCACAGACCACAATTGCTACTGCAGAACAAACTGTTTCTATTTCATCTATATGTGCATGATTTTAGGACCTGAAAAACTGCCGCCCTTGTACTTCTCAGCAGCTAATAAAAACCCTTGTTAGCAACATCTGGATACAAGATAAGGGAACCTTGCAAGGAAACATGAGGCATTCAACAGGTTTCTGCAGAGGGTTCTTCGTCAGTCCTCTGAGGACTCTGCTCCAAAATCCACTGAGGTGTTGGGGTGTTTTTCCATTGACTTCACTGGGCTCCAAACCAAGACCTAAAGCCTCCCTGCTGTGCCTTGGACATTTATTTGTGTTTGATCTGTAATAAGATCTTTCATTTCTCTTATTCCTGTAAAAACAAATAAAGCCAGAGCACAAGAAAGCAACTAAACACATGCTTAGCTTTAAGCATATCCCTAAACCCACTCACTTAAAGTCCTTAATTCTATGGACTCCTGGGAAAGAAAAGCACATGCTTAAAGTTAAACATGTGCTTGGGGTCTTTGCTAATTAGTGATGGCCTTGTGTCTTACAGGGCCCTAAACACTTCTTAGAGCATCTGGGGTTTTAGGGCCCATATGGGAGAAATTACATGGAGACCATCTCAAAAGTGCAACTTTCAGTATTGTATCTGATGCTGGAAGCCTGTCTTTAGTGGCTTTCAGACTGATTCTGTTACAACACCATTTACAACTAGCTGAGGGAAGAGTTTATTAGATATTTACAAAAATAAGAATATCTAAAACCAGAACCTTTCCTTGGCTAATACTACAATACCATCCCATCAGGACAATCTGTCTAATCAAACTAAAACTCCTTTTTGGAACGGATGTGCTTACTGGCATCTCAAGACCAAAACTGTCTTGCTTCAGCCAAAGTTTTGTCCCTGACATCCTTCATTTGCTCTGAGGATGAGTCTGGCTCTGGAAAAAAAGTGAGCCTTTACCTTTGGGTGAGGCAGCAAATGGAAGAACATTCCCAGTAAACTGCACAGAACAAAAGGCATTTTTCTTCACTGCACCAAGTTTATTTTGAACCTCTACTGAAGTGTTAGAACTCTCAGCTATCTTGATCAGACAAAGCCTGAAATGTACATGTCTGACAAGTCAAATCAGTGTTGTTCCCAGTGAGAGAACATTGGGGAAGTTTCTTCACAAAACACATGCTAGCTAGCAGGAAACCTCTCACCTTGTCAGCATCTCCTGCACAAGGACTGAAACTTGTCTGTCTGTGGCTCTTGCACTCTGTCTCTTATATCTCCCTGAACTCTTTTTCAAGGTGCATCAGTGCACTCAGCTTCAGATACTCTTGAACTTTCAGCTCTTTCTACAATTTTATGATGTCTCCTGTTTATAGGTTCATTGTTCTGCAGGCTGAACAATGAGGCCATGTCCATTAGTGAGGAATCTAGATCAGTGTGAGCACACAACATTTCTCTCAACTGCCAAAGCAGCCTGGTGCTCCTGCTGCTTTCCTATTTATACAGCCTGTGGGAAGACAGGTGATATCTGAACCCAGCATAAAGCCTTCAGAAGAACTTTTTTTTTTTTAAAGAAAAGTGATGGTTTGAATGCTTTACATCACATGGCTGCAGTGTCTTTGATGTGAAACTAGATTTACCACAGCTTCACACTTACCTCTGAGGAACAGGGAAGTTGTGAGTCAAAGCATCAACCATCAGAACCACCACAAACAAAAAGCTGCTGCAGGCTGTGCTTGCCTAGAAGCACCAGCAGCACAGTCCTCCCCAATCCCAGGTCTAGTTAAACACCTAAAATAACCTCAGCTTAGCCCTTGATGTTTTAAGGATGGAAAGGAGGATAAACACAGGGAGCTTCTCCTGGATCCTTCTGCAGCCCCATTTTTTAAGTTTGTGATCTCCTAAACTCTCTGATTCTTCAGTGCTCAAGATCCAGCTTATAGTGACTGTACAGCATAGATGAAGCTTTTGTAGGAGGCATCAGATCCACCTTCTCTCAACCTCAAAACAGTAGATGCAAAGCAAAAAGGCCCAGGGTGTCCATCTAATCATAGTGCCTTGGATGGTTTTTGCAGCTGAAACAGCTGAACTGGTATTTCCAATGTTCTCTGAGCAGCCCATGTAATAAAGGAGAATTTACAACCAAAAACTCATCAGCATCTTCTGTGCCAAGTCTCTGATTGCATTAAATGTCCTGGATTTATGATCCACTTTTAAACTACTTTTTGGGGATGACCTATATCACTTGTTGGAGAACAAGGGCTGATATGACTGCAGGCAAGCTGATTTTAGAAAGTCTGCATGAAGGACATACCATACAATTTCAAATTACTCTCTGGTACCCTGCTCTGTGCTTTTCCAGAGACCACTGTCCCCACAGCCTGTGGAAATAAAATACTGTCGTCCTTCTTATAGCAAATAGGTAGAAGCTTTTCCCAAGAAAGTTGGGGGAAAAAATTGTGTTCGATACACTTCCTAAACCCAAGGAAGAATGGAAGGCTGTACTCTCTGTAGACTCAGAAAATTCACTTCTTTCACCACCAGATTCCTGTTCCCAATCCTAACTCTAACCTCTCTGTTTCCCCTCCTTTCCACACAAGATTGATTCACAGAACTTGATTTAAAGGATGTTTATTTCCATAACAAAAATGATCAGGGGTCTAGAAAACATGACCTATGAGGAAAGATTGAAAGAATTGGGTTTGTTTAGTCTAGAGAAGAAAAGACTGAGGGGGAGACATGATAACAGCCTTCAACTATGTAAAAGGTTGTTGCAGATAGGAAGGTAATAAATTGTTCTCCATGTCCACTGGGTATAAGACAAGAAATAATGGGTTTAAATTGCAGCAAGGAGGATATAGGTCAAGCATTAGACACGTTTCCTAAGAGGAAGGACAGGTGAGAACTGGAGTAAATTAGTCAAGGAGTTACAGACTCTACTGTCACCAGGAATGGCTCAGACCTGGCAAAACTTGCCTTGGGGTAGAGGGATGGATCATCTCTCAGGGTTCTCTCTGCCCCTTTTTCTACTGGTCTATATTTATACCAGTCAAAATGATCAAAAGTATGTTTGTTCCAAAGAAAGGAAAGAGAAAATCTTTCTTGAGCCCTCCCTGTGATTTTTACTGCTGATTTTATCTGTAGCTGCAGTGCATTTGAAGATATCCACATTCATTTCTATTTAGACAATTAAGAAAAAGACAATTTTTACAGCCCTATGCCCCAGCACATGTTTTCTGTTGTGGTTCATGCTATTAAATGATGTGTCTGCACTCTGTTCCAAACCTTTGCTCCAGGTAAGACAACAACCCCCACAGCACAGGTTGGGTTTGGATGTTGAATTTCAGCTCTGCTCATACCAGTTGTGTCAACTCCTCCAGTTCACTTCCAATGCAAAGGACAATGGAGTAAAAAACCAACCTCTCTGGCCAGTGAAGAAAAGATTATATGGACAGCAAAGAAACATCTTCTTTTGGCATTTAATGGAAGCAAAATGGTTCTGGATCCACTTATTACTTTTCCATGTTTCATCTGCAAAACAAAATTAGTTAATGTCACTATATCTTCTGTCATTTATATTTAATAAAGTTTTTATGATGCAGTGTTTTCATTCTTTTAATTTATGTTCAAATGGCAATAAATTACCTTACCTGTGGAGGTTTGGGTTGCCATTGTACTTGAGGACAACCATTATAATTCAATCTGATTAAAATGTTTCATATAGCTATCCCAGTCAACAAAAAGCAGTTTTAGAGTGGTCAAACCTAAAGGTTTACTGTGTCAAGCCCAGCTGCAATTTACTTTCCATTAAAAAAAACTCAAAAAACCAAAATCAGAAAAAAGCAAGAATATTTGTATTAATCTTTTTTTAAATGTTCTGATTGTTCATCTGAGATTAATTTTTGAAACTGTTTGAATAATTGCATTTCTGAAGTGGTTTATGCATAGGCACATCCCCATTGGTAGGTAGGTAGGTATGTAACCTACCAAAAATAAATGGAACATTTTATTTCAGGCCAAAAAAGCACTTAGTACCAAGAGATTTTTTAAGAGAACCTCTTTTCTCCCTAAGTTCGTGTTATTAAACATGTGCAGACAACAATAGCACTCATTTCATAAAACCTGTTCTTCCTTCAGGTTTCCACCTCAGCTTCCTACAGAAAAGCTGGAAATCCTACAGGTCCTGCTCAACTGGGCTGGTCTGAAAACAGGGTTTGTCTCCATCTGCTGGTGCTTCAGCTTTTAAAGTCTCAAATGTCTGAAAAATAGTAATATTTTTCAAAAGATTCGAGAAATTCAGCAGATAGTCATCAGTAAGTTCCCTAACTCCTAATTGTTACTTCTGAGACCAAGTCTTGTCTGTAGGGCTGGATGCCATTATGTAAAGTCAGGTTGATATACTGATGCTGATTAGGAATTTATTTTCTCTACTCACACTGATTTTAAAATCTTCTTTTTTTTTTTTTTTTCTGATATTGAGTAACCTCCTGCTTGAATCAACTCACCAGGAAGGGTGGCAGATTTTAATCCAGGGTAAAACCCTACATCATCACCATCCAATCACCAACCATGAAGCACAGGTGTCCACCTGAGAGGCTTGATCCTTTGACTTTGGAATGACAACATCATCAGAAATATTCCCATTAGACAGGGCTGCTTCCCTCCATTGGTGCCAAAATGTGACAAGAGCCCCAGGATCCCTGGAAGTGAGGCTTGGAGCAACCTGGGACAGTGGAAGGTGTCCCTGCCCATGGCAGGGGTGGAATGGGATGGTCTCTAAGGTCCCTTCAAACCCAAACCAGTCTGGGATTCCAAGTGCAGGAGCAGATACTTCTCATTCTGCCATCTAAAGCCATGAAAGGCTCTCATCCTATACTCCAGATGTTAACTGCACCCCAAGGGCTTGTTCTCT
Organism: Toxostoma redivivum; assembly: GCA_013397375.1. Classification (NCBI taxonomy): domain Eukaryota; kingdom Metazoa; phylum Chordata; class Aves; order Passeriformes; family Mimidae; genus Toxostoma; species Toxostoma redivivum. Next base: position 216,410 of record VXBI01009662.1, read on the forward strand.
CAGATTAACACAAAATTCTTGTCTTCCAGCTGGATTTAGCTGGTGAGGAACCTATCCCAAGTCTCTCCCAGCAAGGCACAAACATTTTCAGTGATCTGGCAGCACATCTAGGAGTCAGGGAGCTGATACACAATACCTTATGCACTTCACATGGCAGGATTCATCTTACCTAACTCTATCCACCTGAGAGGCAGCCTCAGGTCTGAGCCAGTCATTTTAGCTCCCTGAACACCAGCAGAGAGATGCATTTCCAGAGGGCAACTTATTCCATGACTTCAAGACACCTCTCTTTGGCAAGATAAATCCAACCCTAAGAAAATATTGTCTCCTACATTTTTTTTCACTTCAAAATAAAAGATTGCTGTCAGCCTTCCCACCTGGCAAACAGCAGATCAGAGCTGGACCCAACATTCATCTGATGGGCAAGTGAGGCTCTGGAGAAAGCAATGGAAACGCCCTGAATTACTTCAGCTGAAAACTACAGTTGTTTGCCTGTGTCAGAACAACTACCCTGGCCTGATGCTACAAAATTTAAATACCTTTGCCAAGGACGGTGCTCACCAGGATATTCAGTTCCTGGGAATGGGAAATAGGTTTTAATGTAGTGTATTCTCAGTTAAAATAAGTCTCTTTGTAACTTGTTTCACCAGTGATGCTAAAGATGATGATCATAAAGTCCTGTGTCAGATTCTACATAGGCTGCATTTACTTTCACATTTAAATGCCCACATGCAGCCATCAGAGCACCATTACATCAAGAATATACGATTACCTCAAGATTTATTTAACTGAATCCCCCCTAATTAGGTCATAAGGTATGATTAAGCAGTTGTTAGCTGTGTCATAAGGAAGTCTACAAAGGGAATGAAATATTTAAAACAGTAATAACATACCTATCCTGCTTTGCTATTTATGCACAGTTAAACACATAAAAACAAAGGAGCGACTCTTAATTACAAGGACAATTTATTTTGCTGACCTTCTTTTTGGGACACAAGCCAAACCCACTGGGGGCTGGTTTGGTGGTTGCTCCGGTTGACTTTGCAGGGAAAATGTCCTGGCCCCTTGTTGGAGAGGCTGCAGTTCCTGCCTGGAGAGAGCAGAGCCTTTCACAGGGCTAATTTACAGCCTTCCCCAGTGGTCAAGGGCAGCCATGAAGTACACAAATTACAGTTAAAAATAGAGATGGCTTTGTGGAATCTCATTCCGGTGGCTTCCAAAGGTGCGGGGCCAGGAGCACAAACGTCTCATTCCATGCTGCCTCTAAGCTCTAAGTCCATTTTCATCTTTTTTTTTTTTTTCTTTTTTTTTTTTTTTTTTAACTTTTCCCCTTGGATCCCGAGCTCCACCTCAGTTTTGAACTTCCATAGGAAGGCAGGAGGTTAAACCAAACTGCTAACTGTGTCTCTTCAAAACTGACATTTAATACAGGGTATAAATCACTGTGGGAGCCTGTTATTCCTTCAGGAATGCAATTACATAGGGTCAAATAAAACATGAAAGAACCCAACAAGTTTTAAAATGTAGTATGTTCTCAAAAGCAGGCAAGAAGGAATGCAAAGCAGTCCAAATATGCTAACATCCACATGTTGTCCTGTATGAGGGGGATTAGAAAGGAAGGTTTCTGCTCTTTAATGATTATGTTGTTAAGGGTAGGTTTGTTGCAGGTTCTTGCTGAATACCAGCCCACTCAGGGAGCTTTGGGCAGATTACTGTATTATTTAAAGCAGGTGTCTTTTATGTATCTCATTATTTTAATTGCCATTGTAGTTGTGTTTAAGATTCCATTTAGTACAAAATAGGATGTGCAAAGTGGGCATTCACCTTTTCCTTCCAGGCTCAGAGGTGCAGAGACACATCAGGGGAGAGAGAATCACAGCACTGCAAAATCATCTCTTTGATAAACAAATCCTCCTGATTTAGGCCACCTCCATCTCAGTCTCATTGGTTTGGTTTGATGCAACAGGCAAAAACATTAAATAAAACCTCATGAAACCTGTTAAAATCCAAACCAAAGATGATTAAGCAGGTTCAGCACCACCCACAACATCGCTCCCTGTCACCATTCACATTTCACTCACATTTCTCTGAGAAAAACCCTTCTGCTTTTGCATTTTAAATGTATTTAAATAGCCTGGAAGGAAAAGTCCAGAGATTCTAGGAAATTTTTGAGGTCAAATTTGCCACTCTCAGTTTCACTACTCTGCATTTTATACCATGAATAGTTAAACTAAGCAAACTTTGAAGTTATTTAATTGAAAATCTGGGGTTTATCGAAGGCAAGCTTTATCTGAAAGTAAATTTTTTTTCGGCTAAAAGGGATTTTTTAATTCAAAATCAAAGGCTATATTAAAAAAATAATTTTTAAACATTTAACTATAAGAACTGCTAGAAATGTTTCTTTTTCTCATTTTAAAGAAGTGACTTCTCCCCAAGAGTGATTGATGTTTAAAAACTACATATATGAGAGAGTACTTTGCTTTTTAAAAGCCTTATATTTTTTAAATTGCTTCAATCTTGCTTTTAAAAGTTTTGCCTTTCACATTTAAATGCAAACCTTTCACTTTTTAACCCTCTCCCTAAGAAAGTAACACAAATAATTCTCTACATTTTACATGTTTTCCAGGGAAAAAAACATTTAAAAGAAATATGTGAAATAACTCATTTTTCTCTCTTCAAGTGAAGCAGGGAAAACCTTAATAAATTGGGCAAAAGTAAGGGTTTCCTCCAGATCTCTTAAAAATTACATTTTTACAGCATATTTCCTAATGGGAAAATTACAAGTGGGGATTTTTTTCCTACAACATCCCCACAGCTCCCACTCTCAGACTCCCTGATTTCACCTCCACTAAGGCTGCCAGAATAAAACTTTGGATTTCCCTCCCCTGTTTTATAGCAACCCACTGCATTACAGCTCCATGGGTCACTGGTCCTGCCAACACTTATATATATTCTCAGAACAAAGCCTGGGAAAAAGTTTTTGCAGAACAAACCCTTTGTTAAAGGTAGAAGTAACACTGCTGTCCATTACAAAGATAATTAAATACTTCCTATTGCAAGAATATGGTTTTATTTGCTTAAAATGTTGCCCCACTCCAGCCATATGGGTGAAATACCTCATGTTAATCATGGGCCTCAGGGTTGGTTTGTGTGTGGGGAGGATTTTTTAATATATTTTTAATATCAAGCAGAATGACTCACCTGTTTCAGAGGGGAACAAACTCTGCTCCAGGGGTTTCTCAAACAATCCCTGAGCCCTGTGCTTTGAATTGTTCTGGTGTCCTAATTCTTTGTAGGAAGGGTTTAAAAATTCCTAGCAAGGGAATCTCTGGATAAAGAATAGATTTTTCACTGGTCATGTGAAACTGTCCCCAAATGCAACCAAATTCCGAATTTTTGTAAAATGCTGTGTGCACTCAGGCACAAATTGAATGGGGAAAGAAATTTGAAGTTCACTTCCAGTTTGAAGCTGTCTTCCATGATTAGAGAATTCCCCTTTTTTAATGTTGTTTGGGAAAGAAATTACAGTGAGGAAAATCCCATTCTCAGAGAAGGCACCCCCAAAATCTGAGGACACATGAGTTTATTGGCAAACAAACTTTAAATCTCCAATCCTGATGCCTGTGACAGGCTCTGAGCCTGACACTGTCATGTGAAATTAGCTTGGAAAATGCTACTAACCTGGCAAAAGTATAAATGTTTTTCATCCTTTCTAGAAAGTCTTCCCTCCTTCAGCTGGGAAAGTTACCTCCTTCAGATACAGCTCCTTGAATTTTCCTCTGCTGGGAAGAATAAACCAACACCAGGTAAAATTCAGGTTAGATATAGGGAAGAAATCCTTGGCTGTGAGGGTGGGGAGGCCCTGGCACAGGGTGCCCAGAGCAGCTGTGGCTGCCCCTGGATCCCTGGAAGTGTCCAAGGCCAGGCTGGATGGGGCTTGGAGCAACCTGGGACAGTGGGAGGTGTCCCTGCCCGTGGCAGGGGGTGGGATTGGATGGACTTTAAGGTCCCTCCAACTCAAACCATTCTAGAATTCTAAGCCCATTCTGTGTCCTGAGTCTGTTCCAGGGAAAACTCCCCACACAAGTTCAGTGACAGCAGATGTGCTGCAGAGATGCTCCTGAGTGCAGAAATCTAAGGCAGGTCTGTATAGTCAAGATAAAAGTTGAATACAGAGTGAGTAAAAAGGTAAAGTTTCATCTTTTCAGATGTGTTTAGTACAGAGAGTCAGAAAATCATTAAGGTTTGAAAAGCCCTCTCAGATCATCAAGTCCAACCATTCCCCCCGCACTGCTGAGGCCAACTCTGCCACTGTCCCCAAGTGCCACATCCACAGGGCTTTTAAATCCCTCCAGGGATGGGGACTCCACCACTGCCCTGAGCAGCTGTGCCAGGGCTGGACAAACCTTTCCATGAAGAAATTTTTCCCAATATCCAATCTAAACCTCCCCTGGTGCAACTTGAGGCTGTTTCCTCTTGTCCTGTCCCTTGTTCCCTGGGCAAAGAGACCAAAACCCACAACACAGAATTTGCAGTGGTCCCTCAAGGAGAAATATTCATTTCACCAGCCCAAGTAAAACTGAAATAGTGAATGTGCTTGAGCAGGGAGGGAGCAATGTCAGTCCAGCTCTGAATGCTGAAAGAAGTAGCACATGGAACTGCAAATCTGCTGATAAGATTTATTACACTGAAACTGATACCTTAGAGAAAAGCAAAATGTAGTGGCTTTATTTAATGAGAAAAAACCAAGTTGAGCACTCATAGCTCATAACAGCATTATCAATACCAAGATACCAAGGTTCTGAAGAAACAATGGGTAAAGTAAAGACACCTGTGGCAAAATGTGACACAGGAGACAAACTTCAGTCTGGATAGAAGTGTCAGGCTCTTGTACCAGGCTGCTCTATCCAAATATTAGGTAAACCCTTGATATGTTGCCACACAACATTTCTGGTGAAACTGGAGAACAGAGGGATGAGACAAGTGTTGTGAGGAGGATAATAAATTGTCTAAAATGGAGATGAGAGCATGTTGAACTGATGGAACAAGTGAACTGAAGGGAGGTTACTGGAGGAATTCTCAACATCAGCTGTGGGATGACTGCAGTTAACACTGCCTCTACCATGCTGCTGCTACACGTGGAATCGTTTCTATCCAAATTGCCTGAGGCACAGAGTTAAAAGACATCATCAGTACCAGGAAGATCAGAATATCATACCTGAGGAAATGACCTACAAACCACAGGATGACTCAGGGACCAATACAAACATTTACAGTCATAGATGCTGCGTAGGGCACTCATGATTCTTTCTGATGAATTCTCTGCCCAGTTGTGTTTGAAACAGATTAGTTCAACGTGAGATAAGTGTGGAAAACAGGTGCAAAGGCTGGTCAAGATCCAGGAGACATCGTGACAGTAGAGGGATGGAGTAGATGGAAGGTCAACACTGGCAAGTGTAGCCAGGAATAAGAAGGGGAAGATTTCTAAGGATCATGTCAGTGAGGTTCATAAATAGCATCCCAAGAGGAGTCCCAAAAGTCTGAAGCTGCAGCCTCATTAGGTTAAAAACAGATATAAAATGAGGCTGCTTGCTCTCACTTATGGGAAGTTCAGCTCTTAAAGGGGAGAGATACTTAATCTCAAAAACCTGATAAAAACAACACTAAATATGGATTATTCTGCAGGAGGAGGAAAGTGCTGAAAGACAGGACAGACTTAGCAAGCACTTAGAGCTGAGTAGTGTGTTCTCTGCTGATAAAACTGTGGCTCAAGCTCTATTCCCCATCTGCTAAGCACCCCGAGTGAGTATACATTTCAGAGGAACCATCAGATGAAAAAGGCACTGCTTGTTAGACAGGATTTCCATCCCCTAGAAAGAAGCCAGCACTGCACTAGAAGTGCCTCAGAGGCCAGCAAACACCTGGATTACTAGGCATTATTATCTTTAGATTTAAAACAATGTTCTGATTTGGAAAATCCAGGTCAGATTGAGGGTTGCAGGGTAAATCATAAACCAGGTGTGAGAGCAGTTACTGTGCCTGCCATAAACACAACGGCTGAGCTGTAGGGGCAGACCCTGAGGATCATATTCAGTTGGTGCTTGATCTCTCTTATCCCACTGGTGAAACTGGATTTTTACTAAGTATTGTGCTGGAGATCCTCATTCCACTCCACACTGGCACACACACACACATGCATTCAGGCAGGCAGTCTCATAAACTTTAACTACATACAGAAATTCCCATACTGCCTCTTGGATATGCTCCAGCTCGTGAAGGGGTGCTGGTGGATGATCAGTACCTGCCAGGTACAAAGCCTTCTCTTTTCTCCCCAGATTGAGGGCTGTCATGAGCTGCCCTAATGCCTTTGCAATAAAACTCATCAAATTCCCCCAGTATAAAGTAATGAGCTGTAGCCCTTCTACCATCCTACATCTGCTACTTACAGCAGGCCAAGAAAACAACCGGCGATGTCAACTCTTCATTCTGTTCCTCAGATCATCAGCTCTCTGAAAATAACAAAATCTGAAAGGCATATGGACCTTCTCATAAAAACAACAAACATGCAAACAAAACCTCAGATGAGTTTCCCAAGTCAGCAGGATCTGCCTGCTAATTATTACAGTACAGAGGGACCGACCATCCTGTAGCCAGAAATTACCCAAGAAGAGGCCTGAGTTCTTCCCCCAGGCTGGGCTGTTTGGACACACTGAATTCCCTCATTTCTGGAGATAATGTGTGGGATTTGGCTGCCCAAATCAACACAGCCACAAGACCTGAAAGGCTACATTTAGATTAGATATTGAGCAGAAATTCTTCCCTGTGAGGGTGGTGAGGCCCTGGCACAGGGTGCCCAGAGAAGCTGTGGCTGCCCCTGGATCCCTGGCAGTGTCCAAGGTCAGGTTGATGGGATTGGAGCAACCTGGGATAGTGGAAGGTGTCCCTGCCCATACCAGGGGATGGGAATGGATGAGCTTTAAGGTCCCTTCCAACTCAAACCATTCTGGGATTCTGTAATAGAAGGGCACTTTGTGATGGATGTTGCCTTTACCCTCACCTTCGTGCTCATGCCTCTCACATGTAGGCAGTGTGGGCTCTGCAAAGACAGGGAACTCCTCTATGGCTCAGGAGTCCTTGAGGAGATATTTTGACCCACACAGAGAGAAATACAGACAGATGAAAGGTATTGAGCCTGGAGAAAGCAGGCTGGAAAAAAAGGAGAGAGAAATCATTTCAACCCTGGAGTGCTCTCTTCCCCAGCAATCCCCTCTGCTTACCTCAGAGCCTCCAAGGAAATGTGTCCATGGGGCATGAGAGAATGGGGATGGGAAGAACACAGCATCCTACACAAACCTTCCCTGCAGACCCTCCAGGTTTGCTCTCTCTTCATCACAAAGGGCAGGGAGGAGGAACGAGGTGAAGCACCAGGGCAATTACCTTCAGCAGATGGGGCCCCCCGTGCAGCCCCCACCATGTCTGTGCTCAGAGCTGCTGCCAGCCCTCTCTTCCAGGGAGAGGATAGAACTCACCTCCCCATCCAGAGAAAAAAAAAAAAAAAAAAAGTAGCATCTGTGGGAGAAAGACATATGTCTGGCCTCCACCGTGAACCCTGCGCCTGGCAGGAGAACGCGATGCCGATTCCAGCCCCAGCTTTTCATTCCTGTTGTAACAGTCATAAACGCCTGCTGAAACCTAAGAAGAACAAGACTGTAATCCTAATAAAACAACATTCTGGAACCCTGAAAACTAGATGGAGGCTTCTCAGGCCAACTTTAAAATTATATTCGCTTTTCCAAGGGCTGCACTTTGTGTGTGCCGGTGGGATGGACGCTGGCAGGCTGACCCCGATGGAATGGGGGATTTCAGCAGGGGAAGGACAGGAGGCAGTTCTGCAGCACAGCAGCCATCCTGTCCCAAAATATAGAGAGAATCTCCCAAGCCCAGGCTCTCAAGGTCTCCTCCTAAAAGCAAGCCTTGATGTCTTTTCTCCAAATCCAGCCTTCTTTTCCAGATGCCCTGCAAGCCTGACTCCACAGAGCAGGAACAGGCTGAGCTTGTTTGAAGGCAAAAGCTCGTGCAAAGGCACAGCTTTTCATGCTGAAATCTTTCCCTCTCTTTCTGCAGTGTGGTGTTGAACAGAAGCCATGGGACTTTGTGCACCAGCCACCCCTAAAATGAAGAGCAGGAGGAAAGGGGGTTCAGTTTCCCTACTCTCTATCATACAGCTCACCAGGGATGCTGTTCTCCCTTGCTGGCATTGTCTCCAGCAAGGCACCACATCAACTGTGGGCCTTAAATCACTCACCAGCACCAAGCCCAAGGGTGGCAGGTCCTCAGTAACCATCAATTTGCATCCTTCCCCTGGCATCTGTAGAGCTGGAGCTGCACCAGCCAAGAAGGTGCGCTCTGGAACATCAAGCTGTGCTGGCCCTTTCAGAGAAAAAAACCCTCTGTTGCCAACTCTTGTGATTTTACTGCAAATCTTCCCTGATATTATGTGAAACCCGAGCTCCTGATGTGCCACTCCATCCAGCACTTCCACTTTAAGGGGAAAAAAAAAATCTGTGGTCTTTCTGGTCTTAAAGAAACACTTTCCAGGAGGTGGCCTGAACACATGCTAAAGGCTAAAAGTAGCATTCACAGAATTAAAACATCTCATGATTTTTAAAAGGTTTTTGCTCTTCTGGGGACCTGACCTGTGATCTGGGGAGCCACAGGTTGTAGAGAACCCAAAAATTGTTTGGGCACTGTCTGCTAACAGGTATTGGGTGGTGGTGGTGGAAGGCGTGTGACAGCTCCCTAATCAGCTCTGTGGGGATGACATGAGTCAGTCCCTGCAGGGAATAGCACATTGGAACTGCAAATACCCACAGGGCACTAGTAATATTTATCTGGCAAACAGCATTTTCTATCATCACATTGTCATAGAAGCATCAATTAATTAACTTTAACTCACCAGTGAAATAGGAAATGTTTTCCCAGGCTAGGGAAGCTGTGAAGGTGCAGAGAGGCTCCATATCCCAACCCCAGCCTGGGGAGGCTATCGGGGTCAGGGCTGGCTTTTTTAAGAGCTCAGCACTTGAGCAGTGGATGAGCTTCCCCAGGAACCCCATTCCCACTGACACACCACAAAAAGCAGCCAGCCTTTCCCCTTTTCCAAGAGCTCAGCGTGCCCATGTGCGCCACAACCCATCACCACTGTCCTGGTGGAAAATGAGGGGCTGAAAATCTGCTCCCAGGCCACAGAAGCTGCTCTTGGTGCTGACACTGAGGGCCTCTTTGGACTTGGGTGAATCACTTCACACCCACACAAACACACACAGCCACACAGCTCCTCCCCACGCCACAAGACGTGTCCTACTCGTGACATCCTGATCACTCTTGACTTCCCAACTTGGCCCTGACTGTGGGTGGTGAATTCTTAGAAATCTGGCCCTGAGCTATTTAGGATTGGCCCTGCAGAGCACAGAGACTGACACACCTCAGCTCTCATGTGCATTTAGTGCTGCACAAGAGGGGGCAGATCCCAACTGATCCACAGGAGTCTCAAGCATGGAAGAAAAGAGGAAAGATCTGCCCACATTCATGCACTGTTCTTCATTTGGTTTGAGGTGTTTTTTTCCTGAGTGCAGCCTTTAATCTCTGAAGAGTGGAATTTTTGTGGAGGGGAAGATTTGGAAAGAAATCAATGGACAACATCACAGATCAAAATTGTAGCAGGTATTATAGCTGGCCATAAAAGAGACAGTATTTCAGAGTGCAATGTTCAGATGGAAGAGTTTCAGCTCTCAGTGCCTTTCACACACTACAGTTTTCCCACTTTAGCCAATAAAGGCATTTCCCCTGTGCTTCTTCCTCAGGATCTCTTCTGCAATGGGATATATAAGCTGTAGAAGTCACATTTCACTTTCAAATCAGCAAAGTAGAACATTGTGTGATATTTCAGTCCACAGAGAAGGAGGAGAGAGCGAACACTTTGCACTTAAATAACTAAAAGCTTCTAGTGTGACACAAAGGCATATTCACTAACCTTTAATTTTCCCCACTTCTTAATGGCACACAGATCCAATGAAATCAAATGAGATAATCCCAGCCTGATGCAGCCTGGAAGCAGAGGTGAAAACCTCCCAGAGCTCATGCAATCAGAACACAGCTCGGACATTGTCGACTTCCCCCCTCAACTATTTCCAAATAAAACACTTTTGTTGCTTGGCTTCTCCTGCCAAATGAGTTAACAATAAAAGAAGGAACTTGCAAAGTTTCTATCCACAAGAAAAAAAATAGTGGGGGGGGGGTGGAAAAAGAGGAGGAAAAAGAAGTTAAGGAACTTTAGGAAAAAACACAAAAGGGGAAAACACTCCAAGAAACTATAGGGCAGATCCTCTGACTGGAGTAAATCAGTGCAGACCCAGCTCTGTTGCTTTACCCCAGGCAAATTGTGGGCCTGGTGCTATTCTGCATTTCTCAGGGGCAGGGGGTGGTCTCCACTGGAAGATTGCAACACTGCAGGATACTTTTCCATATTAAAAAGGCGCTTTTTAGCGTTTTGTCTATTGCCAGGTTTTGGGTTTATTGAGGACTCATTTGGCAGAGCCATCCTGGAAGAACAATACAGATGTTTTATGGAGAAATAAACTGGGACTTGGGCTGGATTCTTTCAGTGCTGGATTCCACCTAATTTGGAGGGAGAAATGGCTCTTTTAATGAAGGGTGCAATCAAAACCTGTATGAAAAGCCAATATGCCCTGGGCAAACGGAGCAGGAGATACACTGCCCCTCTCTGCTGCCTAGTAAATTCTGGTCTCTTTAGCACAGCAAAAGCCTCCCAGAAAGGGTAGAAAACATCCTTTTTCAGCCAGGGAATCAGAGCACCATGGCTTTCCCTCTGCTGAATCTCTTGGAAAAAAGTGGTGACCTCTCAACAATGGAGAGAGTCTTTACAGACTAAATCTGCCACATCTTCACAAGGAGCTGATCCTGTGGAGTCACCTGGTCTTTGTGAGCTCTCCCTTAGCAGGGACCCATAGTCATCTCCTTAATTAGCACCATTTTATAAATAGTAGCTTCTGGAGCACCTAGATATGTTGTGGGTGCTTCTTCACTCCTGCAAGATTGCAAGGGTAGGGTTGAAAAAAATCTTACTCTCCACTCACAGGCAGGTTGGCTTCACTTTCTTGCAAGGAAGGTGATGCCAGATGGTTGGGAAATCCAGGTTTGTTGTTAATTGTCAGCTACACCGTGTAGAGTGCCCCTTAAATCATTGCAATTTTCACTGACAGAAGAAAGTGCTTGCCACCCTCCAGCGATGCTAAATAGTCATTGTCCTTTAGGTCAGATCAAGCTAGAGGAAAGCTGCAGGCTAAAAAGCCTTTTTTTTGTCTTTTCTTTGGCTTCTTCCTTACTTCCCACTTAGCAAATTTTGCTTTTTTACCTCAACCATCCCTTCAGATCCCTTTTTTTGTGGCGCTGAACACTTCGGTTAACAAAGCAAAGGAAGAGAGACTTGAGTGTTAAACTGACATGCTCTCCCAAGGGTTATTAAAAGTGGCCAGATGTGCTGGGCTATGCTGAAGAATCCTTCACAGAAGAAGAACTCCAAAAGTGAAATATTGGAACAGAATTTACAGAAATTCCCAATCACAGCATTGCAGGTACCAGAAAATAACATACAGCCTAAGCAGCTCAGGGGAGCCAAGAGTTTGCAAATCAAGGGGTTGGCTGATGGGAAAAGTTTTTGGGAATTGCTTTGGGCCAGCATCTAGCAAGGCAGATTAGGCTGGCTCGGATCCAGCAATGCCCTTAAGCACAAACCCTGAGGGAGCCACGGAATCACTGGAAACATCAGCACCCCGTGTCCCACAGGCATTCAAGGCAGGTTTGTGTGCTCACAGCACAGAAATGAGCCCCCCTTGCCAGGCAGAGGTTTCTGTCTCCAGCACCTGCTCAGGCTGCGTGGGGTCAGTGCATCAGGCTACCTGCAGGGACAGAAATCTCCTGTTCCAAAACCATTTCTAGCTTCTCATTTATTTTCCTCTCTTTTGAAGTCAACAGCCAGCTTTTCAAAACCACCTGTGAAATTCTGTAGGAGTGGTTGGAGGCATTCCTGCTGGCTCCTTCAGAATCTGGATTTCACTGACATCTCTCTCTGCTTCTCTTTCAGTTTGTTTTTGGAACAGCACATGAGAGTTTTTTGACCTGTCTTGAGAAACTCAGTTTTGAGGATAGATGGATTTGTTTAAGGTGGATTTTCTCAGCTCTGGACTAGAAATGTCTACATGTGAAGCAAGGATGGAAGGTCCCTCTGAGCCCTGTGGAAAGCTTGTTCTGGGGGTACAACAAGGGATACAACGAAGACAAGGAGCTGTTTTTGCCAAGCAGCTGAGAATAACAGAGCTGTTATTTATCCATTACTGCTACTCCAGACCTAAATACTTAATTTTTAACTACCAATGACAAGGATAACAACAGTTAATATATTTCATTTCCTACACATCTGATGAACTGATAGCCAGTCACATGTTCAATATGCAGTTTTTGGCCAGGCCTTCCTTTGTGGTCTCTGTTTGCATTTGCATTAACCTGGAAGTATTAATCAGGCCATGTAGACACCCAGGAACATAAACCAACTCAAAACACCCGAAAGATACACACCACACTCAGAATCAACACACAGAAACCACAGGATGGAGTGCAGTGTCCATTAACTGAACCAGATTAATCACATACACACTAAGGGAGGCCAAACATAAAACATCTGATTCCCACCAACCTCTAACTGTACAAACCCAAGTAAATATTAAAGTACCCAGAGGCATGACTGGCCTCCTGCTCCTACCACATATGCTGTCAAGCCCCCCTTGGAAACAAGGTCCATGTAAGGAAATCATTAGTCACAAAAAGACTTCTGATATGACCACTTCCCAGGAAACCATCTCCAAAGTCCATATTCTCAAAGCCCAAGTGTTATAATCCTTTCCACAAACATGTCAAACTTGTTCTTATAAGCTTTCCTTAAGTCACAAACCTTCCTCTGATTTGAACACAGTGTACTCAGACCAATGTAATCATAAAATCATAGAATAGAATCAGCTGGGTTGGAAAAGCCTTCTAAGATCATCAAGCCCAACACTAACCCATGCCACATCCACATAGTTTTAAATCCCTCCAGGGATGGAGATTCCACCACTGCCCTAGGCAGCCTGTGCCAGTGTCTGATCACCCTTTCTGTGAAGAAATTTTTCCTGACATCCAATCTAAAATTTGTACCCATTCAGCTTCATGTTCTTTACCTTACATGACCTCTTTTCCTCTCTGATTTTACCATCCTGATGTTTAGATGTACAACCATCGCCCTTTTTCTCAGCTTTCATTTTCTAGGATAAAACTTTCTCTCTTTCATTCCTCTCCCTAAAGACAAGCTTCCCTTCCAACATTTCCACCATCTTTTTCTTTAAGCAGCCCAGGTCAAACTCACACCTCAGGAACATGGGGACCAGAATGATCCATAGGATGCCACAGTTCCTGGCATATTTACCTTCTCCTGAAAGAAACTCCCCCTGGGATATATGAAGGTGTGCATACCTCTTCCAGAGCCCATCCCATGAATGATCCACACATTTTTCTCCTTTGTCATCTACAGATGGTGAGTCTCTATAGTGGAAATTCTTATTACTCCCTAAACTTGTGATTTTGCCTTTTTCAGAACTGGATTTCATCTCTTTGCTATTATTCCAGTCTTCAAGGTCATCCAGTTCTCTCTGCATGATATGTCTACCAAATCTGTGTCAGCAGCAGACTTCAGCAAGGTCATTCCTGAAAATATTAAATAAGAGCCATCCCCAAGAAAATTTCTTGTAAAGCTCCACTCCTACCCAGCCAGACACTTTCCCATGCTACTTGTCACTCAGTCAGTTCCTCTGAGCAATACTTGTTCAATCTCCAGTTTATGTGTTAATCATGTAAACAGCACAACATCAAACTATTAGGAAAATATTCTTCATCCAAATAAAGCCTCGTCCTTGCAGAGAAGGATTTTTGGAACTCTCCCAGACCAACTCTCCCAAGTAAAAGAGCCCAAAGGGGCCCTGAGCAACCTGGTCTAGTGGAAGGTAAAAGCCAAACCATTCTAGGATTCTGCAGTGAGCAAGTTGTCATATGACAACCAAGATACTGTGAGGATGGCTCTGCTTTCTGCTAGGTGAGATCTTATACCTGCCCAACTTACTGAGCAGTGTCAGGTTCCTAAAAGCTGTTAGGCCATTGTGCATTAAAATTAACACTGTTAAATTAAGGTTGTCAAAGCATGAAGCAAGTACTTGAGTTACTGGAATCTTTCCTAATGGAATAACACTGTTCCAGAAGGGTGATGGACATGGTTTAGTGGTGAATGTGGTGGTGCTGGGTTGAGTTGGGATTGGTGATCTCAGAGGGCTTTTCCAACCTTAATGGCTCTGTGATTCCTATGCATATAGATGGGTTTATGAACTAGTAATCTATTATTGATAAAATCCACCAACTGCAGCACAAACCTGTGGCTATTTCTGTCTCATATTAGGTGGGGAAAATAAAATGACATCAATCCAAAGGCAATAAAGGTTATGTTGCTTTCCTTTGATAACTCTGGGAAATAAGCAGCTCGCCATTGAGGATTCGTTGGTATTTGGTGCAATAAACACACTTCCTGCTGGATGGCTGTGATTATAACAGCACTGTACAGAAATGACACTGCAATTTAGGAATAAGACAAACACGAGTGATGGAGTTCAAAGCCCTGCCGTGCTCGCTGGCTGGTGTTTGGTTTGCTGTTTTGTTTTGAGCCAGCTCTCCGTGCCCGCCAAGGCCGGGATGGCCTCGAGGGTCGCCCCAGCTGAAAAGCATCTGCAGTGATCCCCGCTGACCTCTCTCTCTGATAGCACCCTGCCTGCCTTTTAACGGGGCCTGAGCCGAGTCAGAGGTGAAACAGATAAATGACTGAAGATCCAAATGTTTTCTCAACAGGCAAGTTCCCACATGCTCAATTTTCTTTTCCTCCATGAAGAACAAGAGGGGGAAAAAATTGCAAGTGATTAGCTAATGAACATCTGGTTTGCTTTATTTGGGCTTCCTTGCAGCCAGGGGTTGCATTTACTAATTTTTATTTCCTACTAAAAACAAAAAAGGAGCTTTTTTTTTTTTTTTTTCCAAAGCCTGTAGAGGAGAGGCTCCTCACAAGTGTGGCCGTTCTTTCCACCACTATGATTACCTGGCCCACATGCCACGTCCTGTGTGGTTACCTTCTGTCCTGAACTTTTCATGTGGTTTGACATGTCTTTAATTTAGACAATCAGACCACGTCTAACCTGAAACAAAAACACTCTTTGGAGATCCTGAACCCTTTTTGAATCCTACAGATGTCAACCCAGCGGGATGCGATGGCAAACTGTTAATTATATGTGTAAAAAGGGTCAATGTAATTACATAGTAAACACAAATATTATCTGATATAAATATAGACTGATTGTGCTCCTGCACTGCTGACTGCTAAAAATAGCTGATTTAAGGTCCAGCTCTGCACTGACTTTAGATTTGAGCAGCACCATTGACTTGCCTGTGCTCACTTCAGCTCCTGAATTCATCTCTACTTGTTTATTTTCCAGGGGTTTCACAGAACTGAAAATGTGACCCCACATAGGAATAATCAGACATGGGATTTATGAACAAGCAAACCATGATTTGGAGATCTGTTCTTCCTCCACCTCATAGAAATCCAGTTTTCCAAAAAGACTTAAGCACACACCTCAACTTCCCCAACCATTTCAGAGCATTTCAAGCAGGTTCCCAAAATCTGTTGCTGCCTTGGGGAGTTACAGCCTTTCTTTGCATGGTCAATTCATTTCAGAGGCAACTATGAGACTAAATTTCACTGTTTACTGTTGCCCAGCTCTGAACAAGGGGTTAAGGAAATAAATTGCCAGCCATAAACCCTTTAAAAACATGGTTTAGTTTCTTCCTCCCACTCCCACAGATTTACCTTACACTGACTTTCCAACGAGCTGCTCACTCCAGTCTGTCTTCACTGCAGTCACAAAGACCCTCAAGCCTCGATGGCACATTTGTATTCAACAGCCATAACTCCAAAATTGTTGAAAAGGCCATTTATGGCAAATCTTGGAGCCTGATCCAGAGCAAAGCTGCAGCAGTGTAAATCTGGAGGGACACTCATGTGACACTTGTAACTGATATCATACCCTGCCCCAGTTTATCACCCCCATCTTTATCGTTCAACCAACTTGTTCTCTAGAGAAGGATCATAAACCCACAGGTAATTGCAGGATGGCCACACAGACAGTAAAAAGAAAAAGCCTGCAGATGGGTAGTTCAAAGACAGATTTCTCAAAAAACACCAAACCACTGAAAGGAGCCAAGCTGGGTCTCATTTGCGGATGCACTGAGCATCTATAAGTTTATTTAAAATCAGCAATAGCTGCAATATGCAACGCCTATCAAAATCAGACATTTACCCACAACTGTGGCTTTTGAAAGACGTGATTTACTTCAGAAATGAAGAAGAAATAACAGGGCTTTTAGACAGACTAATAAATGTATGGTCCAGAGACTTTTCCAGTAGCATATTTATTGTCCAAGCCCTCCAGTCAGCAGCACACTTAATTTTAAGCACATGCTTAAGTGCTTTACTGAACAAAGCTGAAATGTGGACCCACCAGGCAGCTCAAGAAAAGCATTTTCACATCAGTCATCCTGCACAAGCAGTGATAGCAACCCAGCTTTTTACCATGATAGGCACAATCCAAGCTCTTCCCTTTGCAGCTGGAATCTAATTGGGAACAAAGCAACCCTGGGGAGCAGGAAGGGTTTTCCTGGCTTCTTAGGATGTCCCATATCATCATGGGTGATCCAGCATGGAGCCCTGGAAAGGCTTCACCCAGTGTGCAGCTTTTGGAGCTGGGGGTGGTAGTGACACACAGGAATGAAAAGGATGCAGGATTAGGCAAAGCTAAAACAACCACACAGTTACACCAAATAATTTTATGCACCTGAGAGTGCTAATACATATCTGACAAGGTTGGAGGCCCAACAAAGTCTTTATATTGCCTGTGCCATGTACCCCAGCTCCATAGTCCAAGGAAAAGATCCAGGGTGACCACAGCCATAAAAGGTGTGTAAAATCCTTCTTGCCTTGTTGAAGGCTCTGGATTAATATCCTACTCCTAGGTTTCTGTCTGGAAAAGGGACTGTTGGCACCTCTACCATCTTTAAAAGAGAAAGAAAAAGTAAAAATTGTATTTGTTATTTTATAAGGAGTGTGGTATCAAAATGTGTCAGTCAGAAGAGGGCAGGGATTATTTTGATAAATTGTCACCCACAGTGCTGAACACTAGAGAAGCCACATAAAATTATCTCTAATTGAAGGGTGGATTCTCTGGTATCCACTTAGATTACAGCATGTTCTAAGCTTTTCCTGCTTTCCTGCTCTTTGCCATCTTCTCGTCTAGTTAAAGTTGAGCTTAGCTTTCCTGTGCTGGGAGGGGGAATTAGAACTCCCCCTAAAGCCTGGCCATCAATTTGCATAAAAATTGTTAAAACTGACTATTTTTGAGATTCTCTCAGATGTGACTGAAACTGGGCTATGGATAGAAAGTGACGGGGGCAAAAATCAGAGACCCACACACCCAAACAGTCACACAGAGCACAGCTGCATTAATCTCTCTCTCCCTTCAGGAAATAAGACTGAAAACAATGACCTCACATTGTAACAGTGCAGCTTCTTCCTCATTTAACACAAGGCTCTGTGACATATCAGACACGTGGTTGTGCTTGGAGGACTTGGTCATGCCAAAGTTCATGCCAGGCTCCAATCACCTGCACAAACAAACAGCTCTTTATGTCCACAAATAGGTTCAGAGCCTGCACTGACAGAGCAGATCTTTTTTCTTAGTGAGCCATGGCCAGCATGCCAGACCTGCAGAAATCCTGTGAACATTCCAGCACCAGCCTGGATCCCTGTGGAGCCCATCTCAGCCTTCTGGCCGTTTTCCCTGTTAACTTTTAGAGACCCCTCAGGAGCAGTCTGCAAGTCCCCAAAAGAGGCAGCAGCTATAAAGCACTGTTCTCTGTGCTCCAGAGCCCATTTACAGCTGCCTTGGGTCTGCCCTGGCTTTGAAAGCCCTGCAAGACTTGGAGGCTGCTCAACATAGCCCACACTGCCTGAGCTTTGAGCCTTCCTCCACAGGTGAGCACCAATCTCAGGAGATAAATTCCCCAGGACCAGTGATGTGTGTAACTATGTGAGGGGATGTCAGCCCTTTCCTGGGAGCTCCAAAGTGAGAGTTTTGTGTGTGTCCTGGTCCTCCCTTTCCCTGGGGAAAGACAAAGAGTTGATATTGTTCTACAGCTTTTGTCAGTCAAGGAGAAAGCTGGTGCTTCCAGTGGGCAGTAAAATGTCATCCACCAACACCTGCATCCATAGAATGAGTAAGGTTGGAACAGCTCTCTAGGGCCACCAAGAGGTTATTCAACTGTTCCCAGCAGTCCCAAAGCCACCACTAATCCATGTCCCCAAGTGCCACATCCACACAGCTTTTAAATCCTTCCAGGGATGGGGACTCCACCACTGTCCTGGACAGCCTGTTCCAATTCCAGATCACCCTTTTAGTGATGAAATTTTTCCTAATAACCACCTGGCTTCCCCCTCCTGTCAGGGAGTTGTGCAGAGTAAAAAGGATCCCCTGAGCCTCCTTTTCTTCAGGCTGAGCCCGTTTCCCAGCTCCCTCAACCTCTCCTGTTGTTCCAGACCCTTCCCAGCTCTGTTCCCTTCTCTGAACTTCCAGTTTAAATCCATGCAGAACAAGGAGAGTACATGCATGGTTTTTAAAAGACTAAAGTAGATAAATACTGGAGAGGAGCAATTTTATTATGAAAGGCAACAAGACACCTGGATTTTCATCACTGTGTCGTTGGGGCTGCTCTCCACTCTCTCCAATGCTCATAGACCAGGATTCCACTGCAGTGATACTGAAAAACACTGGACTAAAACCTTGTTTCCCTCAAATACTCCCAGCCTAAGTAGTTCTTCTGTAGCAAGGAGAATTTCAGTCCATAGGAGCCTCTATTTTCCTCAGATGCATTGAGGCAATCCTGACCCTGCCTGATTTTCTAGATCAGTTTCTGCATTGCCCACACACCCCTGAAGCATTTGGAGAGTCCCTGGGATTTTCAGACATCACTTCCCAGCACAGAGGCAAAGTAAGGAAAAAATCACCCTGCTGGTTCTGATGGCTTGTGGATCAGAGCTTTATGTCCCTGCTCTGCACCTCAGCTCCCAGGGCCAAGGAGAACTCCCAGCCCCCATTAATGCCTGCAGAACTTAAAGATTTGCAGAGTTTACTTGCAAAGCCTTTTAGAAGCAGAGATGAGTAAACAAGAGTGAAAAGTTAAACAAAGGAAATACATTTATGCTTGTACTGTTTTCAAGTTTATGCAAACAATCCATTTCTGAAGCTGTCACTGACAGTCCTGGCACGTTCTCATTCCCCAGCTCAGAGTCATGTTGGAAACTGAAATCACAAGCATTTCTAAGATGCTTTGGGCAAAATACCTCCCTCAGCTCCACCAGCTGAAAGTCAGTGAGGTTGGCTGTGGCTACAGAGCCATGGCAACATCCTTGTGCCATGATTCTGGAAGAAGAGGGAGAAGAGTCTGAACTTCTCTGGCCAAAGCAGCTGTGGAAGAAACTGGAATAGATTTTCCAAATGAGTTTTGAAGAGATCAGTTGAAGAAATAACAGCAGGACAGCATCAGGCAGAGAAAGAATTAGAAAATACTATTTTCTAGCTGGGCAGGCAGTAAGTGGAGCTGCCATAAATGTAACCTTTTGGAAGGAGACATGGAGAGCCTGCTCTCCACCAGCACAGCCCACCACACTCCACATAGGAAGGGAGAACTCTCTGCTACACCCAAGCAGAGGGTCAGCAAAGCCACAGCTTCCCAAACCATGTCTCAAGAAGTGGCATATGTGTTTGTCTCAAAGGAAAAAGCCTGCACAAGCTCTGCTTCAGCTGGAAGACAGCACAGTTGCCATTGCGACGCCTCCTCACCCTCTTTCCTCCCCTCCATTCAGCTGCACGGGACAGCACATTTAACAGCTGAGCAAAGCCTACAAAGTTAATTTCTAGCTTTGAGATGGTTACTGGTAATTGTAGGTAATTTCAAATATAATTGCAATCGAGTTGGAAAAGCTCTGTTTGCAGTGTTTATGCTCATCACTCTAATTTAAGACCTAGAAAGCTGGATACGCTGCTCTTCAAATACACACCCATTTTTCATCTTCCTGATTTTACCACGAGCGATCATAAAAACAGCCCCAGCAAACCACAGTCTGCAATGCAAGGCAAATGTTTGAGAAGCTGCATATAAAGTTTCAAGCAAAGCTGCTTGAAGGTTAACGACAGAACATGTTAATGATTATCAAATAGACAAGGAAAGCCGCAAAGTGCTTCCAACACAGAAATGCAAGAGCCCCTCAAAATAAATGCTGGCTAACCTTGTTTGGAATAATACTTCTCTTCAAAGCCATGGAACTGTTGCATGTCACAAATATGTCCACATGTAGTTTTAATACAGGAATAATTACCCATGGCATGTTTGTTAGTGGAAAAAGCAAAGGTCTCCTGTTACTTACACATAATAAAACCTGCATTGTTTACCATGAATGAGTTATATGAGAGTGGTAATAAATAAGTGTTGTAACAAACTTTTGCTGCCCAGGCCTGCAAACTGTTCTTAATATCTGCAGTTTGGTAGCAGCTAGAGGCCCTGCCAAAATCTATGATGCTGAGCCTGCTGCAGAGCAAGAAACTGCCCCTGTTCTGAAACACAGAATATATGGTATAGGCAGAATAAAAACATTCAACCCCCTGGGCAGGGTGACTCAAAACATGCAGGTATTTGTAGAAAGCTCAGCTGGGAGGGACACACTGCAGGTGGCCCTTCTGCTCCCTCTGGGTGCCCTGTGTGTGAGTGGAGAGCAGGAACCAAAGAACCTTTGATTTACTTTGAGTGGGTACTACCAAAGAGGCCCCACCAGGCAAAGCTGCTCCTATGTGCTCCTAGGCTGGGGACTGAAACATGACCATTTTAAGCACTAGGATACACCCTTGAAGTTAAAATCAACAGCTGTGTGCTGCCTTATAGACACTTCAAATATCTGGGTTTAAAAAAATACGTTTGGCTTTCTACAGTTGACAAAACTCCTTGGGAGTTTTAAGCCCTTTGGTAAAGTCATATGGAATCACAGAACAGTTTGGGTTGGGAGGGACCTTACAGACCACCTAGTTCCAGCTCTCTTGCTATGGGCAGGGAAGTTTTATCTGCCAAATCTGTGCATGGATTACAGAATCTCTGGTCATCTCTACCCAAAGTTAATGTCTGCCAACATCGACCTGCTTGAAAAAAACCAAACCAAAATCCTTTGCTTGCTGTATTCTTGACTCATCAAACAAGACACTTTTAAAGCTGGAACTACTCAGGAAATTATTTGTTTCCCATGAAAATTTCAGAGGAAAATTAAAAACCAAAAATTCTTTACCTTAACATTTTCCTATTTTTTGTTTTAAAATTAAAAAATATCTTTCCTTCAACTGGTTTTGTTGAGTTTTGGCAGCCATTGGACCATTAGAGAATAGTTTCAGGAGCAAATTATCCACCCAGCTCTTAGCAGAGCACCACCTCTGTGAGGATTGGAGTACTTGCTTATTTTAATGCAACCCACCAAGGCAACCTTCTCTTCAGAATTTAGTCAGAAATGTTATAGTTTAAAAACTATATGTAACTTCCAAAGAAAACTTCAAATCCTTGCTTTAGTAATGAAATGGACTTATTTTAACTACTCAGAAAGTTGTTTCATATAGCAAAAGAAGCAGCTGTGGGGTTACTGGTAACACTGCACAGGATCTGCAGCTCTGCAGCACTTGAGCCAGACATTGCCCCCAGCAGTGTTTGCTCCTCCTTCATTCAACCCCCAAATAATGCAGGACCATTCTCCTAGTGATTTCTGTTTCCTCACTTAGGAAAAAGGAGTTTAGGACAATTTAAGACCATCACCTCAGGCCAAGGAAAGTCCCAGTTACTCCTCTTTGGATAAAAAGGTTAATTAAAGATGAGGAGCTTTAAGGAAAAACTAATGAACAAACTGAAAGAGAAAAATTCAAGCAAATTAATTTCATGGCAGCCTTGCACATCAGCAAGGTTCCTCCAGATTTCTGCAGAAGTCAAAATGATTGCTCCAAAATAATGCCCTGATCTCACAGGTATCAAACAAATCCAGGTGAGTTATGCCCTTCTCCAGCCACTTGGTTTGATGTGTTAGACCCACAACCCTACCCAACCATCTGGTAAATGTGGAAAAAGGAAAACCTGAATAATTTAGACTCAGGAGCAATGGTGGTGGGGACCAGGAATTCAGATTTATCAGCAGAACCTCAGCACTTCATTGTCACTGAACTCCAGTTCCTGCAGGCACTGACCATGCCACAAGAATGAAACCTCCAGCTCCCAACAATTATTTCTACTCTGTTTTCCAGACTTTCAAAGTTTTTGCTGTGCTATCAGTGACTATAGCATCCTTTAAGGCTTTGCTGAGGAGGCAAAATAATAGGGGGGCCTCAGAAACCTGGTAATCAAAGGCAGCTGCATGCAAGACATTATACTCAAACTCTAAGAATAACCATTAATTGCTTGTGAGGGTCAAAAAAATCAGCTCCCATGAAAAATTAATATCTAAATGAAGACTAATGAGAGGCTGGTTAAACATAGCAGAGAAATAACAGTAAGGGAGAAAAATTTAGGACCCTGATTCTAAATGCCTGGAGTAACCGAAAATGATGGTGAAGCTGAGACTTGAAGTCTGATCCTTCAGACAGGGCTGGGCATGTTTATTAGTTCAGTCCATGTGTCACCTTTTTGTTATTTAGGGGTGCCCAGAAAAGCCTCTGTTGTTATTCAAGTTGAAAGGGCAGCAGGACCACTGAGATAAGTAAGAGTATTTCCCTGTGAGGACTCTGGAACAAGTTAGCAAGAAAAAGTATGGAAAAGGGATTTTTCCTGCCAATGCTGTGCACACTGAATGCCTCAGAGATACTCCTCCAGGAACACAGAGAGCAGTGCTTTGAACAGACTGCCTGCAGCTCATCAGTTTGTTTTCCCCCTTTTTGGCACATGCTGCCTTCTCATCCAGGCTGGAGGCACTTCTGCATAACCTGTGACCCAAGGAATAACCTTGATCCATCCACAGGAATCTAAGCAGAGCACAGAAAAACAGCCAGAGCTCACCTAACACCCAGGTTCACATCTTTGCCCAAGCTGGCATCAGGTTTAGCTCATGGTGATGAGCTTGGTTGAAAGTAAAATTTATAAACTCAGTTGTCAAGACAAATTTGAAACGCCCAACCTGCCAAGCCCTCAAAAGAAAGGCAAAAGAGATGTGAACCTACTGTAAGGGGTACATACAACTCTTCCCCTTCTAAGCTACAGTAAAATGCAGGGCAAAAATATTCCATCCCAGAAATCATGCCAAATGCCAGCAAATATAAGACTGCACTTCTTGATGTCTGGGTATCAATTTGACCTGAAAGATGGTTTCATGTAAGGCCTTTCAGCATCCCAGCATGGCTGAGGCAGCAGCAGCTCAGGAGCTTTGCTCTGCAGTGTCTTGCTTCGTGCTTTGGGGACTGACAGCACCACAACCCCACGAGGTGGGAAGCAGCTCCCTGTCCATGTGTGGAAAGGAGAATCTGTCAGCCAGGTGCCTGGGACAGAGATGGCAGGAGATTATCTGGTACCATGAACATTTCAGGGAGGTCTTACTCTTCCACAGAGAAGCATGAAACCAGCCAGGGAACTTCTTCTCAGGAAACCTTCTCATTTCAGTCCTGCCGTTTGGTCTGTGAAACAGGGAATGGGGAATGGGTGGGTAATCCCCAAGGAGCACCAGCCAAGTTCCCAGACTTATTTCTCAAATGCTTTGCATTTCAATGTGCAAGTTGGAATACTAGCAAAAAAAAAAAAATACTACTTTCTTGGTAGCTGTTCTTCTATTCCTGGAACTTGGCAAAAGGACACTCAGTGATGCTGGAGATGCTCTGGTGTTCCACAGACAATGGGAAATACTTGGAAAAATGCAGCAAATGCAAGGCCAAGATAAAATAGTTCTGGCCTTGAAGATCAACCCTAACCTTTGTTTATCACTACTAACATTGTTTATTACTACCGGCCATAATCCTGCTGGTACTTTTGAGCTGAGAACTGGTTCTGATTCATATTTCATTTGTTCTGCATCACAAACCTCCATCCTTCTGCCTACTGCTCCAGTGAGGAAACTTAACTCTGGCATTTCACATTCAACCCATAGTATGTTGGATTCTCTACTCGTCTTGAATCAATCTTAATAGATTGCGCTCAGATTTTGATGTTTAATGGCATTTCATAGAGTATTGCATAAATACATTTGAATTATAGATTTGAGATGATTCCTGTGTCTGTTAATCCAAATATTTGTATTTACGGTGAACTCTGAGACACCTGATGTTGTTGCTGGTTTTGATTCAGTGACTGAAGCTATAAAAAAAAATAGAAGGCTCTTCCCAAAACTATGGTTTGATTCCTTCTCTGGAGTCCCATTAGGATATGTGTTGTAAAGCACCTCATCCTTGGGCACTGTCTTCTAAAACTGATGCTTAGGACATTCTATGATTCTGTGAATTCATTCACTTAAAAACTGAAAAGCAAAAAGGAATTTAATTCCAGGCTAATCTAGTTAAAAACCTTAGTTTGAACATAAGCTTCCTGTCCTGAGGAAACATATTTGAAATGAAATCTTAAAAAAATC
The DNA here is from genome assembly GCA_013397375.1 of Toxostoma redivivum. Lineage (NCBI taxonomy): Eukaryota > Metazoa > Chordata > Aves > Passeriformes > Mimidae > Toxostoma > Toxostoma redivivum. The sequence continues at coordinate 241,290 of VXBI01009662.1, forward strand.
TGCATCTAGGCCTCAAAATCAAGCACTGCCAATTTAGGAAAGCAGGTATCTCACTACAGCTCTCTTGTGTTTATGTTTATGATGGAGTCTTCAATTACAGCATCGTTTCAGACCATTTTTACTTAATTCACAGAGTGAACAGTCCTGAATCAATGAGCAGCTACTCAGTATTTTGCTCCACCCTCATTACACACTGTCTCTACAACTTCTTTTGCAACCCCAACCTGGATATGAAGGCAGGATTAATAATTTCTCCACAAGTTTTCCTAAAAAGCATTTCAATGGACTATATGAGAGCATGCCCAATAGTAATCAATTCCCATTCACCCTGCCAAATGGGGAAGTGATACATTTTCCATTTTATAGGCAAGAAGCTGAGGCACAGAAAGGAGGTCAAAAGTGCTCATTAATTTCCAGAGGCCGATTTGCTATGCCTTGGACATGATTATTCATGGTACTTAGCATTTAATACTACTTTATGCATCCAACATCCTGCTCTGTTCGGTAACATGGCTGCTGGTGGTCCCATGCACTTCATATCAAATTTGTAGGATTTTAAGCCAGAAGGTGAGCAGTAGAAGGTGAGCAGCAAACAGTGACCTCCAGGAAATACCCAGTTAAGGGATGGATGGTCCCACCTAGGGACACACAAGCCCTCCAGCATGACAACACCTTGATTCTGGGACCATGCAGTTGGTCATTCATCACACAATTTCCAGTTGCTGCACCAGCAGAGAAAGAAATCTTGCAGACAATAACCACATTAGTAGGAGAATGGAAATTGTTTATCCAGACATTTCTCCAATTTACAAAAAAGACAATGGTCTGAGGGCAAAATAGTTTGTGGAGATACAGTGAAAGGTCTCTATCCCAGGATAGAGCTGCATCAAGGGCAGCTTTATGCTGATGCTTCCTTCACAGTCTGAAGAGCTGGTACAATGGAAGTTTTGGGTTGGCCCTTCAGATTTGCAGTAAAATGCTCAGTTTTCCAAGTTTTGTGTGTAGTTTGAGACTGTTAAGACAGACACAGTCCTGAGACTGCTGAGCAACTCTGTACCTGGGCTTGTGCCAGTGCCCATTGAGGAAAAGGCATGTGTGAGATGATCTATTTCTAGCTGAGCCTTAAAAACTTCCAGGGATAAAGATTTCCCTCCTTTCCTCCTTCACCAGCAGCTTGTTTCAGTCTTGCACTTGCCAGGAAAAAAGGTTTCCCTAATGTCCAACATGAAGCTCCCACACTGCAATCCATGTCCTTTGCCCCCTTACGGTGTCACCTGCCACTACCAAGAAGCTGAACTTCAAACAGTTGTATTAAATTTCCTCTTTGCTTGGCCTCAGTCCTAAAAGAAACCAGGATTTCTGTCCTTTCTCTGGGGCCCAGATACACTCTTGGCCCAGAACAGGGGGCCCTGCTTCTTCCAGGGTTAAGGCCAAGCACCTGTACAACCACCCTAGGGCTCCATCTGAGCCACAGGCTGAAGTTTCTCTTCCATGTAGACAGCTGGGGAGGGTTACTGACCTCTTTGATATGGACTGGGGACACAGCCAGAGTCGGCATGAACAGAGGAAAATTCACATCAGAGGTTTTTTAGAAAGCAGAACAGGCAAAAATAGTCTGTGATGTGTAACTTCAGGCCTCTAGCATGCAGGGAGAGCTATGGGGACACACCAAGTGGGTTCCCAAAACCATGGGAAGGCAGAGCCACCAGACTGTTTAACCCATCCTCATCAGACTGTTTAACCACCGAGAATCTAAAAATGATCAAAAAAATCTTCTTTCCCCAGGTGCCATTACATTCTGGGAAACCTAAGCAGAGGCACACAGGCAGGGAGGGCGTTCAGACGAGGTCCAAGAAGAGAAAAGGCCGAGCTGGCTGGGGCAGTTAACCTCTGACAGACAGTCTGTAATATACCTGACACAGAAAACAAACCAGGTGGTGCCACTGCTCGGAAAATACAGACACAGCGGGGGCCTGGGCATGGAGGAGGGGGAGAGAGGGAAAACATGAGCAGGGGAAAGCTGAGAGGGCAGGAGTCGTTAACCCCTGATAGAGAGTATAAAGTATTTTACTCCCCATCTCATTCATTAGACCACGTCAGCTCCAGCAGGACCATGTCCATTCCCCCACATAAATCCAGCAAGTTTCTCTTTTAAAAAGGCCAGACACTGTCTCTGCCATGGCAATGCAGCTGTCTGGCTGCCTGCCCTGCATGCAGGACCACAAAGAGCTCAGCTTTGGCAGGTGAGGACAGCCCTGTCCCAGGGGTTCCTGCACCCTCTGCCTGGCACTGCCACTTGCCCTTTGCTTCTCTGGAGCCCAGGGGAGTGGGATGTCCCCAGGGGCCACTGTGTCCTGTCCCTGTCAATGCCAGCCCATGAGCAGGAGCAGCTCAGCTCACCAGGCAGAGATCTCAGGGAGGCAGAGCTGTTTTCACTAGCACTGTAGCAAAAGCTGATGTGGAACAGGCTGCTCAGGGAAGTGCTACAGTCACAATCCCTGGAAATGTTCAAAAGATGTGTGGATGTGGCACTTGGGGACATGGGTTAGTGGTGGGCTTGGCAGTGCTGGGTTAGCAGCTGGACTCAATGATCTTAGAGGGCTTTTCCTTAATGATTCTATGGTTCTATAAACTTTTGGAGGACTGATTTCATCCATGGTCCAGCATGGTCCTCTCAGCATCTGATCATAGGAGTGATACAGGAAAAAAATGGGACTCTCACCCTCTCTGCAGAGCCACATCCTTCACATCCCTAAGGAACAAATCTTTTATAACCCATGCTTAAATAAGGGTACAATGTTGAGAGAAAGGAATTACGCAGAATAACTTGCATCTGGTACTGGTTTGGAGCTTATCTCTGCACTTCCAGCTTCAGGGGACACAATGTACTCCTATCCTGCCCCATTTTTATAAGTTGCTCAAACCAACAACCACCCCAGTGAAACTCTGGGAAATGCAGGAAGTAGCTCTGTCCTTGAAATCTGACCCGAATTTTTACTAAAAAGCTAGTAATTCAAATAAAAGAACGGGGACACAAAATCAAACTATTTTTAACACATCTGTCTACAGTTAAACAACATTGTTTTTCTTTGTGAGAACTTAGTAACATCAGAAAAGTTGGAGAGCCTTCCTGGGGCTGAGGTATTACAGGGCATCTTGTATACCTTGGCATTGTGTGGCTTTCCAGGACATCATTTTAACACTTCACAAATCAGGCTTTATGGACATTCTTCTCTCATAAATCCACTGCAAAGCAAACACAGAAATTACATGTTACACATAGCCAGGTAAACTGCATGGAAGATCACCAGCGAGCAGAGCATTTTTAAAATGTATAAAAACCATAAAGCATTTTTGGTGTTTTATGATGGCAACATTTCTTTTAGGGCCTGATCCAGCCTTCTTTGAAGTCCAATAGAGTCTTTCCATTGACATCAGAGGGTGTGGGATTTGTCTCACAGCAACTTATACCAATGAGAACAATATTTTGCTCTGAAGTCATTACTTTCTGCCGTGGATGTTTGGAAAACAGCTCGTCACCTGACAATACACCCTGAAGGTACTGACAGTCCATGTGTTTTCATTATTTAAAAATGAGACTTGGTAACGGGCTCAGCTGTTTGGGGAAGGTAATATTTTTCTTAAGTACGCCTACCATAAAGTAAATTAGCAAAATCTTCTTCGAGCTGTAACTAAAACATAAGGGCACAGCTGCCCTGGAGGAGTAAAAGGGCTCTCAATGTAAACTCCACTGATATCATCACCATCAGAAGGTCATAAAATTGATTGATTATAAATACAGTCCTCATTTGTTTACAGCTTGCATTTTTGGGTCCTGGGTAATTAGCACATTAACAATCTCTCAAAGTGAGCACTTACAGGTGCCGCTCCCAGATAGCCAAAGTGGAAAACTGCACAAGAGCAGCCTCACTTTCCTTCCACAATTCCAGGATGGATGCATTAGGACGGAGGGGAGAAATGTCAGTTACGTGTTTAGCTACTTGATCACACCTACCCAGGAGCCAAGGGCGTAAGGGGGCATTAAAATGACCTCTTAATTTCCTTTAACGCTAAGGTAGCACCCAAAAAATGAGAGACATGTCAGCAATGTGAGGGAGATCTCCTCTTTGGGAAGCCTGCGGCTGCCAGAAGTCTTTTAAGATTCTTTTTCCCTCAGCACAAGCCAACAAAGGAAGATAAAGATCACCCTATTTGTGGTAACTGGTACTTAGTTCCTTTTAGTTACACTTAAAATAAACTCTATTTGAGTTCTCCAAAGGTTTCAGCCTTCAGACACACCACTACTGAGCTGTAAGCCAGCCACCTTCCTCCCAGCCCCTCTTGGCTCCAAGTTCACGACTACTCTGTGCTCAGGACATTAAACTTTAAAGTCACGTTTTATTTGTACAGCTGGATGCATCAGGTTTATGCTTATTGTCTAATTAGCCAACTAAACCACTTCTGAAAGGGTTTTAATGCTTTACCCCCAGTGAGATCTCTCTAGTGAGTGTGTGTTGAAATGCTAATGGACACAAAGAATTCCTTTTTGTAGGAATTTGCAGTATTTTGGATACATCTCGTGAGCCAGATCTTCAACTGCTGTGGCTTGGTTGGAGTGAGGCAGGTTATTCCCAATTACCCAATTTCAGGAGTTGCAGGACTCCTGAAATTTAACAGGATGCCAGAGAAGCTATTCACTAATATTCTGGTTTTCAGATGGCTTAAAACTCTGTGGCCAATTTCCAGGTTTTTCCTGTTTTCCACAAAAGTTTATTAGAAATGCCTCCTGCATGTGGGACAAGATAACAGCTACAGGATTCACCAAGGCACTGAAGATTAAAGTAGGCATTATCTGCCCTGGCATTTACACGATTTTACAGATCAATTCTTTCACAACACTTCCACTGGCATCACCTGCTGCACAAGAAATTTAAAAATCTCATACTCACATTTTTTTCATCAATAAAATGAGAGTAGCAAGTGAGCAAAAAGTGAAGTTGCTGGCATAGCTGATATCATCTGTGCATTAATAAGGAGATCTTGCTTTATTTTTGGGGGTATTTCTGTTAATGCTACGAGTTCCTAAATGGAAATATTTTGGAGAACTGCCTTTTCTGATATATTTGTACAAGCTAGAGCAAAAAGCAGCCTGAGAAGAGCCTCTAAACACTACAAAACCAGCAGTAAATAATGCTAATAACCCTTAATTATGGGCCTTATTTAATTCCTGTTTCCAAGTGCCATGAATGTAGCTAAATGAATGTGCTAAATGATAGCAAATTAGCTTTAAAAATGTTAATGTAAAGTTGCTTAGCGCTGAAGGCTGTTTTTTACCCTTCTGGGAGGAGGGGAACTCCTCCATTAAGATTCCTCTCCAGCCCAATTGAATCCACACATCACTCATTCAGTTTTTAGACCCTCACACCTCTACACACCCAGAGACCTATTTTCACTTTAAATCCAGAACATCTTAGTTGTTTTACTCCTGAGATTGTTTCACTTACTGTTGGACTCGATGATCTTAAAGGTCTTTTCTAACCTAAATGATTGTGATTCTTTGTTTTGGATGACTGAATCCTCCTTATACAGTTGTTTGATTTTGCACTAACTCAACACCCATCAGTACACGCAGCAGCCAACCCCAGCTTGGCTCGTTTCAGATCTGTTTTGAATTCAAAGTGGCAAAATTTCCCCATAAAGCTTATCTGAAGAGAAACATGACAAACATTACAGGTGCAGAATACTACACAGTGCTCCCTTGATCTGATATAATTCAGCATTTCAGTGTTCCTGCACCCTGGGCATGACACCTCCTTGTAAAACTGTCTCATGACCAAACCACAGAAGAGAAGATCAAGCAAATGATTCAATTTCTAACATTTGAAATCTCTGGGGTTTTTATACTCGAGCCCAGCTGAGCCCATAAACACAACTGCAGTGGAAAATATGATGTGCTTGGGCAGACGGTGTTCCTGTAACAGTGATGACCCAGCAATATGAGCACAGCAATTTTTCTAGCTGCAAGTGCTAATCTTTATTGAACCAATTGGTACAAAGAAGAGCAGAGATTAATCACAGAATAGCCTGAGCTGGAAGGGACACACAGGGATCGTCCAGCCCAACCCCTGGCCCTGCACAGGACCATCCCCAAGAATCCCACCATGTGAATGAGGCATTGTCCAAATGCTCCTTGTGCTCTGGCAGGTTTGGTGCTGTGACCATTCCCTGGGGAGCCTGTTCAGTGTCCCACCACCCTCTGGGAGAAGAACTGGTCCAGAGGAAGAGCTTCTGTTCCCAAGGTTGTCCATCCCCCCACCTGCAAACCTGCATCACTTGTGCTAATATTATTCCTCCTTACAAATTTGGCTTCAGATTTGATTTTTGCAGCACTAAGTGAAACAGGTGATAAGAGACAACAACACTCTACACACATCACCTGCCCTACCCCCCCAAACCTTATCTTTGCAAAAAAAACCCCAGACCAAACTTGTAATTTATTCTAGAAATGTCTCTGACTATTCTGAAATGTTTTGCTGCCATTCCCCATCATTTGTTTTTTTCACACTGCTGTCCCGCTGCACTTTGAGGCTGGATGATCACTTGATGTAAATTGTCACCAGCACCCAAGTCATTGACTTGAGCTGGTTTATAGCAGTTAAGGGTCTAGTTCCTGACAGCTCAGCTTTGGCAAAGAAAGGGCTGAACTGTGTTTTGCAAACAAGCAATGCAGTGAACTTCATTCTGTTTCTCTGTTCATGAACCAACATTGGTTTGGTAAGAGATATTTGTTATTCAAGTACTTGTTGGACAGCTTGGATCAACAATGGCTCATTCCAGAAACAGTTCATTTCAATTTCTTGCTGCTCATGGGGTGAGAACTGTCACCTAAATCAGATGGTACTGATGCTAATCTTTGAGGGGATGAGTAAGCCTTTTAAAAATAGGAGAACAAAGGCTGATGAAGAACAAATATACTTGTTCACATGTAAATGCAAGTACAGATACAGAGAACAACCAATTCCCAAACTAGCATGCAAATAAAAATCTGTCCAGGCATAAACAGTTATCAAGGACACTGGCAGCCTCAGTCTGGCAAGCTCAGGTGGACTAAAATGTATCAGCATGGAAGGGATGGTAATAGCCACTCTAATTAAACATCTGTCCCAATGGCAACAGGATTTCAACCTCTAATTCGTGCACTGACCCCACTAAACTGTGGCTGAATTACAGTATCCTCCCTGCACAGCTATTCAGGCTTTCAGTGATGAAGTATTCAAGGCATCCCTTAGAAAAATGCAGCAATGCTTTTGCATTCAGAACACTCAGTGCTGCTATTTGCTTACATTTTCCTGTTCAGAAACGATCCTAGTCATGTTCCCACCTATAGTTCATGTTATTTCTTTCACTGCTAGATTACAAATCACCACTGGTACCTTTTTGTGATGCACACTTTGCAGTCAAGTACACTCTTCACCTCCTCTTTCAACACTCACAGTGACTGTCTCAGAGTACTCCACCAGCACCTTTCTCTAAACATTGGAGAGTGAACATTGAGGTGAACTTCAGGAAAAATATCAAATAAAGGTTGAACTTTCTAAGAATTTCTGTTGGGCATCAGGATGAAAACATCAGAATGTCCCTGCACTGTACAGTGATGTGTGCAGTGTTTTCTCATACCTTTTTCATGTAGGCACAAGGCAGAAAAACAAGGGATTTTTCAAAGTTCTGTTACTTTAACTGCCTTATTAAAATGTCTCTGAAGATCCTGCAACTTCACTTACTGCTCTGCACTGCTTCTCTGCTGACACCATGCTCAGGACAGTCTCCTTGGCTTGAGTATCAGCATGGCCAGCCAAGCCAAACTGACTTCAGAACATTTTATGAAAATGTTAATATTGCTTTGTTACCTTACCAGGCAGATGTGAAGCCGTTCCCAGTTGGATTTCGACATCCCAGTGCTGGTGGGTCAGTGCCTATGGCTGCACAGAGCCTTATGGAGCTCCTCATTACAGCACTGTTAGAGTGATGTTATTGCAAAGAGGAGTTTCTACATGCCATCACTGCACTCTCACCTCATCACCAGCCAAATGAAGGAACAAGGAAGAATACTAAAAGAAGGAACTAAAAGTGAGCTGGAATTAATTTCACTGAAATAAATATTTTTGTAAAATCGGCTGTACAAGCTAAGCTGTTACTGCATCGCCCAGGAATGAAGGCTCACTTCTCCAAGAGGCAGATCTTTTCTGTGGATTGTTCTGAACCCATCACGATCCCTCATCCTCACCACACTTTCTCTTTGGAAGTAGCATAAGAACTTATTCTACAGTTTAGGTCATATATAAAAGCTCCTGAGCACTAGGTTAGCTCAACAGTGGAAATCAAAGTTTCATAAATAGCTACAGATACAAAGATTAAATTTTATCTCCAGATAACCACAGGATGCTCACAGCCTTTGAATTCTATGGCAGATACCTCACTTAAACTAATAGAATTACCAGAAATTACTAAATCATAGAATTGCCACAGACTGGTTGGGTTGGAATGAACATTAAAAATCATCTAGTTCCAAACCCCTGCCATGGGCAGGTATGCCACTCACTAGATCAGGTTGCTCAGGATCCCATCCAAATCACCTTTTCATTAACATTTGAAACCAGGGCCTACTTCTTAAGAGCAGCTTTCAGCTGGCATAAATCAGATTATCTGTACAGATACCAAAGAGCCACAGAAGTTTGAAGCACTAGAGTATCTGTCCTGCCCAGACTCAGGGAGCTCCTGCAGAGCTCTCACACAGTCCAGCAGTGGTGTATAATATCCAGATTTCAGGAAACCATCTGGGAATTCCCCACTGTGCCCCTCAACCACAAAGGTTACCCTGTCTTGGTTTAATTTAGCTGGTTGTGGTCTGCCCCGTGCAGGGAGAGCACATCCTTCTAAAAACATTAGTGACTCACAGCCAGAACCAACCATTGTTGAGAGAATTTGTTGTTTGTCAGGGGAGGCTGAAAAAAGGTTTTGCCATGTACTTCCTTTGGTAACATCTTATACATTTTAATGTCACAGCTGCTGCCAAGGTAAGGGAGGTAATGTCCCCATAACGAGCTCCAGCTAAATAAGTGCATCCAAATTACAGGAGTGCCCTTGAGCTGCCCCAAGGAGCTGCTGCCTCACTGTCCCTCCCTCAGGCATCCCACTTCCCTGCACGTGTCCCTCACCTGATCCATATGAATCCAGGGTTTGATAAGCACATTCCAGCAAGTGGCAGGACCAGGCTCTTCTCCCGGGAAAACAAAGAATGGAGAGGTTCTGGCAGTGGTAATTCTCAGGAATGTGCTTCCTACACTTTTGGTTATTAATTACAACTGAAAAAAATTAATGGCTTGAAGATAAAAAGGAAAGAAATTAGATTTTCTTGGAGAAAATATAGAATATAGATAAAAATAGATATCTAGACATATATAGATAAAAATATAGATATAGAATCACTGCCTTGCAGGATAATTAAATGAACAAAATCTGCTGTAGAAGGGAGAGCCCTCAGTCCTGCTTGTGGGAGAGGAAAAAGCCACCGAGCTCTGCTCCCTTAGCTCTGCTGGTTTGCACTCCAGTATCTGAACCATCTCAAAGTGAATCACCTGAGTAAGGTCCACAACATCACTTTGTTTCCCAAAATCCTCCCTAGATCTGCATCAGCATCGTGACTCTGTGTCAGGGCCCTCAGGGCACTCATGGTTTTCCTTCCACACCCCTGCCCAGGAGCTCAGCCCAAGGCCATCAGTCCCAGCCTGAGCTAAGCCTTCAGGTTCAAGCCATCCTGACCAAAAAATTCCTGTGTTGTTGCTCATGCCATCAGCCTGAGCATCAGAGCAAGTGTGACCCCTGGAGCAGGCAGCTGGAGGAAGGTGATGAGAAGATGCTCAGGTTGAGAACCCAACTCATCCCCCCTCCATGGAGCACCAGACCTCAGGGAGGAGAAAATCACATATGGAGCTTTTAGACTGTTTCCACACTGGTAGAAAAACAGATCTAGAAAACTTATTCTGGGTTAAAACACCTAACTTAAAACACAGATTAAATCTGGGGGGTGTATCTCCCAGGAATGAATTCTATCACTACTCCAGCTTTTCCCAAAAAAACTTCATAGAAAATAATCCCTGAGAAACAGCTTCTTGCACCAATCTCACTTCAGTAACTTCACAAAGCAGTAAGAATTATAGAAAAACCAGCACAGGCAGCATTCCCCAGACTTGCACATGCACATTCACAGTTTGCTTTGACATCAGGCTCAAGTTTCCCTGAAGTAATCATCGATGTTTCAGGTTTCAATTTTTCATTGCCCACTTTGGGGCCTGACTTTCAAAGAACAAAGAACTTCCTGAAAATCAGTTCCTGACATTATGGGCCAGTTGTTAATTAGAGATGCAGGTGCCTACATGAGGCATTTCATTTGAGCATTTTTGCTTACACACTCTGAGCCATCAACTTCCTCTTCACCCATCAGAGCTGATTTGTGCATCACCTGGGAGCTGAAATGAGCTTCCAAAATTAAAATAAAACTTTGGAAATTATTTTCTGGCAAGTGCATTGAAGGCCTGCCTGCTATTGATGTGGACAAGATTTGTTTTACTTTTTTTGTGGGCAAGATGAGTTCTGAAACAGAAACTGATGAAAATTGCCCTGGCATTTAAGTGACATTTTGGCAAAGCACCATGGAAACATTTGGTCACATCCTCTCAACGCTTAATTTCTTCCTTAAATGTGATTTTTAATATGTCACAGTTGTTAAATTCGTAACAAAATTCCCTTGAGACTAAACAACAGTGCTTGGTATGTGAAAAATGAACAATACATTTACATCAGTAAACCGAGAGGAAATCTTAAATAAATATATCATTGAGCATCAATAGATGTTTAGACCTTTATGATATTTGACCATTTCATGGACTGATTTTAGCAGCTGGATGTCCTAAATAAACTCAACTATATACATATATTGTCATATTCATTCAGTTGTGACATAAGTACCCAGATTTGCTTCCTCTAATGGGGTTATTGCTGTCAGTCAAACATCACTGTCTGGGAAGGCCTAAGCACTTAAATTCATTTTTGAACTTTCATTATTTTTAAATGACTAGCATAATCCTAGAATCAAATCTTGAAATGTGTGGACACTTCCAGCTATTTTTGATGGGAGGGAAGAGGAGTTGAGATTTCTGTGCACAAAACTCAGATAAATTCCTGCAAAACCTGGTGTGAAATTTGACTGCTGGTGTATTCTGTGGTGTTGCTGCCTTCATGGGCTCTGCAATGAAATCTTCTGCCTGGTCTAGTGGAAGGTGCCCCTGCCCATGACAGAGGGTTGGAAAGAGATGGACTTTAAGGTCCCTTCTAACCCAAACCACGCTGTGATGTTATGGTTCTGTTCTTGCTGCCCCAACTTTCCTTGTGTAGGACTAACACTTTATTACATAAATCCTCAGAACAAGTAATAAACAACTTTATTTATTGTGAAAAGTGTTGAGGATGTTTCAGGGTGTTGTGGACATGCTGAAACCCATGTATTTCCCAGCCAATATAAACAGATTTCAGTGTATTTGCATCTCTCACCAGGACTGAGGGCTGTAGTCCCATTTTAGTGGGATTTCTCTTCTCCTATAGAGCACTCACTGAGTGCTGGTGTGGCAGCAGGACCATTCAGAATAGGAACTGAGCCATTTGCTTTTTCCTTTAAAAAGTAAAATCAGCCCATTTTGGATTCTGGTTTCTAGGGCAGAAATCCCATAGTGCTTTTAGCCTTGAGCATTTACTCAGACATCCTTTTGGCTTCGCTAAGAACACAAACAGCAGGACAATTTAACAGACACACCAGTGCACTGGGATTCAGAAGTTCAGGAATCAGCTCTGCTGCTAACTGTGGCCACCTGCTTTACCTCTCAGTGCTCCTGCTCCTCTCCCACTCTGTCTGCCTCATCTATTTGAACTGTAGGCTCCTTAATGCAAATACCATCTTCCTCTAACAGTGTTGAGTGCCCAGCCCTGGAGCACTGACCTCTTTTGGGATTATCAAACATCTGTACTATAGAAAATAAGAGCACAGAGACAGTCCTTGCCTCTTGGCTTTACTAATAGATGTGGGTATTTCAGCCATGGCCTCTCAGCCCTGTGCTCTCCAGCTTTGTTATCTCTAATTACTTATCTGCTAAAGTTGTTCCCTTCTGCACAGCATAACCCCTCCCTGTCTCCTTAACCTACTGCTCTATGTTATTCCCTGAGACTGCATTCAGAGGATGTTAGTACAGTTGTAAATTCAATCATTCCACGCTATCACAAAATGCACAGGTCAAACTGCCCCACCCCATGATGAACACACTTTCTTCCTATGCTCAGTCCATATTTTTTCTCTATTGACATTAGACATGCTCTTTATGGATAGCAGAGGTGGAGAGGAACTCAGATGTGGGGGGATGGTGTGCCCCTGACTCCAGGTCTCATTCCAGCCTGAGGACAAGTGGACATGGATCTGCCCATGGTTGTCCCAAAGTCTGACTCCATTCAATCTTGTTTGAGAACCACCTGTAGCTTTCATGCCAGTGCTGGTCTCCTCTCAGAGCCAAATCAGTCGAGCTCCCATTTTCACACCACACTTCTTTTTATAACTCTGTCTCCTTTTGCCTGGCCAGTGAGTTCCCCACTCCTTGTCCTATAAATGTCCCTCTCCACACAGAGTGTTTCATTGTCCCTGCTTCCTCCTCCTCTTCTCCACCACCACAGATGATTGTTTCTGTTCCATATGTTCCTGATTTTATTAACCCCACCCTATTTTCTGTCTCAAGCTCTGCCTGTCCCCTCCCAGACAATTGGCTCTATCCCATTTCTTGTACCCACTCTCAGTTTCCCGTGATTCATTATTCTCAACCCCTCTGTCAGTCCTGTGCAGTTTCCTCATGCCATTTCTTCAGGAAAACTCCTTGTTCCCATCATCCCTTTCCCCAATCTTTGTGCTAGTCCTGGTCTCCTCTGAATTTAATTAATAGATTCCTCCTCTACATTTTCTGGCATTTGATGACTCAGGAAAGAAGAGCACAAAAGGAACAAGTTCTAAAGTCAACCTACATCTGAGGGGAGATTCATGGAGGGTGCAGCTTCCTCACAAGGGACTGTAGAGGGGGAGCTCCCATCTCTGCTCCCTGTGACAGTGACAGGGAATGGCTGGAGCTGTGTCAGGGCAGGTTTAGGTTGGATTTCAGGAAAGGTTCTTCTCCCAGAGGGTGCTGAGCATAGCCCAGGCTCCCCAGGGAATTGTCACAGCTCCAAGGCTGCCAGATCTCAAAGGAGCATTTGGAACACGCTCTCAGGCACAGGGTGGGATTGTTGGGGTGTCTGTGCAGAGCCAGGAGTTGGACTGGATGATCCTTGTGGGTGCCTTCCAGCTCAGGATATTCCATGATTCTGTGCATCCCCCTCCTGGCACTCTGGACTGCAGTTATGTTTGGGGCAGACAAGCCCTGTCAGGATTTCAGCTGAATCCCCACTGAGCACACACAGACTGAAACCTTCCAGTCTTGTGATTTGCCAAGGTAAGGCAGATCTGTATTGATATAGCAAACATACAACATCCCTGGAAGCAGCAGGACAAATCATTTCTGTGAAGAAATGATGTAAGAAAAGCTTTTAGCTGTTCTTCTGAATGGAATTCCTGTCCTCAGTCACCAACCGAGTACCTGCTGCTTCTGGGCAGATATTTTAAGGCACTTGATTCATTAATTGCAGTTCACCTGATAAGTTTCTGGGCCAGTACCAAAAATAACTGTATTCTCTGCTCAGACATATTTTGAATGGTGGCATGTGATGATGGGGGGAAGGGAGAATATGCAATCCTGTAACCTTCAAAGCTCACAGTTCTCATTAACCAGCACTAAATGTCAGAGCCTTTCTAGCTGAACCTGGCAAAGTTATCAAGAGAGTTTCAAACTGGGACTCCTACAGGAACAAATCCACTTAATATTTGCCCACATCACCTCTGCTGGCCACGGGTATCGTGAACATGTCTTTGATCTATTTCTGTGAACACGATAAAAGGCAACATGTCCCCAGCCAAAGCAACACCTTTCCCGACTGGATGGACTTCCAGTATTCCAGAAACTACTACAGAAAATATTTACAAGGGCATGGAGTGACAGGACAAGGGGAAATGGCTTCAAACTGTCAAAGAGTAGGTTTAGATTAGATGTTAGTAAGAAATTCTTGGCTGTGAGGGTGGGGAGGCCCTGGCACAGGGTGCCCAGAGAAGCTGTGGCTGCCCTGGCTGCCCCTGGATCCTTGGTAGTGTCCAAGGCCAGGCTGGATGGGGCTTGGAGCAACCTGAGATAGTGGAAGGTGTCCCTGCCCATGGCAGGGGTGGAACTGGATGCCCTTTAAAGTTCCTTCACACCCAAACCAGTCTGGGATTCTATGTTTTTATGAAACACATGGCACCCAGTGGCCTAATCATGCTGCACTGACCTTCCCAGGACAGAGAGACATCAGCACCTTCCCTCTCCACCTGCCCTCAAGACACTGGATCACATCCCTAGAAAACAAAGATCAGAAGAAAGCCAGCTGCAACAGCCCAGCCCAGCCACTGTGCAGGTGGCAAATTCCCCCAGGAGTCAGTCAGACAATGCTACTGCTCATTAGGGGTGGGTGGGACAGGAGAAATGGGAATAGACATTTCCCTTCATTCATCAAACTGGAACAAGACTGAGAGTTCTGAAAAAAAAAACAAGCACTTGGCAGAGTCAATGACTGGGGACAAATCAGGAGAGACTTTGATCATTAAAAGTGCAAAGAATGAAGGTTAAAAAGCAGTTGTTACATAAAGGGGATTCTTTAGTTACAGGAATGTTTGATCCGATTCACAGCTAAGGATGTGTACCCATTTTAAACGGAAAATCCTTTAGCTTTGCTATGAACTTATCTATCCTGCCAGACAAATTGCTCATATCAAACTGTCATTTGGATGTTCAGCCATTGAAAACACAGTTAAAGCATGTCCCTTAATTAGAAATCCCGTGGAAATGAAAACAATCCTCTCTGGCATCTACTTAGCCTGGATGGTAAGTTGGACTTATCATCTGGCACGGGCTCCTTCCTGTTTGCGTGGGTGGATGGAGGCAGACAAGGAATCCTGCTCCCCTTCCAGCAGCCCTCGGAGACAGCAGCTCCCATGCCAAGGTTTCATCTCCCACAAGTGTCTCGCTGCAAATAGGTCTGGGAGACACGATGAGCTTCTCAGATTAGAGGTGGATGGGACAGGCGTCTTCTGCTCAGTAGGGACCAAGGGAAGCTTAGTTCAATGTTTTAATGGATAAATCTATTTTAAATCTGTTTCATTTCACTAGATAGGAGTCTCTTTGATGGGGCTGAATTTATTTTCCAGAAAAATATCTTCAGTCATTTGCTGTTAAAAACAATATAACTCACTTATTACCTTCTGCTAGTGGAAAGATGAGGTAACCTGACCATATCTATCCTTCCAACCATTTTACTGCTGTCTTTTTTTATTAAATATGTTGTTCAAAGTCCTATGTCCCAACAACTTATGATTATGTAAAAATTTCAGGGTTTTTAAAAATTAAAAGAGGTCTCTAATCCTTACAGTCATGAAGAAAATCTTAAAAGATGAATCCCAAAGTTTAAAAAGTTTAAAAGGTAGATTTTACCTTTCAGTAACTGCCTACAGTCAACCAATGCACCAATTAACTTTGGGATATGTTAAGATCTTTCTAATTTGAAGTCTTTAATTCAAGATGGAGTAACATCTTGGATGAAATGGTCTTCTTGTAGACAGTAGGTTGTCTGGTTCACAGGCTTTTGAGTTCAACTGGGGAATCACACAGTGAAATTCTCATATTTCTCAGATCACAATTGAGAACCACTCCTGGGGGCCTCTGACTATTCACTGATGGGAAAAGAACCCAAAATGCTCTGGTTTTGTGCTTGTGTTGACAAATTCAGAAGTTGACAAATTCAGTGCATAACATTCTTTCAATGTTATGCACTGGCAATTTTGAGGCACTACATCCAATTTCTTTGAAAACTTGCTTTGTTTATGGCCCCTTTTTACACGACATTTCTCACTCTACAGGAAACAGATCCTGAGCTCTCAGCCAGCACGGCCAGTCCACTTGAGATGAGCTACATTAGGATTTTAACTAAAGTAGATCCAACAATTTCTCCTCTCCTTCAAGAAGAGCTCCTGAAGGAGTTACCAGATCAAAGGGCATATGCAAGAAAATATCATCCCTCAAATTTCCCAGGTTTTACAAAAGTTACAGACCAGCATCACAAAGCCTTTGTAGGAATTTCCTCTTATCCCACAAAAGGACCTGTGGAGACTGAAGAAGTGACATAATCCTGTTCTACAAGGACTTCACTAAAGCAGGTTCAGAGGTGCAAAGAAAAATCATACAGAAGGGAACCTGCCGGTGCCAATCTTTCTCTGGGAAAGCTACTTCTGCTGTGGGACTAGTTCAGCAAGTCTGTAGTGGTTCTGTTCCTTTTCCATCACTTTCCCCACCAAAATGTTCCCCATTTCTTGGCTAAGCTACCTAGGACAGAGGCCGAGGAGATTGACTGCTAGAAGCAATAAAAATAAGAGCAGGGTATTAAATAAGGCATTGCTGTAGAGTAATAGGGAGGGTGGAAAGGAATGGGCTCATGCATATTACAATCCTATAAAAGAAAGAATTCTTAAATGAGTATTAAAGAGGGCTGAGTTACAGCATGAGAAAACTAGTTTAATCACCTATTGTGCAGCTGCAGTTAATTTTGTACAGATTTTACAGACATCCCTGCTATCATGTAATGCTCCATGCAATCACTGTGGGTGACACTCCACTTTTATCACAAGTCCTGTTAATGATGTCATTACTTGGGCAAGTCTTCCATCAACCTCAGTTAGATGTTTCCTTAAGTAAGACCCGAGGTCAGATAACACCTGATGAATATACATGGCAGGAGGACAAATCTGCTTCCTGACTGCACAGAAGAGAAACACATGGTATGTGTGGATACAGAAATACACACACATGCTTTCCACCCTCAACCTCAGCAGGAAAAGCTCCAACCATCTTGGTAACAAACGTTTAAAGCCCCTCTGGTGAGGGGTGTCTCCATGGGAAAGTCATATAATAGTCTAAATGTCATTGGAGTTCTGCTCCTTGTTGGGGAATGTAAATAATTTTCTACAGATTGGGTTTGAAAATTCATTAACAGCTGATTGACCTCACTACATCTAAGTCACGACTGAGTGATCAGAAAGCTGTTTGTGATGGTCATCTGAAAATCTTACAGGGAGTTTGATGGCTAAACAAGCAATTAGCAGTGCCAAACTAGATGATTAGTTATCAATCAGCTCAGCTGCTGATGTTCATCAGACACTTTAAAGAGTAGCAGCAAGCTAACTGGAAAATTATCCTTAATCACTTATCAGTTTGCTGAATCATGGAGAGCCAAATGACCTCAACAAGTTGTTCATTAAATCCTAAGCAAGCCCAATCTCTTTTCACAGTGCATTTAAATCTCCAGGCATCATGTAAAGTGTGTCTTATCCTGACAGAGACATCTCCCACACATGCAGGAAAGAAAAAGAAGAAGATAAGAGTCATATTTAGTGTAATTCAGTGAAAAGCCAATTTTTCACTTGCCAGACAGCTCATGCCCTTAGAAATAAAACTACAGACAGCCCACATGCCCAGACCACAGTAGCAGGTTCACCAGCACAAGGAGTTACACAGAGCTTCCAGCATGTGCAGATCTTGGAACAACACAGATTCTTTCCATCTCCAGCCTCAAGGGAGAGAAGGAAGAGGATTAGACCTCCTGGGGCCACCGAGCCCAAAGACTGGGAAAGGGTTAATCTGGCTGCCCCAGAACCTGGAAAGAAAGAAGGAGCAGTAAAGAGTGGGAAACGAGATAATTTGCACTCAACCAGTGGAATGCACTCCTCTTTCCAGTCACAGAAATGACTTCCAGGTTGCACACTAAAAAATACCTCAGTTCCTGCTTAGCTTGGGATTGAACATCAAGATTCCTTCTATTACAATGGCTATTACAACAGAGTCATTGCTTTCTGTCACTGCTGGACTACAGCATTGTCACTGAGCTTCATGAAATTAAGGGTAAGCAGGTCTTGGAACAGGCTGTGCATTGAGGTAACTCCTGTACTTTCCCTGGCTTTAGCGCCTGGTGAAAGCACTTGCACTTGGTGTGTTACTGCACCTGCTGTCCCCAGACTTCAGCACACACTTACGAAGGAAGGCCAGCCCTGTCCCCAGGGTACTGATGGGAAATTGCAAAAGGAATCACTGATGTCACCATTTCTGATGTGGGAATCTATCGTAAACACACTCCCTCACAAAATGAAAACTTCTCCAGAAGAAGAAAGGAAATTCTGCTCCTTGGAAACAAATGTCTGATGACTTGGGTTACAATAGTTAACTTTCCTCATGGCCATAGAAAAAACAGTTCCTGGCTTGATTGAAATTGTCCATACGTGCTGATATGTGTTAATATTAAATCACTGCTTGGTTGAGCCTCTCCTGGTGACTTGTAGTAACGGTGGAAGCCTTTTCATTTCTTCCTTTGATTTCCATTGCTGTTCTTCTATGAATTACTTCAGACAAAGAGCCAGGCTTTTCCTGACCTTTGGGTACATTGTTGTAGTTACTTCTTTCCACCAGTCTCTTAAGTATTAGGGAGAAACCAGCTAAGATTTAGAAGCAGTTGTAGTTGCAATACTTTGTGTACTCCAGACCCAGGGCTCCTGGTCCTTGATGCTTTTTGGTTTTGTGACTTTTAATCTGCTGAGTAAGTACTTGTCAAAGGAATTCTATTTCTGCCCCTGTGTGTTTGAAGTGCCACAATCCTGACAGTTGTGCAGCAGATGGGTTCAGTGACACAGCAAATGCTGCAACCACTGTAGGAAGTCTGTGTTCCTGGGTGGAAAGCTCCCCTTACCAGGCAAGTGAATGTCAGGTTTTATGTTCTTCTTCCACCTATCCAACCCCTTCAGCTCTTGTGGTGAAGTTTCCAAATAGGTATGAATGATGAACAATCACAAGTCTGAAACACATATTTCTAATCTGATAAGAATTTTTGAAAATGCCAATCTGTGTAGCTAATTTTTATTCACTCTTCCAGTTGCTTCTTCTTCCCCTGTTCTCTTCCCATAAATATTCAGGATGTTCTTTATTTATGGATTACAATGATCACAGCCTCTGAGGTGAGTACCCACAACTCCTTTCCTGTTCTTTCGGTCAGCAGCTTGCCCAGAGACAGAGTGGAAAAGCAATAAGGTTTACTTTGCTTTAGCAATCTTCTAGTCTTTGGGAATTATCTGGATTTTCCCAGTACAGCCTATTACAGAGCTGCAAACACAGAGGAAGCAGTTGTACAATTTCATAGGTACAATTTGGACAATGAAGAAAAAAATACCTGGAGACAACAGTAAAAGCAAGAGCCACAAGATCAGCTTATTCTCCTGTTTCTTTGGGAAGCAGGGAGGCATAAACCTCCTAAATTTTATCCTTGCCATTGTACTGAGGCATTCGCATTTACACATATAAGATTAAAGTAAATCATAACAATTGTGGATTATCTCCTTAATAGTTAGGCAATTTCCTTAAAAATAAATGCATTTTTTTATCTTAACAAGAGTCATAAATTTTGAAAGAAAGTTAACTTTCATCCATCTCAATGACACTCTAACAGTGGGGGATGGAAGAAGCCTCAAGTTTGATTAATAAAAGGTTGCAATCCCAACTGGCCATTTTAAGGCCAGAACCCAAAAACAAGGAAAGGCAGTGAGAAGCAAAACTCCACCTGAGTTATTACAGCTTCCCTGGCCAGCAGGACCTGCCCACCTGCAGGGTCAGGCTGTAGGTAGCTGGGAAGCCCATCACGTGTGTGTAGTCAGGCTTGGGAATTTAACTTTGCACTAAGACTATAAAAGACCTATTGAACAGAACTTTTCCAAGCATGATGTCAGTGGGTGGGGGCACTACCAGGCTCACGATAAGCCAAGTATAACCATAGCTGAAATAAAACATTTACATATAAATTTTCCCTCCTAAAATTTATTAGCAGCAGAGAGATAATGGTGTAACGAGTGATGAAGAGTCGCCATGAGATCATATTTGACTTAATGTGGGGCTTGTAGGCATTGTTGCACAGAGGAAAGGCTCATTGTGTGTAGTACAGTAAAATCTGCAGTTTAAAACAAAGGGATAAAATAGTTGCCTTAATACAGCAGCAGCATTGTCATTGTAAATCTGCCATGCCACATATTTTATTACATTTTCATAGCAGAAGAGGGAATTTACGATGTGATACTACAAGCTCCGCCAGCCTTCTTCTGTCAGTGGGGTACCTCTCTTAACTCATATCTAAAATATTTGCTGATACTGAAACGTGACTGTGAGATACAAAAACAGTCTTTTACAACTCCAGAGAACATTATATTCATCTAGCTTAGAGCAAAAAGAAGAAAAACAAATTGCTTGAGCATCAGTTTCAGCAGAGCGTTTCTGAGGAAACAAAGACAGGGAACCACTGATAAGCTGAGGCTGCTTTTGTGGGTGAAGCAGCAACACCAAGATATTATTGTTATTATTATTATTTATTACTGTTGTTGTTGTTATTATTATTACTACTACTACCATGGACAAAATTGGTGCCAAAGGTGAGAGCATCGCCTTCATCATTACATTTTGGGGTAATATTCACCAATGTGGACATTTTGGGCTTGAATCTCCTGTAGCCAAATATCAACAGCAATGGGTCAGGGCATTGCATTCATTCCTCCTGGCTTAGACTAAGTTACTCCCCACAATCAACTTATTTTCTTTCTGGGGGCCAGTTACAGGATATTCTGAATATGCCAGCCTAAATACAATTGTTACTTAACCATGACAGGACTATGTCTATTCTAAACACAAGCAAAGTCTTTCGATACTGAAGGTTCAGTATGGACAACCATAAAATTAGAAAAGGTTCAGGTGACACTGCAAATTTAATTTGATCAAGTATTAGGCAGATTTCTTTTCACACAGTAGATAAAAAACTTGGTGTCAAGTAAATCCTTAGGCAAAAAGAACAAAGAAAAAGAGCCACAGCTTAAGAGTAAGACAACAGTAACAAAAATCTAGTAGGTTGGTTTTAAATCAAGAGGGAAATAATAAAAAAAAAGAACTTCAAAAGCATTCACAGGGAGGAACATTCCACCAAGACAAAGTCATCTGTCCTGGCTTTCCCAAAAGCAGCATGATCAAAGCTGATTGTGGGATTTCAAGTCCTGGATGTTTCTTTGTATTGCCCAAGCAGAGAGGGAAAATGCTTGATGATACCAAAAGTACAAAAGGAAGATCCTGAGATATTACAAAGCAGGGAGCAGGATTTAATGTCTTTAAAGACCATCAGTGCCTCCATCCCACCCTTGTGATGACGTGAGACACAGTCCTCCAGGGTTATGATTGGCTGTGCAGTTTGAGGTAATGCACTGATATAACACTAAACAACAACATATGCACAGCATTTGTAATGAGATTGGACTTTTAACCTTCTGAAACAGTGGGAAATAACAGGGCTTTTAAAAATACCAGCTCTGAGGTAAGGAGAGGGTCAGCCCAACACAATTTATAAATATAAAACCAGTTGCATAGCTGAGTTTCACTTTAAAACATAAATTATTTGAAAGACTAAGAGGAAGCCAGAGAAGGAGTGAGAAAAAGAAAGCTGGCAAAGAGGAAAGAATCACAGACAACAGAAGAGCCTCTCACAAACTACCCCAGTACTGCCTCTGGGGCTCCAACTCACACACCAGTTACTGACTGTCCATTGGTCTGAGCACCAAACTCTAAACACCAAAATCTGAGGGATGACTCGTCCTCACTGGCTGAAATGAAACCAAATGTTTGTTCCCATGTAAGGCCTGAGCTGCAGACACCACGTGCTGATAGCTCCATCTGGATTGATGGACCAGATGAGGCTGGTGCCAGACACTCTGAAACTTTGACTGCAACTAGAGTGGATCCAACAGATTGAGATGAACTTAATAAATTTGGAGAACTTGAAGACTATCATAGAATCACAGAATGTGCTGAGCTGGAAGGGACCCACAAGGATCATGGAGCCCAACTCCATGGACAGCCAAAGATTCCCACCATGTGTCTGAGAGCATGAGAAATTCAAACAGTGCCAAAGACAAGAAGCCCTAAAGCAAGGGACTAGTGCTAGGCACAAATATTCAAGATTGTCAAATTCTGGCAGTATTTTTGGTAGAAATATTGAACCAGACAGAACCATGCTGAACTCACATGTCTGCAATCTCAGCCAATGACACAACATCTATTCCAGGACATCTCCTTCACACATTATCCAACATTACAGGCCACTCAGTATCATCACTCAGCTCCCTACTGAATGAACTTCACAACTACAGCTACAACTTTGACCTGCCTCAAGAAGAGCAGAAGAGATCAGTGGCTCACCAAAGCAGTCACGGGAATTTGATACATCAAGGAACCTAAGAAATAGATAATATGCCTTGAAAACAAGAAACCCCAAGTCTCTGCCCTCAGAAATGGAAGGGAACTTAGGGGAGGCCAGTTTCCCACTCCTGTGGTAACAACCTGGAACCCACCACATGTCCTAGATGTCAGTCTTGCCACATCAAACATATTTTCATGTTGGTGCCATCTCAGCTGGTGGTAGTTTTACCCAGGAAAACTCCAATTCTCCAACCCCTATGCACTCATTTTAGAATATACATCCCGAAACTTCTTCCATTAGGAATCATTCAGGAGTCTCCACTTCTCTTTCTTGGGCCTGATTTTAAGGGCACCTTTTTGCTTTCAAATCACAGCATCTGCACCAGCCTTTCTGTGAGATGCCTTCAGCTCTCCACCAAGAAATTACTCACAGCACTGCCATGGCACTTGGGAAGTGGCACCTCCTGCTCACCAGGCTGCTCACAGCACTGGAATTAGCCTAGGACTGTAGACCCCCATCAAGAAAAATGACTCAAGGAGGATTTGGCAGGAGAAAGAACAGCAAAACCGGACCTGAGTCAAACACAGCTCTCCAAGAAATTTCTTTTCACTTGTGAGCAACATGCAGACTGGAGCTGCCTTCCTGTGACTTACCCCCACCCTCCTGCAAGGCAGCATTAGAAAGGAGCCTGTCACCCAGGGATGTTTTTCAACAATACTTCATGTCCTCTTTTACTGTCTTCTTTTTAAGCCACTTCCAAACTCAGTTCCCTTTGCTCCATACTCAGATCAGACTAATAAGAACACCACCTCAGGGAAAAGACTTGTACACAGACAGACTTCCTCTTCAGAGGATCAAACAGACCAGACTGTTCCTTTTCAAGTTTTATTAATCCTGGTTCATAATTTCCACCACATCATTAGTCATTTCCTATTATTGAATAGCTGGTAGCAGCATCATCGCTCAGTAAATAGCAAGATAACCATGCCACCTGCGATTTCTTGGCTGATACCTACCCACAACCACATCTGGGTGAAAGACGGGGAGGTAAAATTAAAAGCCAAACCCTGTAGACTTTTTTTTTTGATCTGTGGCTCATTTCTTTTATTCACATCATCTGCTCAGCTGGCTACATAAGCTGCTGCAGACCTTATTTAAAAACAGCTCCAGAAGATTAACACTGAAACCAACAGTTTGGAAATGCAGTGATTTTCACTGGAATTCCCCTTCCTGAGGCATGCAGGGTCTTTGGGGAGCTTGCTGATTATCAGAGTTTATTATTTGTTTGGTTTCCTGAGTTTTTTAGTTTGTCGCTATGCTTTAGGTGATTTTGACAGCAAAAATGGGCAGAGAATTCAAGTGCCTTGAAGCAATCTGTTTTCTATTCAGGCTTTTTTGCCCCTTCCCTAATAAAGCTTATTTTTTGTAATAATATCCTTCTTTCTGCCATATGGCTCAAGCAACTAATTGGGAGAGAGTAACCAGGTCTTTTCAGTGTAGCAGCTATATACTTAAATTTCTGGAGTGTCCTTTTGGACATTCTTCATTTTTCCCAAGCTGGAAAGGTCTCAACACACAAGTTGTGGGTTGGGGTTTCCATATGGATCACTTTGTTCTGTATCAGGAGTGTGTAGCTGTGATGGCCCAGAGGCAGCTGTTGGATGATCAGAAAGGGCTGTTCTCCACCCAGGCAGCAGCACTTCTCCCCTCTCCTCCTTGCCATTATCTCAGGATATTTTCCAGCCTGCACTTTCCCCCCGTGCTGCGCGGGACAGTCTCACCGTGGCTCCAAGCCAAGTTTGCAGGAGACAATGAGCCCTTCCACCATCTCTAGGGGCAGGGGATGGAGCTCCCAGTTCCCAGGGCTGTGAAAGGATTTCCTCCCTTTCACTTGTCCCCATGAATGCAGCCTGGTAGCAGAGCACAGCCACTGCAGTGACTCCAGCAGCCAGGAATGATTTGGCTTCATGGCTGGGGTTTCTGCCACAGCCTTCCTGCATGACCTTAGGCAAGAAGTCACTTGTTCTTAGACTTTCTCAGGGCCTGTTTCAATTCATTCCTGCTGTTTTGAGCACAAATATTGGTCATTAGAGGCCAGCTGAGTCCAGGTGAAAACAGGTAATTAAATACCTAATGACTAATGCATTTACCAGCCTTTTGGGGAGTACACAGCTGCTTTTATCAGGGTGTGACCTGTCAGGACAGCAGTGTCAGGCCTGCAGACTCCTTGTGCCATCACTCTGGCACTTTCAGGTGGAGTTTGATAAATCCAGGAGCAGGATTATGTGATTTGGCTGCACAAAGCTGTGGTAACATTTACACAGGAGACACCCTCACTGAGTGAGTCTCTCCCAGCACTCCTTGGCAGCTTGTAGGTCCCTGACTGTGACCTGCTGTCACTTGGTGTCTCAGTCTTGCCTACAGGAGGTAGCAGGAGCTGGCCATGCCTGTTTGCACTCACTCTGTCTGCCTGCAGCATAAGAGAACTAGATTTTGTAGTCCAAGAGGCCCAGCTCACCAGGCATATATATTTTATCTCTTTATTTTATCTCTTTTATTTTCCAAAATAAAAAACACATGCTGTTAATTTGTACAGAATCATAGAATGGTTTGGGTTGGAAAGGACCTCAAAGAGCATCCAGTTCCACCCCCTGCTATGGGCAGGAACACCTTTCACTATTCCAGGGTGATCCAAGCCCCATCCAGCCTGGTCTGAGACACTTCCAGGGATCCAGGGACAGCCACAGCTTCTCTGTGTCAGGGCCTCACCAACCTCACAGGGAAGAATTTCTTCCTGATATCTAATCTAAACCCCTGTCTTTCAGTTTAAAATAATTGTCTCTTGTCCTGTCACTATATATTGGATGTTGCCAGTATAAAAAGTCCCTCTCCCTCATTTTTGTTTGTTTGTTTTTTTTTTTAATGTAACATACGTATCATATAAAACACATTTATATTGTAAAAAGCCCCTAAAAACTAACTTCCCACAAGTATTTTTCAAATCCCCTGTTTGTTTGTGTGAACAGTCCCTAACCACCTGTTCTATTTTACAGTGTAATACACAAAGCATGGGAATTGCTTAGGTTGTGTATTTACTTATATGTCCATAATACAATCATCTGTCAAACTCTCATAATTTCCTTTCTCCCTGACCCATCACCCTTATTCCACTTTAATTTTTCGTGTCTCTGTCTCTTCTGTGGTATAAGCAGATGGAATGATTCCCCTCTTGAGCAGGGAAAAGAGAGGAGGACATCATTACAGGTCAAAAATATTGCATGTCCAGAGCATAATATTGCAAAGCACTTTGTGTTTTACATAACTTTTCATGTACACATGTTGGAATATTAAGCTCACCTGCATCAGATGAAGCTCAGTACCCAGAAAAAGAAAAACATAAGGACAATAAAAGCACTTCATCTCATCTCATACAAGACCACTGTGGCAGCATGAAAGGTGCAGCTCACTGTCTAAATCCCAGGATCACCTCTTTTTTTTCCTGCTCCTCCACGTCTCACTCAAACTCCCACACCTTCCCTCAGTTTGGACAGTACATTCCTTCCCCCAGGTTACTCCTCCTCTCAGCTCTCCTGGCTCCTCACAGCTGGGGAAGCAGAATTAGGGTGAGGTGGCCTCAGTTCACCTCATCTAACTCCTTGGATGCCATCACAGACTCCTCACTGTCACACAGGCAAGAAACTCAACTCCCTACTCCCTTCGCAGTGAACATGAGCAGATCCTCCTTCCTTCCAGGGCTGAAAAGCCCTAATTAGTGTTCCTAAATACCTCAGACTATAGCAGTGTAAATGGCTTGTCTTCTTAATAATAGTAATGAAATCCTGGAACCACTAACTTGATAATAATTACTATATGGGTATAATAAATGGCTTTTGCCACCTCAAAAGGAATTTTCATTAATTGGGGCTTTTGTTCTCACATTCACCAAGTTATTTGTTTGCCCTTCTGGTTAAATTCCTGCAGTAATGATGAGGGAAGCATGTAATGGGGAATGATGGGCATCTTTATAAACACAAGTGGTCATGTAACACATAAATCAGAGAAATGGGATCTGGTACAGTAACATCTCCAAAGCTCAGCTAAGACAGGCAAAAGCCTGTTGATCTTGATATTCTGTACAGATGACAGAGTCTTTATCTTCAGATCCTATAATCCTAAGAGTTGCTCAGAAGGAGAAATCATTTCCATTCACATGTAACAAGAAATGAGGGCAGTGAGAGACTGATCAAAACCAAGGACTCTGAAGGAGGACTGGAAACTGAGCCAGGTTTCCTGAGACTCAGATCAGGGCTTGAACTACAAGACTCCCCCCTATTTTTTTTCCAATCCCCAAGGCAACCTCTGCCTTTGTCAGGATCCCAGTCACAAAGCTGCTGTGTAATTCCTCTGTTACACTGAGCACTGCTGAATTCCTGTGCACAGCACCAGGATCCAAAGGTTTGGCTCCTACCATGGTCATTCAGCCCTTTGTAGGATCAAACCCTGACATCCCCATCCCCACAGCTCAGCATTTCACTGAGCATTTAATTTCATTTCCATTTTCATGTTCCCTTGCAGATATGAACAACGTGTCTTAATTCCAGGAGAGATCAGGCTCTGTAAATGAACAGGGGGAAGGGAAAGGTTTCTAATGGAACATAATTATTTAGCAGTGCATTGAAAAGCTGCCTGGCATGGCCCGTCCTTGCAGACAGCACTTCCTCCTCTAATAGCTGTCCTGATAGCTGGAGCTGTCTTGGTTTTTATCAGCCAGGCAGCCTCGCACTCTGCTCGGACCCAAATGATCAAGTGGCCTTCACAGCTGCCACCACTTCCTATTAAAAGACTACAAGGGGTTTGTGAGATTAAGGAAGGATAAAAACAAGTACTTATCATTTGGGGAGCAACGGCACTGATTATCTAAAGCAATTTAATTATATCGTGAGCTTTATCTGTGAGTGGCTTTTTCCTTCCAGGAGGTAGGGAACAGAAAAACTTTTCACTTCATAATGAATCCTATTGAAACTCCATTTTGCCCTTGGCAAAAGGCCATTATCCAGCAGAAACATGTAATCATCCTAAAAATGCATAATGGCATGGAAAACGGACAAGTAGTTTCTTGAAATATTGTTTGTAAAAGGCCTAATTTATAATGGGGATTGTTTGTGTTAGGGCCTTTTGGCATGTATGGTTAACAAGAACTTGCTGTTCTGCTGCCAGTTGGTTTAATCAAGAGGGCCTTGTGTCAGCCCAGTCGATATGGCCGAGGAAACAATGGGAGCTTTTTCCCTGAAACTGCCCCATCGCGACAGAGAGAGCGCCCTGCTATTTAATCTGGAGTTGTTGTTCCCCTTGATAGACACCACTGCTGTCAATGCACCCCATCCAAACATTCACACTGTCAGATCCTTTGCATTGCTGTGCCCATCGAAAAAAAAATATTAGGAATGATCTAGCAGCACCAGTAATTGAGGGCAATCACAGAACTGTGGCCTCTTTGTACTGGTGCAATTGTAGGAACAGCACCTTCCCTACGGAAATGTAGCAGCTCACACACAACCAGGAATGGGGCCTCCTGGTCTGGCACTTGTTGGTGCTCACAGTAGGGTTGTGTGCAGGACTGTGTGTGTTTCCTCAAAAGGAAATAAGAAATGCTGTGGTCAATACTCTTCACCACTTTGGGGTGTTGGAGTATGCTTTGATTGCGTTTTATATCTACAAAAAGGGGGGTAGAAATGTCCCCATTTTATCTGGCTATGTTTTTGTCACATATACTAACAAAAATGTACAGGCACTAGGTGTCCTAGTCCATGGTGCACAGAAAGGTCTCTCTGGTGTGTGACCTCTGCAGATGCACAAGATGTCTTTGTAACCCCCCTAAGCATCTCTTTTCTGTTAGGAGATGCTTGTGTTCAAGTTCTGCAAGCTGTTTATGGCAGATCCAGCACTTGGCACACACACTGGGACACAGGAGCCTTATTCCAGTGCAGAACTGAAGCTATCCACAACAGGCTGGAATGTTCCTAAGCCTCAGGTGCAGTCCTTCACAGTAAAAGAAAACTCCAAAAGTTAGAGGAATCTCAACATCTGTTGTGTACCAGTTGTGTCCAGTATCCAAATGAGCTTCAAGAGAGCTGGAGAGACACTTTGGACAATAGTCTGGAGTGACAGGAAAAGAGGGAATGGTTTCACACTGCCAGAGGGCAGGGTTAGATGGGATATTGGGAAGGAATTCTTCCCTGTGAGTGAGGGTGGGGAGGTCCTGGCACAGGGTGCCCAGAGAAGCTGTGGCTGCCCCTGGAAATGTCCAAGGCCAGGTTGGACAGGGCTTAGAGCAACCTGGGATAGTGAAAGGTGTCCCTGCCCATGGCAGGGAGGGATTAGAATGAGATGGGCTTTAAAGTCCTTTCCAACTCAAACCATCCTGGGATTCCACATTAAATTATCCAGAAGCCATGTGGTGGGGGTGGATGGCTGCTCCTGGCATGATGTGGTGCTCCTGGGCTGAGGCCTCAGAGCAGAGTGCATCCCAGCACTGGGTGACACAAGGCCACACACCCAGTGAAGAAATGCTGAAGATCCAGGCTGCTGCCATCAAGAATTCCCTTGAAGTCAGGGCAGCACCACAGCCTTGTTCCTGTCTGCTGCTCAGCACTTCTGGTCAGAGCAACACAGATCCAGGGGCACTGCCTGGATGTGGGGATCAGGGTACAGATCCAGGGGCACTGCCTGGATGTGGGGATCAGGGTACAGGTCCGTGGGCATCACCACAGTGGGAGAAAGATGTTCTGGGGATGAAGTGACAAGGTTGTTTGACAGAAGAGTGCAATCAGATACAGCCTACACAGGAGTGCCAAGCAGCACAGTGGGGAGAAAAAAGGAGGAATCATAGATTTCAAGATTCATGATGCTAAGATCTAGACCTGAAAAGTTGCATCTTGTCACACAAAGCAGCTGTTTTCTGTATATATGGCAGTTGTGCCCCACGGTCTTGGGCACAGATGAGATCTATTGTGCCTGGCACTGCACATACATTTATTTTAAGACAGTCCTTTCTACTGAGAGCTTAGAATAGACACAGAATGGTATTTTTAACAAAAGCACAATAATTGCCACAACTAAAATGAAAACAAAGCTATAATTTGGGTAGCTTGACAGTGTGTGAAGGCCTTGTGTAAAGAAATGTAATTCAAAGGATTTTTCACTTTTGAGGCATTCTGCTGAATCCTTGGGTATCTCCCTAACATATAGAAAAAAAAAGAACCCTTCTTTATTTGCTCCAAAGCTGTGTTTGTACAGCAACTGCTGAAGAAAGACCTTCTTCCTTCCATAACCAAATAAAATGATCCCTTTGGTTATTTATAGTCCTCACAGCCCAAAGACATCACTTGGCTCCCTACCACAGGCCCAGCCATGTGTTACTATATTAAAAAATGCGAAAATGTAATTATGGGGTACTAAAGCCAGTGTCTGCAGACAAAACCTGCCAGGAGGAAGAGACAGGAAACGTGTGCCCTTCGGAGCTGCACTCGGCTTTTCCGCCTCAGGACTCCACCAGGGCTCACAGAGGAGGGATGGGGGCTGGCTCTGCAGCACAGCAAAGTCACATCTGCCTCTCAGCAGAAACCAGCCTGCTGTAAACTGCAAGTGCAATCCTGACCAAAAAAAAAAAAAAATCAAATTCCCTCCCTGCCAATTCCAAGAGCCGCATCGTTTACGCTTGGTCACACTGCGAGCCACCCTGTCTGCCCACAGAGGGGAACAGGGAGTAGGGTAGGATGCAGCAGGACTTACCTCCCCTGCACAAGCCTCTTGCATCTGTCTGGGACCTTGGCCCTCTGCGGTGAAGGCATTTCTTACATGTTTAAATGAAGAGCAGAGCACAGAGACTGAGTTATTGCCCCCTCACACTTTCTTCCAGGTAAAGGGCTGGTGCTCCTGGGACAAAACACTGATCTTGATGTCTTTTCTCAGCTCTTGTGCATCTTCCCAGTTCACAAGTCTCTTCTGTCCAACTGCTCATTACTGTCTGTTTGCTGGCAGCTCCTACCCATAGCAGGAGAGCAGAAGGAGAACCTGTCACTCTTTGTGATTTAATCCAGCTGGTTCCCACAGGGCTGCAAGCTCCAGAGGCTCTGCTCTTCTCCTGAGCCATGCACCGTACCCAGACACAAATCCTGCCCAGGGTGGCTGTTCACTAGGGTTAACAGCTTTAGGACCTGGAGATCCTCCTTCTCTGTCACCTGTTTAAGCATCTCCACGTGGCTGTGGAGGGGGAGATGCTCTGGAGAAAGTAAAGCTCCCACCTCATGTGCCCAGTAAGCCTTTCTAGGAGTGGACACCTTTGACTTTAATAAGTGACTCCAGGTTTTCATTGGTCTGGATGGAATCAGAGTGGAGTTAAGCTGAGACAAATCCAGGCACAGCACCACTTTCTCTGAGACCCCAGGACACCCACACAAGTAGCTAGTGAGGAGTGAAGGAATGAAGAAAGAAAAAGCACTTTTCCTCAGGGCACATGAGCTCTGACAGGAAACTTTAGAGAAACTTTAGGGGAGGGATAAGTCATTTGGATGATGAATCGCCCACTGGCCTTTCACAGTAATTTCCAATCAAATTGTCTTTAGGAGGCTTCCCTCGGAGCAGGGCACAAAATCCTCTTCTAAATACACACAAAGTGAAGAAGCTGGGTGTATAACCTCAGAGAATCTATGTGTATATATATATATGTATATATTTATATATTTTATATATATATAACCTATGTTAACAAATCACAGCCAGCTGTTCACCTGCTCCTTCCTTCCAATGTCAGTCTTTTGTTTTTAGACAAACCAAAGCCGATCAGTTTCTCCCTCATTACTGACTATTGACTGACAAAAGGGTGTTTACTTGCTGTCAGAGAGAAATGCAAGAGATAAGAGCAGTTCTCCCACCCAGCACTGCCAAGGCAGACAGGGAAGGGCTGGCAAGGCAAGGTTTTGCCCATTTTCAGCAGAAAACAACCCAGCTTTTCACAGTGTCCAGCCAAAGCCAAGCACTCCTCTGCAATGCTCACTTTTAAACCTCCTGCCAGGCTCATTCGCTTTGGGAGTTTGCAATAATCTGCAAGTTTCCACAATTTTGCACAGTCTGATTCTGTGATTAGTAAGATTAAAATCTTGCCAGTGGAAGATGAAGCACCGGGATGCTCACACCACTCGCACCCAAACTGCCTTGTCCATCCACGCCGATTGCTTTAGGCTCTCTCAGACCCTGCTACCCTTCCACGTATCCCACTTGACGGTGCCCGGTTTCTGCAGCATTTCCCCCAAATTCCCTGCTCTGGCCAGAGTCGATGGGACCTTTCCAACGCAGTATCGGCAGTGCCACCTTCTGGTCTGCGACACGAATCCCAGCCACCAGCCAGCCAGGTCGTGCTGCAGACAGGCTGGGCAGCCCACCCAGCCCCTCTGGGGATACAGCTCGCATGGACCTGCCAAATCCCACTGCAGGGTGATCCCAAGGAACACCAGTGCGCTGTTCCAGTTCCACAGATGGAAGAGCTGGGAGCACTCGGGTCCTTACGGTGTGCCCAGCACAAGCAGTGTTGGACAGACATCAGTAACTTCTACCTGCACCATCACCAAGTGCCATTCTTCCCTCCAGCTCCTCGTGGACCAGTCTGGGAATCCTCACAGTGTTTTCCCCTGCAGGGAGATGTATAAGTAAAAGAGCAACTGCTAATTCCCTGTACTATTTTCACAGAATTCCAGAGTGGTTTGGGTTGGAAGGAATCTTAAAGACATCTTCCACTATCCTAGGCTGCTCCAAGCCCTGTCCAACCTGGCCTGGGACACTTCCAGGGATCCAGGGGCAGCCACAGCTTCTCTGTGCCTGGTGCTCCCCACCCTCACAGGGAAGGATTTTTTCCTAATACCTCACCTAAACCTCCCCTCTTGTAGTTTAAAGCCATTCCCTCTTGTTCTATCACTACATGTCCAAGTTAAAATCACTCTCTATTGTCTTTATATTTTTTGGCCTGGTTTCCCAGGATCTAGAAATCAGCTGCTTCTCTTATTCCAATTATCTGTGTGCAAACTGTGCTCCAGTATCAGTTCCCTGTGTCCCGAAAGGAGCAGCCACTCTGCAAACAGCAGCAACTCTACATTCATTTTCAATGCTTACAGCTCTCACCTGGCTGGCAGATGCTCCTCAGCTACTTTGCACCCTCTTCCCCCTGACAGGTGCATTTCCATCCAGGAGAACCTCAGATCCATACCCTGAAGTGCAGCACCAGCAGCCACAGGAGGGTGAAAACCTATTTTCAGGAGCGTGTCTGTAAAGTTGTTCTCTGGACTTCCATATTTATTCTCTACATTATTTACAGCCATACTAAAAAATGAAGTGCTTCATGGAGCTTCTCTGTGGGTTTTGGCCACATGGAACAAATGGGATTTCCTGATGCTTGTATCACACTGGCAGCATTTCAGCAATTCCAGTGCATCCCTCTAAAGGAGCACGTAATGCTCATTTATTACAGGCCCCATTACACCGCTGGCAGTGGCTAAAGAGGCCTTGATTTTGGCAGAAATGTCATTTACACCCACCTTATGTGCTTTTTACAGCGTCCTGGTCTGGTATAAAAGAGGGACAGTGTATTGCTAAGCTCCAGCTTGAATCCTGGAAACCAAAAGTTTTCCACTCAACCTGGCTTTGGTGAGATGGGAAGACAATTCCAAGGAAGAGCCGAGCCTCCTCTAATACTTATTTTTCCCCTTCTTGCACCTATGAAGCCCTTTATAAAGCTATGTTAGAAAAACAGGGGAAAACAGAGCAAAAGCAGGACTTGTGCTGGAAAGGATGGAGCTGACTCTCTGTGAGGGGGATATGGAGCTACAGCACCTGGAAGAGGCCTGGGGATTGCAGCCCACTGGGACATAGTGCTGGGAATCCCTGCCTGGAAAAGGTGCATTCAAAGATGATGCACTTCTGGAGTCTGCAGAGCTCCTGTTTGCAACTCAAACCCAAAGGATATCCCCAAAGGAATAACATTCTTTCTGGTGCTGTTGCAAGAAGACCAGGGAAACACCATGTGACCTTGGGAATTTTATCCCTGCCCTCTAAACCAGGCAGGAATCCTTCCTTCCTCTCCATTTGTTTCTGCAGCCTACAAGTTCTCCAAGGCAAGGGCTGCCTCCTACACACATGGACCATGCCTGGCACGGTGGACTCTGATCTACACAGAATCACTGAATCACAGAATTCTCTGAGCTGGAAGGGACCCACAGGGATCAGAGTTCAACTCCTATTCCTGCAGAGACACCCCAACAATCCTCCCTGGGCATCCCTGGCAGTGCTGTCCAAACACTCCTGGAGCTCTGGCAGCCTCGGGGCTGTGCCCATTCCCTGGGGAGCCTGGGCAGTGCCCAGCACCCTCTGGGGGAAGAGCCTTCTCCTAGTATCTAATATTTCTAATATCTTGACTGGCTACTGCTGTAGCACATGATAATATTTGGATGAGGAGAGTTTACACATGTGGGAAGTCCCTTCTAGAAGAAGTCTCCCTACTTAGCCTGGGAACTGCAATTGAGAGATGTTATCATAACAAAACACAGCTTTTATCTCCCAGTGGGAAACCTTCCAAATTCCATTTTTTCTTAAACCTTATCCACCCTTTTGTAAAATACAAATATTAAAAAAATTAAGAACTTCCAAACTGAACTCACATTTTTAAATATGATTTTTAAATTCATGTACAATTTTGGTGACAAATGGGCAGAATTCCAATCAAGCTATCACCACTGCAATTAAAGTGATTTTTCCATCTGAATATATCTCTGACATGGAAAGAAATTACACTATCACTGTATAAAGCTGTTTTGATAGATCAGTTCCCTCACTGAGCATATTTTATACTCATCAAAACTATTTATACATCCTCACATAACAGAGCTATTCTAGGAATCTCAAATCTGAATAATATTAGTCATTCTTGAAAGAACAAACACATGCAGTATCCTCAATAATGCAACATACAAATCCCAAGGAAGAACCTAACTCCTTTTTTTTGCCCTCTCTTGTGCACATGCCTGCATGGGTCATGCATGCAAAGATTCCACTAAACCCAACTGAAGAGCAAAAGGAAGCACTTTGAGGCTATTTTTAAACATGCACAACATGCATCAAATCCAAACTCCTTAACATACACTCCTGAGAGCTTTTGTAAAATCCATCTTAAGGGAATTAGGCACTCGGATCTAATTGAATTTCGGGTGCGATATGGACACCTAAGTCCTTGAAGCTTCTTTGGAAACTCATCTTATCCAATACAGGGTTCATTTTCCAGCTGAGAAATACCTTAGTAATGGTACACTTAACACTCAACAGCCATTTGACCTATTTTACTAATGTGTTTGGGAAGGAGGTTAATTAACAGTGGATAGCCATATCCTTAAGCTTAATTTTTCCAACAACCCTGCTCATAAAAGGAAAAACTGAGTACATATTAAAGGAAGCAAGCAATTAAGTTGCACAAATAGTGAGCTCATTGAACTGCAGCTGACTTCTATCATGTCAAAGAACAACTAAACACAGAAGCAATGAAAAGATTGTTGCCACGACCGCCACTGAGAAGTGCCTGGCAATAAAGATGAATAACTTCCTACTTGAAGATTACTGATTAAAGCTCTTAGGAACCAAAAGGTTAGACATAGGCATATCTGGAGCAAAATATTTTAATGCATGTTTGGCAGATTCTGTAACATATTTACAGTGGATTTAAAGCAAAGATTTATACAACTCCAGTAAACTCAGCATTAAGCAGCCTTTAAAATCACAGCAGTTCTAAACATCACAAGTACAGGCGTAGCGGGTTCATTTTGATGCCTTGGAGAAGGAGCTACCCCTGCTGTTTCCTAAGGACAGAGGTGGGGGAATGGAGTAATCACAGGCCTGAGCACACTGTGGGATGAGTCACAGAATCCAGAATGGATAAGGTTGGAAGGGACCACTGGAGGTCACTGAGTCCAACCTCTCTGCTCAAGCAGCGTCCCCTCAGGGTTGTGTCCAGGTGGGTTTGGAATGTCTCCCATGGAGAAGAGTCCACAACATCTCTGGGCCTGTTCCAGCACTCAATGGTGTACAGAAAACATCAGGCCAGGATGGACATTGACAGGATGGACCATTTCCACCAAGCTCAATGGCAGAATTTATTGTCATCCCTAATATGTAGCTCTTAACTGAGGAAAATCCTGTTCTACAATAGATACAAATACAAATAAATACAGGTAACCTCATTTCTTGCCTATCTATACCAACACAAGATCAGCAAGTTGGGAGCTAAATTCCTCAGAGCACTGTTTCAAAGACTTTTTTCCCTATTTCTTGCTATGCTTTTTTGGAGTTTTTCCCCAGAAAAAATGTTGGTTGCTTGAAAAGGAATTTTGGTTTTCATTGTTTTAATGCTGGTATTCCCCGATGGAAATGCTTAACTGGGTGTTTCTGTTTCACCTGGCCCACCAAGGCTATAACAGCCAAAATCCAGTGCCCCACAACATCCACTGGGAGAGATGCTCCATTAGTACAGCAGCAAACCTCCCATCTTGGTAATTTCTAAATGAAAAGATGCAGATCAGCCAGTTCAGGAGAGAGTGCTATTTAGGAAGAGTGTGTCTGTGTCCCAGAGGAGCTGTTCTAGGACATGTCCGTGAGGTGAGGCAGGAGCCGTGCAGCATGGACGTGTTCCTCCTCCTCCACAACACAACTTGCAGAATTGCTTTTTGGATTTCCAGTCCATTGAAGTTTCCCCATGGAAGTGCAGGCCAGTTACCAGAAAATCTGAACTTAATGATAATAACTGTGCTTTTCCCAGTGACCTCCCATGGAATTCTATAGAGGCAAACTGTGGCAACCTCCTTTTCTTGCATCCTGACACTCTCTGCACCAAAAAAAAAGCCACTGGCCCAAACAGATGTGTACAGACAAGAAAGAGACATCAAACAAAACTGTCGGGCTCCAGAGGTGGAATGAGGGCAATGAACTATGCAGAAATGCAGGGAAAAGAACTGGAAAGGCAGTTTGGCTGGGAACTGACAGTGAGAACATTCAGGCAGAAGACTCAGGAAAATTTATTCAGATAAGTTCTGATTATTTGCTGTCTGTGACTAAATATGAGGCACCTGCAAATGCAATAGAGCAAAAATCTACAAAGCAGAAAAGCTGCTTCATCCAGAGCCCAGGGACGACTGGCTTTGTCTAGCAAGGTCATTTCATTTTAGATAGAGAATCTTTGTGCAGTTCCCTGACAAATTGTTCTAAATATGATCATACACTCTTAGTTCTCACTGTAAAATAGTTCTGTGCATTAATGACATGAATTTAGAGATCACATTTTTGAACATTGGATCCAAAATCCAGACCGAAATCTGTGGGTTCAAGCAACAATTAGCCCATTGGCTTTTAAGTGTTTGACCTTTATTTGTCTCACACACCTCCTCCTCAAAGTCAACTGGCATCTTCTCCTGACTTAGGGAGATTTTCAAATACCTTCTTATTCTCAACCACTGAATGCTGATGGAAGCAAGACTTGCTATTACAGCTCTTTTTAATCTGACCTGGAAATAAGTAACTTGGGAAAAAAACCTCCTTTTCCGCCTACTTTCTCCTCTGTCTTGTGTCTTTTGGCCCTTAAAATTTTTCTGAATCCACTTCCCCTGCAGTGAATCACACGTGGAAGTAAAAATCTTAATTGTAACACGAAAGTTAAACAGCAAGACATGACTTCATTGGAGTGGAGATAAAAGGGCAAGGGATTGCTGGATGAAGTGAAAATCCTTGTCTTAATTCACAGGACTTCTTGGGATTGATACAATAAAAGCACACGAGAGTAGAGGGAAGTGGGTTTTTTTAAATGTTTTTATTTTAGTGCCTTTCTCTATCCCCTTCAGCTGCAGCACTGAGCTTTGGGAACACACTCACAGCAAGTCACTAACACAAAGCACAGGAATTAAACATCACATTGATCCAGAGCAGGCAAGACTTGCCAACCCAAAGTGCTCACTTACCTGTAGGAAGGTAACAACAAGCATTTAACTTGCCAGGGAGTGTCTCATTAGCATGAAGGTGATAGTGAGCCTTGGGAACATGAAAGAGAGGCAAGATAAAAGGACAGTAGTGGGAAATGCAGGAACTCTAATTACAGCAGCAGCAGGAAAAAGAAACCCAAGTGGTTTGCAGTGACTGTGTAACTCAGAGATGAGCACGTGTTCCGTGTTCCATCTCTGTCCAATGCCAACAGTGGATTAGAGTCCTGGACTGCCTATCCTGGCTCAAACTATAGGTTTTCCTGTCTCTAATTTCAGAAATACCCAATATTGGCCAACAGCTTAGAAACAGCACAGCCCCTGATTGTCCCTTCTAGCCTTAGGATCTATGAATGCTCTCTATGGGGAACAACGCAGTTTTTCAGCACTTAAGTCTTTTTCTGATAAGACTTATTTGCAGTTTCCCCTCACCAAATACATTAAATTGTTTTTTAAAAAAATTCCTTAAAAAATTTAACATCCACATTCACTGGCCAGTGAGAATTTTGTGCAAAATAAATACTGGCATAAGGCATTTCCTACCTATAGATGTTTAAAAAGGTAAATAACAGCACCATTTTGAACAGCATTTGTATTTTCTCTCTCATAAATGGTTTGGCCTAAAAAATTCAAATATTCCTTATATTTTTGGGGGTTTTTCACTATATTTAAGCTAATTTAAAATTCTATTCCTATTTGTCAATACATTAAAGTGCATTTGCTATGCAACACTTGGCTTTGTTCATGCCAGACAACAGGAGTAAACCAATTCCCTGGAATATACCCACAGTGACAAGAAGAGCTGGGAGGAAACAAAAGGCATTCCTGCACATCACATGCACAGGGATATGCCCAGTTCTTCTGAGAAAAATAATAACATCTCAGACCTATGGCTATTTTTCATTTTTTGTGTCAAAAGGGCATGTATCATCACTTTTGTGCAGATTAAAAAAAAAGTCAGACTGATAGAGAAGGCAGGAAAGCCAATAAGAGTAAATGAAACATATTTCTAAAGGAGGTTTTCATGCTCCTTAAAGCAAGGCTTTCAACTCTGCTTCTATAGGCTCAGCTTTTCATATCTTACTATTTTGACAATGTTGTAAAATCTTCTTGGAATAGATAAAAACTCAAGAGAGAACCATAAAAATTGACGCTAAAAGAAATGAAAGGAAATCTCTACTACCTTGACCAATTATGTTGACGTGACCAGCATATAGGAGATCCTGCATGAGGATGGAAGCTCTGCAAAGTCAGACAAGGACAGGTCTCAGCCACTTTCAATTTAGCAACAGGTTATTGATTGCACTGAACTTGCAGCTAAAGCTTCCAGCCAAGGATTAGGAGTTTAGGGCTAAGGTGAAAACCATTTTATCCATCACAACAGAACAGCAATTCGCTGAAAGAAAGAAAAAAAGGTGAAGAGAGGTCCCTTAGGTGTTCAGTATGGAGCTGCTGACAAAGCCTGTCTAAAGTCCACAGGAGTGGCCCTGCTACTTTTGTGGCTGTTTTCCTTAGGAGGTTTTAATCAATGGCATCTGTAGAAGTAACACAAATAAGTGAAAATTATTTTATTGCTGAAAAGAGTAATTCCATGCTGGAATAACATGGCATGGCTGGGCATCCAGCAGACAAGGATTCTACAAGAATAGGAAGGAATTTTGCAGAGCCAGAAGATCTTCTGCTGCCATTTTGCCTAAAATAAAACTTCAATTTAAAGGTTTGGATTTCTGCTGGAGATCTAAACTTGTTCTTGTTGTTTTTCACGTAACAATCCTCCACAATGGAAAAGAAAAAAGTGAACCAATGCAGCTTAGCCTATGGAAAAAAAATCACACCCTCCTGAAAGCTGGGTCTGACTCTTTCACACTGAAAAACTCAGTGAAAAAGTTC
The DNA here is from genome assembly GCA_013397375.1 of Toxostoma redivivum. NCBI lineage: Eukaryota > Metazoa > Chordata > Aves > Passeriformes > Mimidae > Toxostoma > Toxostoma redivivum. The sequence continues at coordinate 280,769 of VXBI01009662.1, forward strand.
TGCTTATGGAGCAAGCCCATCATCCAGCCAATTCAGGTAGAATCTTTAACAGCAAATGCAATTTATTTTTAAAATGGAATTTAGAGTATTTTAAATAATCATCCAGCACCTCAGCATTCCTGGCAAACAAAGGCCATCAATACTATCTTCCTCACCAACTCGCTCTTGGAGAAGGATGAGCGAAGAGAGACTTCATGTGCTGGTGCTTCTCACCTCCAGGAAAACAGCATGGAAAGAATCTGCTTGTCACACTAGGAGGAGGGGGTGGGTAAGAGCCAAATTCATGTCATTACTGAAAAGAAACTCTTTTTGGTATAGGCATTGCTCCTGGGCTCATAATGAGGAACTATGAACTCAGTTTGACCACTGTGTTGGCGGGAGTTTCTGCAGGAGTGGGGAGAATTGAAGGGGGAAAAGGATATTAAATATACAGGATTATGATAATAAACAAAAAGGTTATTTTAATGCTACCCTAACATGTTTTTCCAAGCAATTTTAAAATTCATATGAAAAATACATGCACATAAGGAATTTAGGGTTAGATTTCTTCCTTCCCCACCCCCTGCCTGCAGCTACTCCGTTTCTCCTGGCTTGCCCTGTTTGCTGAGCCACGTAAGTTGTGAGCAGTTTATCTTCAGAGCTGTTTTGCTGGTTTGTTTGTGTTTAGCTGGAGTTCTGATCCTTTCTGGTTAGCGTCTTTCACTGGTAATTACAGGCAGTGTACCGTGAAAAGGTTAGTTTGGTCAGTGGAGCAGAGGGCTGGGCGGGGGGAGAGGGTTAGGAGAGTTTATCAAATGATCAGAGATGCCTTGTTGGCGCTCATCCTTTGTAAACAATAAGAAATGTCAGCGTGGCTGGTTGCTGTCACTGCTGACAGTATAAAGAGCAGAGAGTGTAGCATTCTTTTGGAAAGCTGGTTTACTGGGAGAGGAAACAAGGCTATGGGATGAAGGCACTTGGTGGATATCCGAGTACCTTGGGAAAAGAGAGGAGTTTGGGCTTCTCACTCAGCAACCTAATGAAAACTAGACAAATAGTCCTGCATTTAATATATAGTTTCCACCAATTCATGCTTCTTTTGTTAGGAACAATTCCAGTCTGTATTGGAAAGAGACAGTTAAATATAAAGAAATCATTTCACATTGACAAGCAAGTTTCAGATTAAGAAGCCAAAGGAAGTTTATGAAAGAAAAGAGAGCTGCATTCGGATAGGTAAATTTCCATTCCCTGACCTCACATTCCTTCAACTTTGCAACAAAAAGAGGGAAAAAAATCTGATGCCTGAACAAATAGTCAAATGGTAATCGGGACAACTAAATAAGCATCTGTGTTATGAAACGCTGGGATACAAACAGCCACAAGTAAACCAGAAACTTTGAATGGTTTGTGAAAGAACTGCGGCAGAAATAGGAGCAACATGAAACAATTTACAAACACAAAGCTATACCTGCAGGCAAGCATTTATCTAAAGGAACAGAATGTTCTGCTATTTAGAATCTCATAGCAGAATGTGTCCTGTAAAAACACAGATATTTTCCAAGATTTAACTGGATCAGTAAACCCAACCCACCGCATTATGCAGCATTTCTAATATATGGCTGATGTTCCTAAACTAAAATAAAACCCAGTGTAAAATAAAGGCAGATTTTCTCCAAGAAAACAAATCACACGTGTTGAATTGTAATAAACAACATACTGTCAAAACAGTGTGATTTAAAACAACTGACAGCACTCCATATTCACTGCTGCCTCGACACACAAAGTACTGAATGGATTTTGAGAGTTATCAGTCTATCAGTCACCCTGGGAGATTTATTGCACTCGAGTCAAATAAAACTCACAGAGCTGTTTAACTCTTGATCTTCTAGACTCCATAGAAGGAAAAGGAGAGTGAAATTAGTCTGGGAAAACAGGTAGGCTCTCTGAAGCAGAACTTCAGGCAGTGTTAACTGACACAACTCCCTTGCACTCCACTCCTAAATCCACAGAGAGAGTTCACATCCATTCCTAGTCCATAGAGATGGCACTGCCACATACACATGCCTTTAAAACCACATAATAAATAAATTCATACACTCAAAACACAGATATTTAGAGACACAGGGGTGGCAACATTCTCAAAGTTTAGTGGGTTTTCACTCCAGATTTGGGATACCCGGTGCCAGAGAGACCTTCCACAGCCCTAAACTGGGCATCAACATTGCTGTGTTTCATGTTTCCCATGTTCCATGGTGAAAATGTGTTTCATGTTTTTCGCTGTGAAAATTATGTATAGGAGCTGTAAGGGACTCTGGAACAGAGCCCCAGTAACCTGGAATTTCCCCTTGTATTTATAAATAAGTTGTGAGTCACAACAGTAAGAGTGGATTTAAACTCAGACATAGATGAGGTCTCTGAGCTTCTACCAACAGTGGTTTAGACCACTGGAGTCAGCAAGGATGTCATGAGCTTCACTGGGCACAAGATCAGGCCATACCTCTCATACCTAAAACTGCTTTATTTCCTGGGAAATCCTACTGCCAGTGAAATCAGCAGGAGTTTCACCGAAAAACTTAATAACTCATTCTAGAGCTTTTATTTCTCAATGATAATCTCAAAACAAAGCGGGCATTATCAGTGACCTAGTCCTGCATAGGGGTAAGTGGACCTCTAAAATATTTCTTTTCCTTTTTTCCCCCTCGTTCTTTTTTCATTGCAAAGTAACAAAAGGGACTCTTGCTGTTTGGATCACTTTTCACGAAGTAAATCTACAGACCCAGTCTTTAAGAAACGATTGTTCTCGAACTGCTTTCTGAACTAACAAATAGTAAAAATAAAATAAAATAAAATAGATTTGCCTGTCATGGGAGTTGGTCAATAAAATGCAACAGTGTTTATTACAACATTTAAAGTCTGTGATTAAGAACACCAAAAGGCCTAAACTAGAAAGGGTTTTAGCCTGTAATTTCCCTACAGTCCTGGCCTGTACTTCCTTATGAGTTAGCTCAGCAGGGCTTTTCTTCCATGTCCATCATCAGCTTGTAATTATTGCCATTCTGAAAGCTATGCCAGATGGGCTCTTTAGAAGCCGGCATGCAGCTTGTTTATGAGAGAGTGAGCTGTAATATTACTCTACACAGAGACCTATCTGGTCCTAGTCAAAGAGCCATCGTGTTCCCCCCTCCCAGCCCTCCTCGCTCTCCCTGCTTCCCTAGGCAAGGCTCTGCGTTTCAGCTTGCCTCCCCCTCGGAATGGGCATGGCATGGGGGATACCCAGGGCATGGAGACTGAGCCCTGGCTCTCACTATGCACCCTCCCTAAAAGGTGTGTCAAAACCCAGGCAAGACACCGACTTTGCGGATGTTTCTCTCTTTCTCCCACTTCCTTCCTTCTCTCTGAACTTGTTTCTTCCTTAGAGCAAGGACTGAGGTTTAGGGATGGGATCTCCCATCCTAGGGAGAGGATAAACATTTGTGGAGAGGCTGAGGTTAAGCAGTGGTGCAGGGAACAGTGAGAGGGAATAACCCGGAGTTCATCTCGTTAGAGGCGGTCAGTGTTAGATATCTGGGAAGGCCAAGACAGTGCTTCTATCAGTAGTTAATGAGGCAGGACTTGCAACAGATAGCCACTTTTAACTTACAAAAGCTTTTAGATGTCTCTGTTTACTTTGATCCATTTCAGTTCATTTGAGCCTTTTTTCTTTCGCTTTTTTTTTAAAAAACCTTCCCCCTCCCCACAGCCACCACAGATAAACTGCCTTCCCCCTTCTCCCCCCACCTTAACTCAAACAATAGTATCATTTACCAACTTTTATACTTAACAAGTTTGAAGATCTTTAGTCAAGTTCTGCTACAATGGCATAAAGAAAAAACATGGCTCTTGAGAACACCATCATAAAGAGAGAGGGAGGGGAATCTGGCTGCAGAGACGTAATTAAAAAATCCGACTGCCGAAAGATAAATGAAAGGAAGGGGGGGTGGGAATAACAGGAAAGGCTGCATTTTCAGGAGAGATTTAAAGTTATTTGTTCCTGATTGGGGGAACTGCTCATTCTTTTATCCCTTGTTATTTTATCCATGTGATGCCAAAAGAACTTTCTTTGTTAAAATGTTCTCAGAACGGATAAAACTAATTTGCTGGAATGTGAAATAATCCAGAAAGTAAGAGGACTGTGCCTAATGTTCACAGACTGAGAATGGCAAATTAACCGGCCACAGTTTCCAGTCCCTGGGGCACAGGACTGGAATTTAAAGCTTCCGAAGAGAGCCCTGGTGCTAATGGATTTGCATGAAACTTGGCATGCTAATGGAGATTGTCTCTTGTAATGAGCTTTTAATTAGGTCTGCTTGGTGCTTGACCTTCTTGTAATATGGGGCCACTCCTCAGATGACAGCATTTCTAACCCACAGGTGTGGATAAACAGAGCCTGTAAACAGACACGACTTCCCCCACAGCATTCCCGAGATCTTCTCCCCCTCCAACATCCCCTGAATCTTGCCACTTCTTTCCCTCAGATTGCTCACCTCTTCATCTGTCACTATTCCTTCCCTCCTGAGAACATTCTTGCTTCCTTGATTATTATTTTGAAAGAGATTTTAAGTCAGTTGTTTTCGTTTTCTTGTCTGTTTAAAGATAATATTCCCACCCAATTGGAAAACAAAACAAAACCAGCCACAGGAAGCTGCTGTTGTAAGTACACATGGGCAGCCACAGCACAAGGATGGCTCATGGATTCTAAGAGTTCTCCAGATTCCCACTGTCTTTCCAGAAAATAAATGTGGGGGAAAGCCTTTTTTTACTAAACAAGCAGCCAAAACAGCCACTTCTAGACAGACACATGAGCCCAATTACGGAGGCTGTACCACCCTCAAATAGCCATGAACATAAGAATGTGTATTTTTGTGTTTTCATATTCCACCAGAAAGGGTTTCTTACCCCTCACTGTGGCTCTCTGAGTCACCACTCCTGCCTTTCATGCTCGCAGGGTGCCCTTCAAACGCTGCCAAGATGTGGTAACATGCTGGAAGGCAGAGCCTTTTGGGAGCTGTGTGAATCACTTCTCACAGCACCAAATTCTCACTGGGAAGGCTACCAGCAACCATGCTTTCCCAAATGCTCCAGAACCTCTCACTGAGGAATTCTTCCTTAAAAACTCTGGGTGTGAATCTGTACATCTGAATATGTAGCCAGTAAATAAATATAAATCTTTCTTTCACAGCAGCCTCTGCCTGTTCCCCTGGTTAGGAACACAACCAGCAGGCAACCTCAGAGGATACATATTCATGGATTCATAGAGTGTGAGGCCAGAAGAAACCATTAGATCATCCAGTGTGATTTCCTATATATCACAGGTCATTAACTTTCACTGGGTTACCCCTGTGCTGAACCCAATAATTTGTGTTTGAACAAGTGTCACTCGTAGCTGACACGAACCTTTCACGAGGGCGGCTGGACTTGATACGATGACATCAAAAGATGGAGAATCTATTGAGCCTTTTGCTACAATCCTTGGGTTCTTGAATTGTTAAATACCCCTTTCATGAGAAAAGGTCTCATTTTCAGTTCAAATATATGTAGTTTCTGGCTAGTGGGTTTCTCCAGTAAATTTCTCCAATGGCATTTCTCCAATAAATTAAAAAAATACTCTAAGTATTTTATATCTGTGAAGGTTTTTGTACTCTGAGATAATTTACTATCAATCTTATTTTGACAAGATAATCTAATTGATATTAGGAAGCCCTTACTTAATTTATACTTGCTGGGAAAGACTCAGAGCTACCTGCCAGCAATGAAAGTGAAAAGGCTCTGAGGAACAAAATCTGCCAAATTCCATAATGGAGAAAGGTTATTAAAGTCACTTTAGATACCTACATTGGTGATATCTATCTCCAAGCTTTTCAGGAAAACAACTGAAATAGATAATTTAAGGAACATATAGCCTGAGTTGGTTTAGGCCACTATGTCAGGAAGACTGATACACCTTAATTCTCCTCAGGCAATATTTTGGGAGTTAGACAAGTAGCTGAGGTGTAGACAACTTGTGTTAACATCTTTATGTGGCCCTATTGTCACTATTAACATCCTAGTAAAAATTGTGTCAATTCATACCAACCTGATTCATACCAACCTGAAACTAAATGACAGCATTTTTCCACTTTAACTTATACACAAAGGTTAAAAAGCCCAAAGTGCATTCCTAAATACTCTGGCTTTATGCAAAATAACTCTTAAAAACTTATTACTGCTACAATATGAACCTTCCCTTCTCATCCCTCTGTATGGAGCTACGGCTTCAGATGGAAAATCTGAAACTGAATATTATAATTTAATCAAATGCTCTTGGCAGATGCTTCAGATGAAGATAAAGGACAAGCATAAGACAAGTTTGTCCTTGTGGGATGAGTCATGGGAAGATCAGCTGTCAAGGCCTACAACTCATTTGGTTCTTCTTACAGATGTTTTTACAATTAAGAAAAGTGACTTGAGTGTCAAGTGGGAAGAGTATTCCCCCAGGATTCATCCATTAACTCTGTCAGCAGTACCCCAAGCCTCCACATCAGAGCATGTTCCTTGCCTGTTGACAATACAATAAAGAATGACTATTTACCATATGGTAATTATAGTTCAAGATGTGTTGTCCACATGGATTCTACTTTTGCTTCTCATGTATCCATACAGGCAGTTGAGGTCTTTAGGATAGCAGTGCCTGTGGAAACATCTTTATGGCTGGATTTGTATGTCTTGTGTCTTCAAACGAGCTACCATGGCCACAAAATACTTGCTGAATGCCTCAGGGCTGTGAAAAGGTCAAAGAGAAAAATCCATATTTGAATCCTAGTGAGATATCCTTATGGATAACTCAAGGTAATTTTTGTAAGTGAATGAATGAGCAGATGAAAGACAGTATCTTGCCACCAGCTCTGTAATGAGGTATTAGGGAGGAGTGTTGAAAAGCCATGGAAAGTTGTTGAGATATTCAAAACCCAGGAGGGAATGGTAAATCTTTTTTTTTTTTGTGGGTGAAAATATAGCAAGAATTTTAAAAATGTCTTATGATTGTAACTTCTCTCTCTTCTGGATCTAAGTTATAGTAGAACCTACAGTGGTGAGATCTGGGAGCAAGCTCAGGAGAGATTGTGTCTAGCACAGTTCTAAGAGTTTCTGTCCAAGCCAGGAATTGTTTTCTTCTTTTGCCAGTGATTACCAATCCCAGATATATTCCTCTGCACATCACAAGTGTTACAAGGCATGTAAAATGTTCTTCTCAAGTCTGTTGCAGCTTGGATGCTTTGACAATGATATGACACATATGAATGTATTAAAATTGACAGAATTTTTCCCAGAGATTTTCTCCCCAGATGGCCTAAGTCCTCCTGGTGAAACAAGAAGCAATTCTCATTGGAAGACTGACAGGTAACATCAACCCTAGAGATATATGGAAGCTAAAATCAATAATCTCCATACTGAAAAAGTTTGATCTCCTATTTTCCAATCAGCCACAGGAACAGGATCTAAACTGCATAATCCAATTAATTAAAGGAATGGTGTCTAGTTTATATATATTGTTTATTAAACTTGCTTCTATTCCTGATGTCTCAGAATTCCACTAAAAATAAGTGATGTAGTTACTACTTGAATCCTTAAGGTGAAAATCTGTTAATTTGTTGGACAGGAATTTAGGATGTCTTAATAAAACATCTTCCTTGGGAAAAAGAAAAGAAGATGAAAGAGATCTACCATTAGTGGTTTTTCCCTCTGCTCTTCTTTGTTATTGCTTAAAAGAAATCAGAATTACTGGACAATTGAAAAAGAACAATGGAAGTGTGATAAATAAAAAAAAATTCTCCTGAGCATAGTCAAAATTCAAGAAAAGCTTGGAAAAGAACAGTTCCTTTGCAGGTAAGTAAGTGCTCTTGAAGCCTTTTTATTGACCTTTTTAACAGGGGTGTGAAAACATTAAGCATTTCTCAATTCTCCAAAGGCTCATTACCATTTCAGCAGGTATTCTCAAACGATTTTAATCTGCCTTTTAGATGGAATCACCACACAACAACAGGCCTGGGTAGAAAATTTCATTTATTTATCTTCAAGATACACTGTTCTAAACTTTCCAGCTAAGGAGGAGGTTTTATGCCCTTCAAGAGCAGGCTCGCTTTGCCCCAACATAATTAACAACTTCCTGGATAAATTGTGGAATGCCAACAGTGCAGATGGGAATACAAAGTGATATCACATCCTCTGTGAAAAGAACCAGCATTAAATGGATCATCACTTTTTTCAGGTCAGAAAACCAATACTGTTTTGGCTAACAAAGACTCTCCAAATCTTCTTAGCTCGTTCTTGTGCCAGCTTCCTGAATTAGGAGGAATTGGAGGGAATGTGGATAGCATTTCCAGTCTCTGCAGGGAGAAGTTTCCAGCCTCCCTTGTTAAAAGAGACCAGAATATATTCAGCTAAAAGTTTAGTCCTGAAACAAAGGTAAAACCTTCTGTTACCTCTAACTGTAAATACAGGTGCATCTAGAAATATTTTTTCAAGATTATTGACTATATTGTGTTGTTTCTCAGGGACCACATGCTTTGAACTTCTCTATGGGGTGATCATTATTAGATCTTCTGCCCTAGAAAGTTGGAAAACTTAAATTCTAATTAGAATTCAAATTCAAACCAGCACAGTCTCTGAAGGTCTAATTGAATTTAAGCTACCTCCTCACCCCAGAGATTAGACCTTGCTCTCCTCCAATACAAAACTGTGTGTGAGTCTGAAAATCCAGTGGGTGTTTGCCTGTACAGCACATTTAAGTGAGAACAGGAGAATTGCCACACTAGGGCAGAGCAAGCATCAATATCTTTTTCCCAGTAATGATCCTAAGGAGACATCCAGGAAAGAGCAAGAACAGGACAATCACTTCTGATACTTGTCTGAATACTGTTCAGCTCCAGCTGTGCTCAGCCTGCTGGAGTTTATGGTTCTTCTGTTTAGAAACTCTTCACAGATCTCTCTTACAACTGCTTGTACAGACTCCCTTGAAACTATTTTTGCATCCATCTGCACATCCTCTGATGAAGAGCTCCAGGGATGAAACACCCATCTTCTCTGTCTGAACAGAACTCCCATTAACTGAATTAGCTCCCATTGCCCTCCAGTTCTTGCACTGATGTATGAGCAGCAGATCCCTGTGGATCTCTCTCTGCATCAGTTAATCTTGACAGCTTTTCCAAGCTAACAAATCCCAACCACCATCTCAGATATTTATCAGCCCTATTGTTCTCTGAAGGTTCCTGTGGGATTGGCTGGAGCTGTGCCAGGGGAGGTTTAGGTTGGATTTCAGGAAAGGTTCATCCCCCAGAGGGTGCTGGGCACTGCCCAGGCTCCCCAGGGAATGGGCACAGCCCCGAGGCTGCCAGAGCTCCAGGAGAGTTTGGACAGCACTGCCAGGGACGCCCAGGGTGGGATTGCAGGGCCAGGAGCTGGACTGGATGATCCCTATGGGTCCCTTCCAGCTCAGGATATTTTAAGATGAGGGTCCAAAACTCCACACCACGCTGAATGAGTAGGCAATAAATTGATTTATAGAACAGTGTAATGATCTCTTTTCATCTCCACTCCCTTCCTCGTAATTCCTAATATATGATTTGGGCTTTTTGACTGCTATTAAGCATTGAATTGACATTTCCACAGAAATATAAAGAACTCTATTGATCATTGGATCTTTTATCCTGAGTAGTAGTGGCCAGTTTAAAGTGGCAGTGGTCAACTTAAAGTTCCTCACTTAATAGTGAAGTCCAGATCCTGTCTCCCAGTGTGCATCCATTTACAGGTAGGTCTGCTGAATTTCACCCTCTATTTTGTTTATCAGTCACTCATTCCTGCCAAGCTGTTTCACATTCTTTCACTATCCATCAACAGCTTTATTCCCCTGACTAAATCCTGCCTCATCACCAGATGTTCTCACTGTTTGCTCTCCTCCCCTGACCACTTAGGAGGTGCATTGAACAGCACAGGCTCCAGCTCAGGACTCCACTGGTGAACTTCCCTCAGTGCAAGAACTGAGTTATTTGGTTATTTATCCATGCAAGGAACTTCTCTCCTTTCCCATGCATGCTGAGTTTCATTAAAAGTATTTTGTGGAGAATTTTATGTACAGCCTTTTGGAACTCTCAAGTGGATTATATCCATCAGATCAGTTTATTTACTTGCTCATTGATCCTTTAGAGGAAACCCAAGATATTTTTTAAGGTAGGACTTCCCTTCACAGGTGCTATGTTGACTCTTTCCAAGTGAGTCATCTTTATGCATGTGTCCATTACATTTTACAAATTTGTCCATACAAACACCTGTACTACATTTCTGTAGTTCTCTGAATCCTGGCGAAAGTCTTTTGAAAAACTGGTGTTACATTTGACCCTCCTGATGTTGGAAAAGACTGGAAAAGCTGGAAGCTATAAGGCCCACAGAAGTGACCCATGGAGCAGCTGTTCAGAGAATATCTTTTCTTTACAGCACATAGAAATGGTCAGAGCTCAGCCAAACTGCTCAGTTCAGGCACAATAGATCTTAATTGCCATGATTGCTTTTGTTCTCTGCATGGAAACTTCGAAAGCCCTGCAAAAATCCAAAACCTTAAACTCACTGCTCTACCCAGACACTGCCAGCTTACACTCCAAATTATTTAGGTTTTGTAAAAGCAGACAATGAGGGCTTTGTTGAAGAAAAATGCAAGTAAGCCAACAAATAAACAAGACAAAGATAGACCCTGGGAATAAACATTTCAGATTGGGACATTGACAGTGTGGTTTCGGTTATCAAACCCAAGTGATCCTGGTGAATAGGGCAAAGAATCTTCCTGCAGCCACCTCAGTGTGCACAGAGAGGGCAGGGACTGATCCCCCCCAACATCCTCCTGTCCTTCATTTCCTACCCAGGTGCTCAAAACAATGCTCTTGAATGATGTAGTTCCTTCTCAAAAATAAAGGTTTCTTCTAGGGTTTTTCATTCCCCTCATTCCCCTCCTTGTGACTCCAGTTCCAACATCCACATGTTCCTTCCACATCTGCCAAATGTTTCCAGTGACCACATCTCCCTGCCTCACCTTGTCCATACCTTTACCCCTTTCACCCCAAACCTCAACTACCTCATCCATTTACTTTAGTCCTTCCCAATTAGTTCATCTCCTCAGGGTAGAGACTTCCTTCCCTTGGGTTCCCAACATTTTAAGGGCTGACTCTCAACATTAATTCACTTTCTTTTATGTGCAATAGTGATGAAGGGTCAGACTATACCCACAATTTTACACATGACACTTAATCAGAGAGAATCTAAGTTACTGAGGCTCACAGAGACAATATGTCACAGCAGAAAACTGAACCCATGTCTCCCAGGTCCATAGGAAATGCTGTAATGATGGACCAGCCCTCCTCTCTCAGATGGTGATCCCACTGTGGAAGTGGTAGTGGCATGTGACAGAAATAAATTAATTGTTCTAAGTACACATAGCTATAGCTCAGCCTAGTCCATGTTCAGCCCTCTGTAGTGCTCACATCACAGATCTGTTTAGGCAGGTAAGGCAGAAAAAACTGAGTGCTTGCTGAGATAAAGCACTATCAGTACTCTGCAGCTCAGCTAAAGGAAGGCATCCAAAGAAAATTCCATTTGCCAGCAGAGCAGGGCAGTGATTTTGTGTAAAAGGAGCCTCAGCAGTGGGTAAGCCCAGCAGCTCTGGCAGCACCAGCCTGCTTGTGCTAATGATGACAGCTGCACAGAACTGTGAACGTTTGTAATTTTGCATGTTTCCTACCCATCTAGTTGCCCTTTTCAGGAGTGCTGTCCAACTGGAATGGCCCAAGGCCTTATCTCACCCCTCCCTGGAAATGGAAAGGCAGCTGGTATATCCCACACTGTACCAATGGCCTGTAAAAATTTATGTTATCCAGCTGGCCAGGAACAGGAGGAGTTTTGAGAGCTAAAGGCACACTCAGGGACTGGTGCATTTGCCAAGTGCCTGTGGAATGAAGGGAAGATGGGTCTCAGCCTCAGGACTGCACTCCTGCTCATGGGTCCCATGCCTGCGGACCCCTTGTCGTGCAAGCATTCCCAGACAGATCAGGGAACAAAGTGTCAGACTTCCTTAGATTACTCACATGAACCAAACAAGTGGGATTTGGCCTGAATACAGGAATCAGTCAGTTATCCACTGCTAAAATATAGTGGATAATTGAAGATGAAAGGCAGCTGTAAACAAACAGCAGACCAGAATATTACACTATTCAACAGCACTAGGACTGAGCAGCGCAGGGAAAAGTACATTCCTATCCATCTGAAATGGCAGGATAAACTCTGATAAACAGGACATCATTATCAACTTATAGGTCAGATAAAATGTCCTCTGCCACACAGACAAGAGTGAATGTTGTCACCCACAGAGGAGGTGATGCCAGGAGCTGGCCCTTCTTGCCTGGACACAGTGGGAGAGCTGAAGTTTGGGGAGGAAGGGAAAGGTTAAGAGCTGTGGAGAGTAAGGTTTGCTGCTCCTGCTGCTGAGGAGAAGGACAGCTGCTGCTGCTGCTGGGAAAGGCCATCTCCTCCAAGCACCCCAATTTCTCCATCAAAGTAGCAGTGGAAGAGATGGCACTCCCAAGGTCTGGCATGCACCAAGCAGGCATCAGGGCCAGGAGTCTGCCAGCTCCAAAACTGTTTTGCCTAGAACTACAACCATGGTCCAATTCAATATTCAGACCAGATGTATGAGTCTGCCAAGGAACATATCCTGCCCTTGGTGTTTCTTCTCACCAACAGAACCAGAGCTAGCACTACATGCTACAGAATCCCCATCTCTCCATTTGCCCACTCCCACACAGGGTGTCTGGAATTTCTCTTGATAACCCACGATGACATTCCTGTGCTGTCCCATGGCACAGAGCATCTGCTAAAATCCACCATCCTGCTACATGTGCACAATGTCCCATCTGATCACTCCAAAGACCAATCCTGCCAGATCCTGCCCAGGCCTGGCTACAGCTGACCTGAACAGGCAAAGAGAAGGGTCAGTCTCATTTACTACAAATGACACAGCCACAGAGTGAGATTGAGCTTTGGCTCAAAGCCTTCAGTGTGATCATTCCTGCACCACCCCCAAGGAACCAGGAGAATCAAGTATCACCCCTTCCCTGCTCACCACATGTTGCAGAGTGGGGGGAAACATGGCAGTTCTGTGGCCAGAACATCTTGCTTTTCCCTCGTTCCAGCTCAACTCCACTGGCTGGCACACTGTGAGAGATATGAAATACCTAGAGTTTCTTCCTGACCTTCTTCACACTTCCCTGCTCATCTCTGCACCATCACTCCTGCCCCTCATCTCTGGGGGAAGTGGGAAACCAGAGGCTCCCGTGCTGGGTGGGAACCTTGCACGTCCTCGTGCAGCTGTGCTATGGCTGGTCCAGTTCAGCACATACTGTGGGGATGATTCAGTGGCAGTAAACTCACCACAATCTATGTCTTTTCCTTTTTTAAACACGATCATTCCGTTTCCAAGAACAGACCAATAGCTTTTATAATCCCTACAAATATTCACCTTTAAAAATATGCTCCTTCTTTCTGGAGAAATTACTTTTATGTCTATTTTTAAAGTACAAAGGAGTTGTGGTTCTCCATGTGGTTTTACAGTTTATGGTCCCACACATTTTGCAAACTGTAAAATACGGATGTTTCCCTAGTGGAAAAATTTCACTATAAAAAATTCATGGAGTTTCCTGTTTTCACATGGGGCTTCAGTATTTTCTCTTTAAAAAAATATCACCCCTTTGGAAGAATCTGGTAGAGCGTAGTGGCAAAGGAGCAGCATGCTACAGATGTGGGAAGTGTCCAACAAAATGCAATGGGAAATGATAACCTCTGTTAAGAAAGTCATAGAGTAATTCAGAAGTCCCTATTACAGTTTTCAGTTACTGATTTGTACCTTTCTTTAAGAGGTTAGTTTTCACTACAGACTGACTGAGTTCAGCCTTGTTCCATCTCATGTTCCACTGAGGTAGAACAGGATAAGAGCACGAACAGAGCTTGCAGCCCAGCAGTGCTTTGGGACACACACCACGGGGACAGAGGGGTCTGCCAGGATCCTGGTGTGTGACAGTGACTCCACAGAGTGGGGCTGACAAGAGGGACCAGGAGAGCCCCTGGAAAAGAATCAGCAGGACACTAAGCATATGGAGGGCATTGGGCTCCCAGCACAGGTTGCATAGGCTTATAGCAGAGGGACTGAAACATCATAGAATCACAGACTCATAGGTTTGGGTTGGGAGGGACATTAAAGCTCATCTCATTCCAACCCCCTGCCAGGGGCAGGGGCACCTTCTACTATCCCAGGTTGCTCCAAGCCCTGTCCAACCTGGCCTTCAGGGATGGAGAAGCCATAGCTTTTCTGGGCACCCTGTCCGAGGGCCTCTCCACCTCCACAGGGAAGAATTTCTTCCCAATATCTCACCTAACTCAGCCCTCTATCAGTTTGGAGCCATTCCCCTTTATCTGTCACTATCTTACCCCTTCCTCAGGAAACCTCCTCTTGTTAGGACTGGCCCAAGGAGTCTCTGAGGGGCAAAGGAAGAAAAATGTGCCACAGGAGAGTAATCAAGGAGGTCTTAAGGTCTCCTGGGATGTCTGGGTGGCTGATGCAGCTTTGATATCACTCATTACTCAGGGCTTAAAGTGCTTAAAGGCAAACCCTCTCTCTCCTCCACTTCTCTTTTCTATCCTTCACACCTCACTTGTGTACAAGAGTGACAATGTGACTTGTGGCAGCAGCAGGATGTCACTGCATGGCCACCCTGCAAGGGAGCATTCTGTACAAGATGAGGACTGATCCAAGAGCCCAGGAAAGGAACTCTGCTACAGCCTGGGGTGAGAACTGGCTTCCTCCCTTCCTCCTGGAAAGCAAGATCCTAGATTACAGCAATGACAGCAGCAAGAATAATACCTCGCCTGTGTGTTCAAAGCCCTGCCTGGATTTTTTTGTGGCTGTACAAATGGGCCTGTTGACAAATATTAGTGCTCAACACAGCCTTTGCTTCCCGTGTATCAGTAAATCACCACGGCTGCAGCAAAGCTACGAGTATTTGTCTCACAATACTTTATGTACAGTCATGATCTGAGCTCTCACAGCTGCCTTTTTCACTCTATTTATTGCAATTTCAGCAATGCAGGGATACCTGGACAAACTTACAGCCTTGTTTTATCACATACTCACTACATAATGTTGTCACATAACGCTTATCACGTAAGACTATTGGTATTTTCAGTGTAGCTCAGGGGGGAAGCCCACCAGCTGGGTAACAAATCTTTTCTAGAACTTTTTGCACCTGGAATAATGTCTTGAAACCTCTAAAAAACCTTGCGAAAAGAGTTATTTCATCACGGAAAGAACAATTTTTTTGGCTTCTCATTAGCCAAATCAGAAAATCTAGTGCTGTCAGTGGAGATTGTGAGAGTTCAGACTGTCAATCTAGAATCTGTTGTTCAATCTGCAGATAACAGGAGGCTACCTGCAGTGCCTTAAAACACCTAGGAGTCACACTGGAATATCCTTCACTACACAAAAGCCTTGGAAATTTAAATAAGGGGACACAGACACCAAGTACTGTACTACAGTAACATAGCCAGGCAGTGTAGAGCCAACAATTGAAATATTATTATTTTATTTTTAAAAATTTCTTTATGTATTCTATGCATTCCCTCGGCAATTCTCTGCTTTTCCACACTGGTCCAAGAGCTGCCCACAGCTGGGGACAGGGATTTCTCTGTAGGTTCTTCTACACATATTAACAGGCTGAGCTGGACTGTGGTGCATGAACTTGTCATAGATTTCTCCACACCCAAAGCCGCTACGAGCTTTACACTTTGAGCTGGGAAACAGCACAGCTTCACATCCCAGAATTCAAACTCAATTCACTTCTTACTCCCCCCCTATATTCCTCTCTTTTTTCCCCCTTTTTTCTTTTTTTAGCTGAATGGCCATAAACTTCACCAGCAGATTCCATACGGGTTATGTTACATCACCACCTGACTCCAAATCAATTACAGTCCAAAGGGATAGAGTTGCAGAGAGTCTGTGAAGCCCAGCCCTGGGGTTTCCATGTGGGACAGAGAAACTACAGTGCTCAGAACAGAGCCTGGAGATCCAGCTGAAAGAACTGAGTGATTTCACGATGAAAGCATGGACTGGGAGGCAGCAGAGCCAGGTCTGTGTGCCCTGCTGCTGACTGCCTGCATGAGATCAATCTCTTTATTTCACATTATGGTATATGGCTCCTTGCACACCAGAGCTCCCCATTTCTGTGGTTTCTCTGTGCTATCATAACCCAAATATTTCATTATAAAGATGCAGAATGTTTTCTGGAGGACAAAGGCACTGTGAGGGTCTGAGATTCTGTTTCAACACAGCACCAGAGATTTCCACTGCAATTCTAAGAAATATGAGCACGCTGATCAGTAAGAACTACCAGAATAACCCATATTCTTCTCTGACATCCATCATTAGAGGGAAATCACAGGAAGATGAGGATGGAAGGGACTTAATTCACCATGTTCTGCTTCCTGCTGTTACAAACAACCATGTCATATAATCCTTTTCATAAGTCACCCCTGACAAACAAACAGGTGTATTTTACAAGGCTGCAAGAAGTGCTTGTGAAGGGTACAGCCACAGAGATGAGATTAGGCAGGGTTTGGATGCCACAGATCTCATGAATGACGCCCTCCACCATCAACACCAGTTGTGCTCCACACCAGAAAAAACACAGAGCCCAGAGGGCACCTGGCTTTGTGGTTACACACAGAAAAGGCTGAACACAAGGATTACTCATCTCTCCTTCTTCATGCCTTCCCAAGAGAGACTGGAAAAGGAATAGAAAATACATATTTCTTACAACTCTGGGACACACAATGCTCAGCACAGCATTGTGCAGCACCATGTTGAAATAGCAAAAATAATTTTTGCTTTCTGCCAGTGTCAGAAGAAGCTGCAGCATTCCTAATGAAATGAAGTTCAGCTCCTTTAGCTTAAGGTTGAACTCACCAAATCCAGAAAAATCTCTGAGATTCACAGCTCTTTATCCTTCATTTATCTCACTGAATGGAGGAAAACAGCAATTACCAGGCACTGTGGCAAGAAAGAAATGGATATAGGGCCTGGTGAAATGTGCTACATCCCTGTATGTCCCAGTGAGGCACAGCCTGAAGTCTTGGCTAAGTTTTTAACTCAGCACAACTTGGAAGGGCATTAAAGAAAGGAAAATGAAAAAAAAGTGAAGATTTCTGGATAAACCAGCAGAAGATGCTGTTGCTAAGCACCTGTTCGATAAGTTACATAAAGAAACATGACACATCACCCAAAAGCCCAAAGCCAAATTTCTCTCTAGCATAACTCTACTAAATCAATCAATCAATCAATCAATCAATCAAATGACACAAGGAATGACCTTAGTTCAACACACCTCTGCCTAGCAGCCACTCAGGGTTTGCCCTTCCCAGTTTTAGCACTGTTTCTCCAAAAGACTTGCGATGGAGACCAGGGAGTTCACTGGAAAGTCAGCCTTTGTAGATCTGGAGTTATGGGGAGGGGAAAGGAGGGGGGTTACAGTTCCTCTCCTGAACTTGCCTGCTGCAGGAACTCCAAGCTCAGCACATACGTTAGCGCTTTTCAGGGCATTCAAACCAACATAAGCACAGAAAGGGAAAAAATCTTCCCTCGCCAGCTTTTGATACAACCTGGAAAACAAACAGCTTGGAAGAGTTCCTTTTTCCTCAGCAGTGAAAATCGTGGTAAAGCACCATCTTGATAGTTCCCAAAGAGATTCATTTACAAAGATCAGTATAGGGGAGGCTTGTTTGGTCTCCCGAGATGTATCTCATCCTCTGACAATTCACTGAGACCTTTGCTGTATCTCGCTATATGTGTATAATTATCTGCTCTGATACCTGAGCTCCTATGCAACAGTCTTACTCCAAGTAATCCAAACTATCCCCAAGGCATGGCACACACAGAATGGTCAGGGGAGAGAGGGGAGGAGGGGCAGCGGACTTCCCTCGTTTGCTGCTGGAAATCGGCATTTTAGGGCCTTGTAGTCATTTCCTTGCTAGTGTGAGGAAACTTTTTGTACATTTATATAAAATAGGAGGCCAGAAGTGCACACCCCCATCTTACTTCCTAATATATTATGTTCTCCCCTGCCGAGTCCTGGGACTTAGTCTGGATTTGGTAACTGAAGTAATATAAATGTTAGCTAAGAAGTATTCCAGCAATATGGTTCCAATTTAAGCTTGTTTTGAAGTCTAAAGAACTAATATGTCTCAGAGATTCTTCACTGGATGTTTAGGTCTAATGTAATTTGTGCAGGAGTGCACACTGCTCTCTAGAAGCCCTTCTGCAATGCTCCAGAAAACAGGTTCCTTTCCAAGCAGGGTGGAATCATGGAATCCCAGGATGGTTTGGCTTGGAGGAGATCTTAAGGACAGTCGAGCTCCAACCGCTCTGCCATGGGCAGGGCAACTTTCACTGGACCAGGTTGCTCAGAGCCCTGAGCCTTGAGGTTGCAGAGCAACCAGGAGCCCCAGCCCTGGCTGATACTCACTGGCCTCTTAGGAATTTCGAGGCTTTGCTTAGTGAATGGTGTCCTCTTTGCCAGGCCTTGAGGATAAATGAAGGCTGCATGTCACCACTGGTTTCACTCCCCTTTTCCTCTTGTTTTTCAGAGGCGAAACAAGCCACCTCTGAAGGAAGCCATGCTCTGCAAGCTGTTTGCACTTTACTTCAATAACATGCTTCTTGCAACGCTGCCTTTATTTGTGTAGACATGCATTCTCAAGGTTTGCCTGCCCCCTTTTCCTCCCTCACACCCCTACGGAGCCCCTGCCTGAATCCAAGTAATGAGCTAACCCATGGAACTCATTGCCCTTTATCTTGCTGGGGAACGTGCACCTTTTGAACTGCCATCTGCAGATTGTGTTGATGCACTGACTTGTTAACTGTGCCATACTGTGAAGGAAATGGCATGATTTAGATCAAGTGCTCTGGACGGCTGTTCATAAGAAACACTTGAGCCAAGCTGTTACTGCTCAGGATGTGCCCTGGGGAGAGGGGTTTCGTTTCGGGTCATGCTCTTGCCTTGTATGAGGGCAGGCGCAAAGTACTGAAATCACAGTCCTTCCCTGAAGCTGAGGGAAGGGGGGAGGAGAAACATTATGAAACCATAGAAGCGAAGCTGCCAAATTAACTTCTCACCCTTTCAATCACACTCCAGAGGATAAAAGCCTAACATTTCTGCCTCAGAAACAGGCTCAGTTTACACCAAACAAGTTATTTCTCTAATTTATCAGACTTGCCAGATATCATTCTAATTATTGGAAACCTCAGACTTTTTATGAAGTCAGATGTACAGCGTTATTTGCATGGTTGTAACGTATCACCAGATAAATAGGTCCTGGGGAAAGCAAGGCATTTTAGAAAGGGATCTGCAGGTTTCCTTACACAGTTAGGGATTTAAGAACACTATCACTGTGGAAAAAAAAAAAAAAAGTGGTTCTGGATTTAATTTTTTTTCTAAAAAAATGCTACTTCCAACATAATGTAACATAGCTCAACATGAGAGGAGGAGACTATGACGGAGAGCTCATCAAAAGACTCCCGTTGACTTTCACTGGCTTTGGATCAACCCTTAATTCTTTATCTTCCTTTGCCTAGTAGCACAATCATGGAAACAAGCTAACACCCAGCAGCCAGGCCAGGAGGAGGAGGAGGAGGCAGCGAGAGCCATCGGGACCGGCTGCTCGCCCTGCCATTCCCAACACAAACACTGATTTGTCCGTTCTATGTAAATGGATGATTAGAGTCATTCTCTAAGACAAATTTACTTTTCTGCACACTCTAAATCTGTTTAGTCACTTTAAAGGTGTCAATTATTGGAGCATGCTAAGACTATGAATTTCTTAGTAATAGCTTTAATAACATTTTGAAATGAAAAGCAGATACCTTGAAGTTGGCTTACTTTGAAAAGACATATGAGTAGATCTGGTTTTAATTTATGTCCTATTCTACATCTGGAATCCCTTATAATTAAAACTAAAAGCTGGACTACTACTTCCACCTGTCAAATGATGAAAAGATGAATGCACTAATAGCTTACTAAATAGCCCAACATGATCGAGTTTACTTTCCAGTTCTATACAGTAAAGAAGGATTTTGGACAGGAGGCTAAAGGTCTTTGGTCATTACTAATAACACACTTTCAGTATTAACCTACATACCCCACTACCAGCACCACCACCGGTGCCTTTTAGCACCAAGATCTCTAAACTGCACTTTGCATTTTGATCACTTGTGTGGATTCAGCTCTGCTGCTGCAGCCTCTCAAACTTTCCCAAGCCACAGGTGGATTTTCTTCCCTATAACTATTTTCAGCCACTCCACATTTTTCTTCTTCTCATCTTATTCTCTCATTAACTACTTTAATCCATCAAGTTTTCCATCTGTATTTCTGAAGCACTCTTGTCCCAAATTGCAGCTTTCTCACTGGTGTGAGCAGTTCAGGGCATGTGGTAACTTGGACTCTATTTTTGCATCTTCTGGTCCTGTTCCTTTATGATCCCATCACCTCCTGTTCATGTTTCTGTTGATCCACCTGCCTACTCTTACTACACTGGCTGATTCATGACAATTTCCCTGAATGGATTTGCACAGAACCAAACAAATCTGGACCCTCAAAAGGTAAATAGTGTAAGTAGGGCCTTGAAGTACAGACATTATAAATAAAGTGACAGCTGTTGGATTAATGATTAAAACACAATAAAAATATTCTCCTACAGAAATATTGACCACCTTTGCCCTAATGGGTCTTTATGGGTGCATGGGCACAGTCAGATTATTAATCTTGTAGGGGAATCCAGGAGATTCCAGCTCTTCAGTGAGAGCACACAGCCTCTGGAGCCCCTCTGCTCTGGAGCCAGGCTGGGAGAGCTGGGGGTGTTCACTTGGAGAAGAGAAGGCTCCAGGGGGAGCTCAGAGCCAAAAGGGGCTCCAGGAGAGCTGGAGAGGGACTGGGGACAAGGGATGGAGAGGCAGGACACAGGGAATGGCTTCCACTGCCAGAGGGCAGCGATGGGTGGGATAGTGGGAGGGAATTCTTGGCTGTGAGTGTGGGGAGGCCCTGGCACAGGGTGCCCCGAGAAGCTGTGGCTGCCCCTGGATCTCTGTGTCCAAGGCCAGGTTAACAGGGCTTGGAGCAACCTGGGACAGTGGAAGGTGTCCCTGCCCATGGCAGGGGATTGGAATGAGATGGGCTTTAATATCCCTTGGATTCCATGGTACAGCATTGCAAAGGGATTCACCCCTCTGGTGTTTTCTAGATTTGGAGTTTCTTTTTTCAACATCTTTAAAGATATTTGGGCAAACATATGTTGGAAAGAATGACTCTGAAGGGCTAGAAGAATCCCAGAATGGTTAGGGCTGGAAGGGGTTTAAAGATCATTTAGTTCCAACTTACCATTATCCTAGGTTGCACCAACCTGTCCAGAAACAATTCCAGGGATGGGGCAGCCACAGCTTCGCTGGGCACCCTGTGCCATGGCCTCACCATCCTCACAGGGAACAATTATTTCCCAATATCCCATCTAACCCTTCCCTCTGGCAGTGGAAAGCCATTCCCTCTTGTCCTGTCACTCCATCTCTTGTCCAAAGTCCCTCTCCAGCTCTCTTGTACATATACATTCTTTTAAAAATAAAAGAGTAGCAAAGAAGTTCACTTCAAAAGGACAACTAGTTCTGTCCTTGCAGAATCCTTGCAGCAGCCAGCCAGCTGTGTGGGCTGTCTCTGAAGAGTAATTGTCTCTTCGCCTGCTCTTGCTTCTTCTGTTCATAGAAATATGAAAATATCCGATCTGGAAAATAGGATTTTACTCTGCTTGCTAAACAGCTTGGAATATTCGAAAATGTGAGCGTGTCTGGCCTAGATAAAGCAGTCTAATTAACACTGTTGTTGCTATCCTCACAACTATTGCTATTTCTAGTGAACAAACCCCCTCCAGTAGTTTTTACAGTTCTGAATATTGAGGAATAAATTATTTTCATATTACAGCGCTCCTCAAAGGAAAATAAAAGTCTTGTCTTCTGAGTTGCTAGAGAGCTGCCCAAAACCCTCCTTGGCATGAAAATGCCAAGAGACATGAATATTCCAGCAAAATGCTGGAGCTCAGGCAGGGAGCTATGGAAAAAGCTGTCCCAAATATTACAAATGCGCAGCCCTCGGCCTCTTACGTCAATGCAAAGAGTAATGTTTCGGCTGCCCCAGCAAGTAGGAAATGATGCAGGTATTAAACATTATTACGAGAACAGAGACACATTAGTTTCTGCTTATGCAGTAGGACTGTGAATAGAGCTTTTTGTTGGGGAGGATTTTCATGGGGAAAGTTAATACACTTTGTCCAGACCATGAGATGGTACAAATCAGTGTAGTTCCATCTAAATCAGTGGATCAGTGTTGATTTACAGCAGCTGAGGATCAACCCCCTGTTTTTTTGGCCTACTGAGGATTGTATAACATATACTGCCCAGAAACACTGATGACAAATTTGAAACTGTGTAGGGATACGCTGAACCAAAAACCTGATTCAAACCCAAACTGGCTACTCTCCTTTTAAATCACTGAGAGCTGCTGTCTTAAACATTACTGTCAAAGGAGCATTTTGAAACATGGATCAAAATCTGGTGGCTGCACCCTCCGGTCGGTGCCACGCATGCTGCATTCCATCCAAACTCCAACCCGCTAGTGCCGATTCATAAATGATGTGTTGGTTTAATCTGTTTTTCACAGGGGGTGTTTCAGAGCAGGAAAATTAGAAACAGGTAGAAGGGACTATTATTACTGTCTCATAGTGTGCTCTTGTACATGAGGATTGGATTAAGATAACATCTGGTCTATATTTCTTGAACTATTTCCCTTTTATCACAAGAAAATCGGTAACCCATCTCACAACTGCTCCTAATTTAGATCTAAATATCACTGATGAAACATTGTACAACATGCTGTTATCTATTAAAATGATTTCCCT
Source organism: Toxostoma redivivum (assembly GCA_013397375.1). Classification (NCBI taxonomy): domain Eukaryota; kingdom Metazoa; phylum Chordata; class Aves; order Passeriformes; family Mimidae; genus Toxostoma; species Toxostoma redivivum. The sequence goes on from VXBI01009662.1 coordinate 303,839, forward strand.
GAAGGAACAGTGGATACTTTTATATTTTCCAGTGAAGCCAACCATACTCCCCCTAAGCACTAACTAGTTACCTTATAATCGTATACGCAACTAGTAAAAGCAAAATCACTTTGGAAAAAGCAAATTAATGCCCACGAAACCTTCAGCTGGTGTAAGTTAAAGTACATTCACTGATTCCAGGTCCATTTACACCATTCTCCTTGTGATAATGGTTTTGGTTCATGGTCTGAAGAACTGCGAGGTGTGAGCATCTTCTACACTCACTGCTTTTAAAAGGAACTGGTTAAATCATACAAGCATGGAATTATAGGATGGTTTGGGCTGGACAGGACCTTAAAGATCATCCAGTTCCAACCTCCTGCCATGGGTAGGGATGCCACTCACTAGATCAGGTTGCCCTATCCAACCTGGCCTTGAACACTTTCAGGGATGGGGTATCCACAACCAAAGCTAAATCCAGGCTCAAATACATAATTCAGCAAAGTTTTTAAGGATGTGCTTTTACACACACAGAAGAGGAACAATGAACAATCTGAGGTTTTCCTCGGGAAGCAGAAAGGCAGAGCACAGCACCCTGTCATCCCTCCCATTTGGTTCAAACAGAGAAATTGCCCGTGGAATGCAGTAATCTTTTTTTCAGCACTTTGCAGAGTTCAAGTCCCCAGAAAGCTGCCTATTGAGTTTAGCAAATAAAAACTTCTGTTTTCTTCACGAGTCTATAATTCTTTTTCATGGACAGTAAATCAGAAAAGGGGAGGAAAAAAGCATTTTACAATCTCAAGCTATTTTGCATACCTTAAGTGCACATCAGTTTTTCCCATTTCCATCATATTGTTACCATTTAAAACAGGGGAATTAGATAAGCATACGTTCCCTGTATTAACTGCTTTAATTTAAAAGTAATTTTTACCATCTGGAATTACTATTTGCTGTTGTTTGGAGGAGGGAAAAAAAGAAGAATCTGAAACTGTAGAAAAGATCATCACAATTTCTTTCAAAGAATAACCAATCTGAAGGAGGGAGACGCATACAAGGAATGCAATTGATTATCCCCTGGTCAAGTTGGATATTTTGGAGGGAATTCTGAGAATAAAAAGTTATCAGCGGTCAGACTGGAGCCATTCAGTTTTCACCTGCTTGTGTGTGTTGTCTGGCAACCAGTCAAGGGTGCTATTAGCAGAATTAAGCTGCAGAAGAAAAGATTACCCTGTAGGAGGTAAGATAAAGACTGGAAAGTGTGGCTTGTTATCAGTATCACAATAAGGACCAGGTCAGAAAAGATTCAGTGTGGGTTTCCTTTCAAACAGGTAATCTCTGCTGAAATAATAGAGTAATTGTTGCTTTGAAACTTTTCTGTGCTGCAGCACATTGCAGCTCATTTGATACAGATTCTGGATTTAATGGAGAGCTCCAACAAACCTGAAACACACACAGGGAAAGCAAGAAAAGAACAGGGCACCAGTGGAAAATGTCTTTATCCTGTAATTCCAGGTCAATATAGCAAAACATAAAATATTATTCAGGGCAGTTTTATACCTTGATTTATGTCTCCCCTCCTTCTCAGGCTGCTTTCTATCTGTCTGTAAAATTTTGGTCTATAAATGTGCAGTAACGTAATACAAAATATTGCAAGAGTAATAACATATGCAATTACAGTTCATCTCACAAATCCTGAGCACAAGCAATGAATCAAAGCTTTCCAGGGCTATTCCTTGAAATACAACTTTTTCTAGGTTCTATTCAAAGGCAGTCACTGGGACAAGCTGCAAGAGCAAGATGCACATTGCAGATGAGGGACAGCATTTTATGTTTTTCTGGCAAAGTGCCTAAATGTTTGTCTTGAAAAGTAATTGTTGAGTGGGCTTCTCCTTTTTTTTCTTTATAAAGATAGTGCACCTTTCTCTCAGCCATCTCCTCTGGAAATGTGCATTAAATGTGCATTTGGAGATTAAGCTGTAGTTTGGTTTCTTACTGTCTGCAGAAAGTGTTAACCAGCAAAATGGTTGAACTTCAAAGTCTGAAAATGCAAAGATGAGCTGGCAAACAATGTCAAAGGAGAAGAATATATAGAAAAGAATTATCTTATTATCTATCTATCTATCTATCTATCTATCTATCTATCTATCTATCTATCTATCTATCTCTCTATCTATGTCTTACCTTATGGCAATTTTTGGTTTCCAAAATCAAAAAGGAAAGAAGCTCCCTTTTGGTGTAGATGTCACCAGTCTTACACACAGTCCTTTCCAAGCCATGGCACAAGGAGGGAAGCCTGGTAGCCAGTCAAAGCTACAACATCTTTTGCTGGAGCCATTTTGGGTCCTGGATGTGGAGCAGAAAGCAGCAGATTACACAGGGTTGTTCCATACAGAGGCAGTTCCCTGATTCTCACCTCAGTTCCCTGATGCTTCAGTTACAACAGGGTCACCTGGATTCAGATATCAGATACTTTACCCTTAAGAGTTTGAAGAGCTGCTCAAGGAACTCTGAGCTTGTATAGTTTATATTTAAGAATTCCTACAAAAGCAAGGCATGTGCAGAAATTTAATGTATGTACCAATGTTTCTATAACAGTTGAGCACTGTGGGTAACTACAGAAGGATCAACACAGCATCAGTTCCAGGTAAGACTATTATCAGGTTGTGAGGAGATGCACTCAGTTCTAAAGCCAAAGGTTCATAACCTAGATAATATCAATCCTCTTGATGAAATGGAATACAGGTCTTAAATTCTTAAAATTATTTCATGATTTCATAACCAGAGAAGCTGGATGGCTGCCCCATCCCTAGAAGTGTTCCAGGCTGGGTTGGACAGGTCTTGGAGCAACCTGGGATAGTGGAAGGTGTCTCAGACCATGGCAGGGGTTGGAATGATATGATCTTTAATGTTCCTTTCAGTCAAAACCATTCTGGAATTATATGTTTGTAAAATGTTTTGGTTAAAAGTAATGGAGCTGACAGAATAAATCAAAAAAATCTGCAAGGCACACTTCGCACAACATCAATTTTCAAATAGTACTTTATAAAACTTGATTCAACACCCAATTTATGGCATGAACATAGTCAAGAAAACACTCCATATAGAAAATCAAATCCAAAGGTGCAAAGAATAGAGTCTGAGAACTCCCAGGGATGCACAGGTAACAGCACAGGGATCTCACTGTGGACAGTGCCATTCAATCACACTCCACAGTTCAGAGGAAGAGGCAGCATTGCTGCTGCTGCAGATCGCAGATGACACAAAGCTGGGTGAAGGAAAGAACAGCAGTAAGGATTTGTCAATCCATGAATTTGATGTGGAGTATTTGGTGGTCTAAGCCCTTCTGCCTATTTACACATCTTTGAATACAGCCAGATGCAAGGCCATGGCTTGGCAAGGGCAGTGCAGGACTGGTTGGCACTGGGAGCTCTTTGGTTCTTTGTGTGGGATGTATCAGCTACAGCTTTGCCTTCTGGGCACTTGCCTTCAAATCACTCCAAACCTTTCCCAGTGGAAATATTTGCACTGGCCTAACACTGTCTGTGCTGCCTACAGAAAGCACTAATGGTTATCCAGAAAGAGAAAGGAACCAGCCTTGAAGGAAACTCAGTGTCCCAGTCCTTTAAAGTTGATTACCAAAACAATTCTTTGCTGTATCTTGTAGTTTGCTAACCTACTCCTATTACCCTTCTATGATACCTTAAAGGCAAAGAAATCACCATACAGGCATAAAAGAAATAAACAACAAAAGATGGAAAGCTCCTCATTTGTAATAAAACTTGGACTCAGATTCCAAAATGAGCTGCACAGAAGCAGCCTCCAGGCTCTCCTGACTCCACTGGAGTCACTGGGGAGCACATGGCCTTGCCTACAGAAGGATCATGGCAGATTTGAGCATATGAGCTGAGGGGGCTGATCCTGCTAACACTTCATACCAGGCAGAAAGCCAGGTGCACAGAGATAATCAAACCAAATCCTAATTAAGTGTCTGAATTCCCAGGGAAATCCATGCATAGTGAGATGCCTAAATATGATCATGGATGTCAATCAAGATGCTAATCACTGTAAGTACATCACTGATTTCCAGAACAGATTATGGCAATTGTCATTTCATTTTAATTCATCTGTTTTTCTTGAATGTGAGAGAAGCAAATTCTGATGACTGCACTATTATCAATTGCATTTTCCTGAAGGAAAATAATAACTTTTATACTTAAAGATGAACCTGAGCTTTGGCAACATAGGGAGAAAAATAGCACATCACTAGAAAATTTTAGAGATTATGTACCATAAAGCTTTGTAAGAGAGCTGTAAGATCTTTAAGAGATTTATATAGTTTGAAACACAATGACTTCAAAGCTTTTTCCCACATTACCATTGAAGTTAGCTGATAAAAATATTTGGTGAATAAACCAAAATAAAAACATTCTGATCTCACTCAAAAGGCATGCTCAGCTTGTCACAGGAAATAAGAATCCTGCACCTATTAGATCATATCTTTGCTACCCACTCAGAGCAAATGATTGATATAACAGACATGTTGAATCAAGATGTTAGATCATTCTTTTCCTTCTCTACACACTCACTTGCAGCCAATAGATTTTTTTTTCCCCCCAGAATATCTGTGATTCCTTAGATTCTTTGAGGCTATTCCCTTAATAATTGGAGGAGCTGGCTGAGCAAAAACCTGCAGCACAGTGCTGGGTCAGAGGGATCCTGTCTGTGCTGCTGCAATCAAACCTGCCCAGCTTGAGGAAGTATAAACAGTGGAGTGGGCAGAAAAGTCAAAAGTGGGGCCAGGAGGGAAAGCAGACATGTCCCTGGTATTTCTTTAACAGATTAGGGCCTGATCCAGGTCCCACTGATGGTAGTGACACAATTCCTGTCAGGTTCAACAGAAGTGGTCTTGAAGAGAATCTTTTCTTGCCAAATATCTGAGTAATAGGCTGAGTTCTGTAGGTGTCCAGGGCAAAGAAAGCAATCCTTCCTCACCTGCACAGTTCTTCAGGGAAGCAGAACCTCTTCAGAAGAGCAGCACCTACACAAGGAGGGATCCTGTGGGCAGGATCCATTGGTTCTTCCTGCTCCCTGTCACCTTCCTCCTCTTTGCATGCCAGAATTACAGCTGGGATTTTCAGTTGTGGGACACGTCTTTAAAGAAAGCAGCCATTCTGTTTTCTATTTGCATGAGCTTTTGCTCTTCACACCTGGAGATAAGTAAGAATAATGCAGAATTATGACTAGAAAGTTACTTATCTCTGAATTTTGGGATATAACACAGAGCATGTGGGTGTTTTGAGCGCATCTTGATAACACAGCTGCTAACTGGACATTTTGCACTAAGCAACATGTCAAAAGTCAGAGGAAAAACTTTATTGTTTTATTAAATTACTTGGGACACAGTAATGGAGTTTTACATCTTCCAAAATACAGAATTTTTTCCTGTTGCTTGTGTTCCTTTATATCTTAAGGGAAGAAATGAGATTTTATTGAATAGAAGTGTAATGGGAATGACACCTTTGAGGAAAGAAGTACCCACAACATTAGCACCCGGAAATGTGGGTACATTAAGAATGTAGGAAGAAATTTCTTAATAGTGTAAAAGAGAGGGTTTATTAGTTTGGATTATCCCAAGGGATGTTTGTTTCTCACAAGACTGCAGCAAATTCTTTTCCTCTTTCAACTCCCACAGCAGCATACCTTTGGGAAACACCTACTTCTCCTCCAGTAACTTTCTCCTGCCCCTAATGCGTTCTTACCCTCAGTCCAAGGAGCTTGCTCTTCCTCTAAAGGGATTTTTTCAGAATAAATCCTATATTTGCTAGGACATAGTATGGATGAAAATGAAGGAAATAACAGAAGAGCAGAAACAAAGACAATGCTGTTTCCTATTAATATATACTGGCTGCATATTCAGGATTTATTATCAATAACATTTACTCCTGACAGATTCCTGACATCAGTCCATGTACTGCCCTCCTATTGCACCTTAACCCAAAAGGTGTTACACAAATGGCACTCACCTGTATTTATGCATGAATTTATGATTTATGTTGGATTTGTGTGAATGAAGAGATGGATGGATATGTGAATTGTGAAAAGCTGTGAGAATTCACTGTAATTTTGAAAAACTGGATGGTAAAGATACTTTTTTAAGATAGAAAAACATTTGATTCACAGATGATGCATAGAGTCAGGCTCTCACTAAAAATACTTTGCTCTCAGGATGCTACTTGTTTTCTTCCACTGTCAGTGGCAAAACCCCAGATCTACAGACTCTGGGCAGGTCTTATAACCAAACTACTCTGAGAAAACAAATCTTAAAAACAATATATGCAACACAGCTGCTTAGCAGTTCCCCGGGGCTTACTGGTGCTCACTGCCAGCTCTCAGCTCTTTTGGCTTTGAGCAAGGAGGGCCAAATTCTTTAAATTATCTTAGAGTATGTAGGTCTCTCTTTCCTCCATGCTGTCACCCTGGTGGCTCTGACAAGTCTCCTGCTGCCACATTCTTGTTCTCAGGAAGATCTGTTAACATTTTTGGCTCCTTTTGATCTCTGGACCCTTCTCCTGACTCTTTTCACAGCCTCCTGAAAATGGGATTCTTGCAGTCAATAATTTGCTTATTGTCTCTCTAGTGTAAACTTAAATGTTTTTCATCTTGGAAATTATTTCCTCATGTGTGGGTTGGTTTTTTCTTGTTGTTGTAGTTTGGTTTTGGTTTGGGTTTTTTTTTTCCCCACAATTCCTTTTGGATTCAAGTGATCTGGGATTTAATAATCATTCTACCACCTGAAATGAACACCAGCACCTACCCACTGCTCAGGAACTATCAGTGTTCTGGGATTTATATCTGGTAACACCTTTTCTTTATTCTGTTTGATCAGTTTAGGTATATGGAGGTGCTGCAGCTGACAGTGGATTTAACATGTGAAGCCACAATTCAGGATGTGATAGAGGACATGGAGTCCCACTGGGCCTGGAAGGGTTCCTTCCTTCAAACCCTGGTGCAGGACAGAAGCCTAAACAAACCATCAAGCACAGTAAGAAAATACTTCTCAGCTTATTATATTCCCCCCAGCACCACCAGCCCTCCAATCGGTTAAAATAGCAGTTTTCTGTACCACAAAACACTGTAATTTGTAAGGAATTCTAAGCACTTGGAAAGCACAAGGGGACACTGAGAGTGGGGAGGTCCTACCCCATAGACACTCCATCCCTTTCAAACCATGGGAATACAGCTGCCTCCCTCCACATGAAATGCAGCTTTATGAGATGAATTCTGTTCTCAGCCTGAAGAAAAATAAAAAAAAGATGTTCCCAAAAGTGCACAGCTCTCCCTTAGCCCAGAATCCTTCTTTTAAAACAATGAAGCCTTGTACAGATTGCACACAAAGGAGGAACATGGAAGATAAGTTTACTCTTCCTCCACAAGGAAATCTGATTATATATCAATGTTCAGCTTTTTGGGACAGGGAATGTCTCAGCTCTGGGGACATTAGACCCCAAGTGGCACCTACTGTCACCTCCACCTCTACGTGGCACTGAAGGAAGACTAAAGAAATAAGCTGGGCTGAATCTCCAGTTTAAGAGCACAAGGAGCTCTGGACTAGAGCTCGTTCCTCCAGTTTCTGATGGTTTCCACCTGTTTCATGATTAGAAAAGCAAAAATACCAAAAGAATTGATGATGTCTGCTATTACTCATTGGACCTCTCCCTTAGTAGGAAAGAAAAATGGCCTGGTTACCTCAGACACAGGTGAAATCAGTGCATCACAGGACATTTGAGATGTCATGAGCTGGGCAGGTCAGGTGGGACCAGCTCAGTGTATCAGGCACACTCTGAAGAGGAGATGACCCAAAATGGGGCTAATTGCAGTAGCTGACAGAGATGATATCTTACACATGATAAATAGAACTCAGGTACTTAACACTTTGGGTCATTAAAATCAGAAGATATATTTCAGGGGGAAAAGAATCTTTTTTGTGTTTCAGCTAAACTCCAACACATTCAGGCTATGCTGTCCTGGAGCAGGGAGCCAGGTGGGACCTGCACCACTCTGGGAGCTTCAGCTCTTTTGAGGCTCATGGAAAAACACTGCTGCCAGAAGTAACTCCAAAGAAAATGTATCTCCACTTCTGAATCCAACCCAGGGATAACATGAGGTGAGGCTTGCAGGCCGTGGAGCATTGTGCTGTGATCACAGAATCCCAGAATGGTTGGGGTTGGAAGGGACCTTAGGGATCATTTAGTTCTAATCCCACTGCCAGGAGCAGGGCCACCTTCCACTAGACCAGCTTACTTGATGCTTGGCTTTTTGGAAACCAGAAGTCCAATTTTTGGGTTTACTTCATCCTTGGCTTTTTGGAATACAGGAGACAATTTTCTGAGGCCAGTTCTGCTGGAAGGAAAGAATCCATCACATCTCAGTATTCCTTATGTGCTCCCTGGCACTCCCCTGACCTTGATGCGATTCCCTCAGCCTGCAGGAATGTTTTTGCTACACCTGACCAAAGAAAAAAGATTATTTTCTTACAGATTTGTGAGTTGATTCAGCTTTTACTATGCAGTCAGGCAAGTAGGGGAGCAGCTGCAACAGAGGAAATCGATCTACATGGTTGAGAAGAAGGGTGAGGAAGAGGAGTGAGAATGTCCCTGTCCCCTGAAATGAGGTGTTGGACCATTTCAGTTTTATCAGACAAGTTCCCTGTGGTTTCTCTAAAGTGAGAGAATGTGACCCATTGCATTATGACTGAAGAAGCATCGAGAGGAATCGTTTTCCCTGAGAGGAGAGAGTAAGCCTGGTACAGCAATATTCCTGACTTAAGATTGTACTTAAATGCTTTGCCAAATAAGGAGAGAATTAAAGCATCTGCATTAGCTGAGGTAAATACAGCCCATGGTATCTGTGCCTTGATTCACGCTTGCCAAAAGGTCACTTTAGCTGGACCCAGAGGGAGGGCTGCTTTATACATCTCTCTTCAAACAAAAATCCTACTTTTCCCTTGAATACTTGCTTTTTTGCTCTTCTGACCAGGCACACCTGTTTTCTCTACTAACTCAAATCCTTGCAGCCACGTGTGCCCAGGGGATGGGGGGGCAGGGGGGGAAGTGTAATAAATAGCAGAAGCAAATAATTTACCCAGTAAAGAGCATTCCATGCTTTCTGTATGCAAATTCTGCATAAAAATTCTACATATATGGTGCAAAACTGCTCTGAACTGAACTCTAAAAATGTTTAATGCAAACACAGCTGTTATCAAGTGTTGTTCTTTCCAAGAGTCCATTCGGTTTGATGGTTATCACTATGCCAACAGCATTCCCAGTACAAATCTCTCTTCCTGAGACTTCAACAACTGCTTTACAGACAAGTAAAGTTCATTTCACCCTTAACTTGATTCCCTGGATCACTCCTAAATGTGTGATTCTCCTTTTTAATGGTACTGAGCCTAGCAGATACTAACATTGAACTAATTTAGGTTCTTAAGAATAATTTTAATTAATAACATCTTTTATAACATCCCTGTTCAGCAAAATATTGCCGTGCCTTTGAGTAAATGGTCGAACCTCACTGGTGTCAGAAGAGATAAGGTATATTGTTTAAACCACATCATCTGGCAAAATTCTCTGAATTGTTTCAAACTGTAGTAACACCTTTTTTAAATATCAGGTTTGAGAACTGAAGTGAATTAGAGAATTCTGAAAAATCTACTATTCTAGTTGACTGTTTGCTATTTATATTACCTTTCAGGAAAGGAGTTTTCATCCAGCTACAGAGGAGTTTTTTTAAGGATCGAAAATCTTTTAAATTTATAATTGTACAAAACTAAAGGGGACAGCACTTCCTTCAGGGGCTGATCATTGGATCTATCTGTGCATTGTGTTCTTGAAAAAACACCTAAAATAACTCAGCAGCTGGCAGTTTCAAATGCCACAGGAATGGGAAGGTCAGCTCCCCAGCCGAGGACTATTTAACTCAAATCAGGGCCTGGATTGTTGATTATAGAATATGGTTTAATATCAAATGCATGTGCATGATTTAAAAAATCAGAGCAGGAACATTCTCATTCATTTCACAAGGGAAATGGGATCTTTTTGCTCCTTTGCATCCCTGTTCCTGTGCCCTCATGGAATCAGTTCCCGTGGGGGAAGCAGGGGTGGCAGCTTTGTCCGGGCTGCCGCTCTTCATCCCTTTCAGATGGGTGGATCTTTCAGGATCATCCTTCCCAGCACACCAACCAGCTCTGCACAGCTAATGAGGTGGAGCAGGTCATCTGCACACAAACAAGGAGTGGGGACAGACCTCCTGCCACTCAGAGGCAAGGACAAGCATATGCTGCAAAGTTTATTCGTTAATTTAAGCATTAGTCACGTCTTTAATATCAAGTCACGAGAACATATCAGTATTGTTGTTGCAAACCCCAATGTTATAGCTCAAACTCCATTTTAGAGTGAAGCAAACACTCCCTACACCCTTCAAACCACTCAGGACAGCCTCTTGCTCAGCTCCTCCTCTCCCCCTCATTAGCTCACCAAGCAGCAGCATCGAGGCAAGTGGGGGGTCACTGATGTGTTGTAATTAGTGATAGAGTGTCACTGGGAAAAGCAGAGTCTCTAATTAACGTAGGGCAGTCCCTTTCCTCCCTCACTGCTTCCTTTGCTCAAGGAGAAGGTGGAGTTATAGATGGGAAAATCCAATAAAAAGCCCAATGGACATTTGCATCTCTGTGACTGGCAGTAATTTAAACAGGTTTGGCTGGGCACAGACAGAGCTTTGAGAAAAGCAGGAAACAAAGGAACTTTGGCCTGAAACAAAGTTATCAACCCCTGACTCCTGATGGTGAACAGTGAGTGATACAACCAGACAGTCACAGCTGAGGGGTCCTGCTGAGACTTGGCAGTTCCGTGATGCCCCTGCAGCAGCATCACATTTGGAGACTGTGCAAAGCTCACCCTCAGGGTCTTCTGGGGTTGTGTGATTGCTTTTAGGATTCTTGAGTAGCTGGCATCAGGAACAAGGATATGCTGTAGGTTCTGACTGTGACTTCTTAAGCTTATTTGCAACCCTTTGCCAGGGGATGGTTCTGAGGGAGTACAGAGTGTGAAAGGCAAGGGGCTGGCCATGGAATTTCTGAGAATATTCCCAGAGTTGAGCTGGAGTCTTTGCTTTGCAGTTTCCCATCAGCAACACAGATGGATACAGGATCATCAACTTAATGCTACTACACTGCGTGTCCAAATTCTGATTTCTCCTTCAAAAGAGACATGAGTTTGCCTTTATGAAGTACAAAGTAATAGCTCAGGTGGAAGAGAAAATTTTGTTGAGAAAAGCATCTTTCCTCAACTGATAGGTCTAAATCACTGCTCAGGGTCCCCTGCACTCTCTCCCAGAGGAATCACATAAAAAGCATAGGCAAGGAAACAAAAGTTGACTGAAAACATGTCAGAGCAAGGAGGAAGCCCAAAATCTTTATCCTTGGGTTTATTTAATTGTACCTGTAGACATATGAAGAAATTGTCTTACAAGAGCGACCTGGAGGAACTGCTTGAGAATTGCCACTGGTTCAAACCAGACAGACTTCAGGGGTCAGAGACATAACCCTAAATTTCTCAGTCCTGCCTGAGAACCCCATAAAGGAGACTGATTAGGTTGATCTGCATGAGACAAAAGACAGAAAATAAGAAAATCAGTCGTTTGTATGAAGGCAACATATTATTCCAAAGAACATGGAAGATTCCAAGTCCAAGAAGAACTATGGCATTCCAAAATCATTAAGGTTGGAAAAGACCCCTAACATCATCAAGTCCAGCTGTACTTCTTTGAGTAGAATCCACATTGACATCCATGATATTACACCAGGCACCATCCCAGAGCTCCTGACAGACTGCAGAAAAGAGTTTATAAAGGAACTTTCAGAAAACTTCCCAAGCAAGGCCAAGAACAGTAAGTGAAAGTTTAGCTCATTAAAGAAGCAGTGAAGGAGGGGAAAACTGGTTTTGTTACACAGTGCAACAACTTCTACAGAGAACAGGGCTTTTAGTTTCACACAGAGGGTTAACGACCTCCTGGAAGATGAGCTGAGAATCTCTTACCAAACTGAGTAAATGGAGGTTGAGAATGGGATAATGATGATACTGTGGAGTGAGAAGTGGGGAGGAGCAGAACTGCCTCTTTCAACAGCAGGGCAAGATGTTAGGTCAGCTCAACTGTATCATATAACTTTACTCTTGGCTTTCCTAAAAGGAGAGGAAGAAAATCAGAATTTAGGTGGTCTGGATTACTCTCTAGAGATTTCTCCCTGCATTATAAAAGAAACCAAATGTAGTTGTAGCTTAACCCTAACAAAAAGTGAGTAATTATTAATGGGCTTGCTTTCTTCAAGCTGCCTCACTGCACAGTCAGATGGCAACTAAAGTCTGTGGGAAGACAGGAGAAGGAGAAGCAGAGGTGAGTGTGATGCTGAGGCAGTTCTGGTTTAGAGAAACTAAAACTGTTTGGACACACAGTCGGATTTAATCTGGCTCATTTTTGGTGAGCTGAGGAAGGAATCTTTACGTGCCAGTGGTAAAGAATAGCTGAGGTAATGATATTTTAAACTGGCACAGCAAGACCTAGAAGACAATGTCTAAGGGCATTTTAAAGTGTTGTGGTTTGAGATAATAAGTTTAAAAGCCTCTATGTTTTAATAGCAAAAGTAGTAAAAAAAGGTGTAAGAAACCTTCTTTTCTTTCCTTCACTCCCTGAAGAAGAAAGGATCTTACAGTAGAAACTCGGGGATAAGTCACTTAACAAGTGATTACATCTCCTTCGGCAAAGAAAGGAGGAACCAGAGAGTATTTGGGTTTTGCAGACACTTACCTGTTAGGCTGTCAGAGGTTGTACAGAAACACACGAGCCTGAATGCTTCTAAAGGTCTAAGGGAGCAGTAATGTGCATCCAGTTGTCATCAGGATGTGAGAAAAGCTGCTTTCAAGCCTCTCTCTACAGGAAAAACTGTATCACCATGGATGGGTGACTTGGCCATTTTAATATATATTGAAATATAACATGTAGGTTTTGCCAGCAGGATGAGAGAGAGACTTGGAAAGCAGTAAGGCTTCAAGGGGAAGTAGACAGACACAAATCTCTGAGATGCTATGGCAAAAAAACAATAATTTTTTTGATCATAAGACATCTATGAAATAAAAAAAGTGCAACACTGCCTCTGTACACATCTACTAGACATATATTAGAGCAGCTGCTTTGTTCTGATGCTCATACTTTGGAGGAGGTTGGAATATTCCTCAAGTATTCAAAGAAGGGCTCCAAAAATATTCAGATCTTGAAAAAGGAAGCTTATAGTAAGAGCCTTAAGGGGTTCAGTCTGTTGAGCTTGATGCACGAAGAGGCCTGAGAGCCAGGAACTTCTTGATCTCATGGAAGTATAACAAAATCCAGTGGCTGCATGGAGACAGATGAATTCAACTCTAAAACAAAAAGTAATTTTCTTGTAGTAAGCATTATTAAATATTGGAACACATTAGTACAGAATTTGGCTGACTTTGTTCTTCTTAGCCTTTAAGAAAGACCAGATACTGTTGTAATTCAATGCTTTAATCCAGCTTCCAAAAAAACATTCCATGGCCTATAGAAACAGGGGTTGGAAATAGATGATCAGTGGGGTGGTCCCTCCTGCCCAGAGAGCACATGTACAGGTAGCAGGTACTTCTTTAAGAAAATAAACAAAGACCTGCTTTAAAAGACAGAGTGTAAACTGATCTGACTGATGTGGTCTGATGCAGCAGACTTAGCTTTATTGGATTAACTGGCAAACTTTATCAGCTTCCCAAGAGTCCCAGGAAAACATTTCAAAAACTTCAAAATCATTGCTTAAAAAGGACTGAATATAAGCAACAGCAAAAAAGGTGGATCCAAAGAGCAGAGTGTTTAACCTGTGTGTATAATAGTCAAAATACCTGGTTTGTGTATTTATATTCACAGCTATGAAGTCAATATGAATCAGTTGTAACCCTGCTGTTCCTGTGTAAAAGAACAACCACACAGTCATATAAACCCAGAATGATTTGGATTGGAAAGGACTTTAAAATTCATCTAGTTCCAATTCCCTGCCATGGGCAGAGACACCTTCCAACCCCTTGAGTTAAGCAGAAAAGAGAATTAAAATGTAAATAAAACTTGCCTGTGCTACAATAACCAATCATTTACACCATTTTCAACCTGTGATTAATAGACAATTTTTAAGGAGTCAGCAGAATAACTAAAAAAGACCCTATTTGCCTTGTTCTTAAACTCACTGTGCAGGAGCCTACACTTCTTTTGAAAGACTTGTCAGAGGCTCTGAGCTGAAATGTCTCGAGACCTCTAGCTTCAATTTTCAGAAAACAACAAATGCATTTGAATGCCTGAATTTTAATATAATTCTTGTAATTTTTTTTTCAGGAGACAGACAGTAGAAATCTTTAAAGTTTCCTGAAAACCAAAATCCTCTGAAGAAGTTTCAAATCAAAAATTTCAAAAATGGGGGGGAAAAAGCAGTTCCTTTTTTTCAACCTTTGTTTTTCCCAAGATCTGAGAATAAATCAGAACATTTCATATTGTATTTGACAAGCAAATTCTTTAAGAACGACCCAAAAAGCAAGGTGCAAAACACTCTGAGCTATTCTCCAAAGAGGCAGGTTTGAAGACTCCTGCACAACACCCCATGTGGGCTCCCAGCCTGCAGTACAGCTCCTGAAAGTAGATTTTGATGGGTCAAAGCCATTTTATTGAATTAGCCCTTTATTGTTTACATTAAATCCAAGTGAGCTCAGAAATACTGACTTATCCTTCTGAAAGGCTGGATTATACCGCGTGGCTCGGATGCAAAAAAAGATTAGGGTTTTTATACTAATTACTTCCAGCATGAAGAGTGCATGGACAAGAAGAGTGCTGACTTTGGAGACACTCTGCTGGGCAGCTCAGAAATATTTGTCAGATTTTTTGTTGGGTTTGTCATATTTCTTGCCACGAGTTAAAATGACTGTTGCTCCATAATGAAATTTGGAGTGCCACACTGCCAATTAAACCTTGCACAGGAGAATTGCCATGTGTGGGACAGAGGGAAGTAACAGCCCTTGTCCTCTTGTTCCTGGTTGTTTTATCTTCCACTGTCAATGGTGTTGTGAAGTGCAGTGTGGCATCACTTTCTTCCACTCTACATTACCCTAGGAGAAAGTAAGAGACTAGAAAAAGATTATCTCATTATTACTAAGTAGGTTTTCATTCATTTATACTTAATCAGATAAGTAATCCTGCGGGAAGCAAAGATTCCCAGACTACAAAACCCGAGATGTTTTCAGCAGTTTGGAAAATCTGAGTGGGATACAGATGTGAATATTTTGGAAACTTGACATGTCAGATCAGTGTCATGGCTGTAAATCACCAGTGCTGCAGTCAGACAAGAGCAGACAGAGCATGTGTAAGACACTCTCACATGTGTGTCCTTCCCTAAACAAACCCTCATATTCCAAACAGGCACCTGTGCAGAACAAACTCAACTCTGGGCAGCTTTCATGGCCAATAATGGAAATTCTTCACAGGAAAATCAGAACTATCAGGGAATTCCATAGTTTGTATGGGCAAAACAGATGGCCCAGAGGTGCCCACAGCTTTCACTGAATGACTTTGCACACAGTGACATCAGATCTTCTCACTACACAAATTACTCCTTGGGGCCTGGGCTCTGTTGGCATTTGTTTGAGTGATGATACTCTGTGTAGTTTGTGAAACAGAACAAACAGGAGGCTTAAAGTGAGCCTAAAGATTTGTGAGCTGCTGATCCTACAGAAAGGACACTCTGTACTGCTTTTACATCCAATACAACAAATACATTTTTATGGTTGTTCTTAGATATTGAGCAAAATGTTTGTACCCAAACTCTAAAGTTACAGAAAAGAAATGCACAGATCTTTCCACTCACACAGCTGTGATGGGGAAGGTAAAGCTCACAAAAGGGTCTTGTTTTAAATCTTGCATTCAATAAACTGCTAGAAGAACAAAATGAAAACAAGCTATTGTGT
Organism: Toxostoma redivivum; assembly: GCA_013397375.1. NCBI lineage: Eukaryota > Metazoa > Chordata > Aves > Passeriformes > Mimidae > Toxostoma > Toxostoma redivivum. Next base: position 319,876 of record VXBI01009662.1, read on the forward strand.
TAATCTCCAGATTAGCCCTCATAGTCTGTCAATTTAATACTGATTAGTAAACAATGTCCATAATTAAGCTGTTGTTGGAGACACAAATGCCCCACGAGCCCGAACTAATGCGTAGTATTCAATCCTTTTACAAAGGATGGCAGATACAATTCCAGGAATGTTAATGCTGTCAAGTATCCATGATGTACATAACAAAAGAGAAGGCAGAGAGTTGAGGTAATTAAGCTCACACTAGACCTTCTCTCCAACCTGTACGTGTTTATTGACTAAATGTTATTAGGTGCAGTAAATAAAATGCCACTGAGTCGTGGGACCAAAAATGGGATGAAGTTTATGGGGCCGTCAAACCCTGGATTCCCCTGGCATCAAAGCACACACATCCCCCTTGCTAAGGCCAGTGACATTAATGTGCATGACAGGGGTCCATGGGGCCGTGGTCCCCTAATTGTTTAGGAGACCTTTTAGTCTGGTTGCAGACTGCATGTCTTGGTATTTGTGGAGCTAATTGCACTAAAATCCGCCAGCACAGTTTTTGCAGTGATGGGTTAACTCATTTATCCTCAGGATAATACTCAGCTCTTTGTCAACCTGGTCTCCCGCATTCACTCCCGACTGTCAGCCCAGATGCGGGAGGAGGAAGCAGGCTTCCAGCAGTGCTGCCCATGGAAACGCCCTGGCTGCACATGTGCGAGAGCAGAAACATTTAAACAGGAAACAAAAGCGTTTTTCTGAGTGTTTCCATTATTGGTAACCTGTTCTACCTTTCTCAGGAGGGTCACAAAGCCCAGACTTGAGTTTAGACCCTGAGAAACTCTGAAAGTTGGGACCAGCAGAGATGCTTGGCTGAGCTCCCCTTACTTTATTCTTCTCTACTGGATCTTGTGGATCTTGGGTTAGAAGACGATCTTTAATTTCCCTTCCAATCCAAATCATTCCATGATTCTGTGATTCAGTTTTGAATTAGCCCCGTGAAGCACAGCCCAGACAGGGTAATGCTCTGGGTTCCCTGTAGCATTCTTTTTTTTTTCCCCCTGAAAAAAAGAATCAAGGTTGAAATAATTATCAGCCATTTTTTATTTTGATCTCAATATTTTTACATGGGCACAAGAAGTCACTCTGTTTTTCCCGCAGTTTCAGTGACAACAGAACGCAGAAAAATATTTTTTCTACTATGGACTCTAATATTTACAAACTCCAGAGTGAAAGTAATGTCCAAAGGATATATTTCCTTTGGACATTTTTCCCGAGTCCTTGATTTATGGTATTTTTTCAGACTTCTTGGCCCATGTTTACAAACATGCAATAACAAACAAAATCATAATTATAGCAATACAGAAGCACTTTCTGTCCAGGGATCTCAGATGTCTTAGCTCACAGAGTGTCACTGAGCAAGTTTCCTATGGGATGAAATGTATTGATAGCCCCATTGTACAGTTTAGACATCTGCAAATTAAATTGTTTTGCCAAAGGTCAGAAAGAGCATAAATTAGTGGGAGAACTAGGAAAAATACTCAACAGTATCTTCCCCACTCTTCATCCCAGGCTGCCCATGGAACTGCAGAACAGTGCTGAGTGGCTTCCTGTTTGGACATGTGGATTTGATTAAGGCAGGCCACAAGTTCCCAGAATTTTTGGCCAGGTGGTGACTTAGCTTTTGGGTGTTACAGAAACACAGCACCTCTGCCCTGCCCTCCTGCCACCCTGCAAACCCCACTGCATGCAGGGAGCAGCCCTGCCCCATGCACAGCTGCAGGCACAGAACAGAGAGGGAAGGATATGGGAGTGGGAATGTGCAAGTAGAGGTTAGGGGTAGCACTAGACCACAGCACACAGATTTATTTTGGCTTAAACTGCTATGGAATCACAGGCTCAGTGGAAAATGCTCCTTCTAGAAATAGAGCCAGTATTCCCATCCCTTGAATAGACTCATAACTGAGACACAGTTTTATCCCACGTTTTAAACTCCTCTCTGACACCCAAAAAGCCTCTTTTCCTTATAATGGAGTAAGACTTGCTCTGTCTCACAAAAGCTACTACAAAAAAGGTACAGTTTTCTGCAGCAGCTGGTTTGGGGTGCTTTTGTGGATCAAGAAGAGATGGCAGAAAGTGTCATTGTCACAGGGAGCTTGTTGGGCAGCCAACCAGGATCACTGGAGCACTCTCAGATAACCTTAGGAGTGCCTGGAAGTCACTCAGATGCTGGGGATATGTGGCTTTGCCAAGGAGCTCAGCAGTCCCTGTAGTGCTACCAGAGGTTTCCCAATGCTGCTGCTCTGCCTCACTCACCCTTTCCTTCCAAGCTGTCAGAACAGGAACAGGTGAGACAACAAAGCACAAAAATGCAGCTCAAATCTCCCTGGGTTTCATGATGGTGCTTCAAAGGGAACAAAGGCAGCAGCTGACAGCAAAGGAAATCTGGGCTTGGGACTGAAGTACAGAAGTGAGGACTAGAAAGTATAGAAGTTTTTCCCATTTGACACAGGAAAGTCACACAAGAAGTTGCCAGAGCTTTTACTGAGCCACACGGGAGATTAATAGAGGAATAACCTCCGTTTCCACTTACTATCCTGCTTAGTTTGGGAAAGGCTGTTTAGATGAAGACTCCAGTTCTGCTGAAGAAAGCACATTTTCCAAGTAAACCCCATTTTGAGCACATTAGCAAAAAAACAAGAGTATGAATAAACTGTAATCCCACTTCACATTTCAAGTGCATCTGAATAAAACAGGAACTTCTCATTGTTTAGCAGAAAAGGAGTATGTGTTTCTCTCTGGATTCATAAAAGAAATGGAAACTGGTGTGACTTTTCTCCTTATTCTTTGAATTGCCTCATGATACAGCTGGTTTGATTACAATTTACAGAGAAATTGAAGATACTTAGATGAGAGAAGTAACAGCAGCATTCCCACAGTGTATTTTAGAAAAATATTACCCCCTTTCTATACAAGAATATGGACAGGCACATGAAAATTGCTGTCTCTTTTTCCTACAGGCCACAGCCAAGAGCTAATGATTCATATGTAAAAGCAAAAATGCCATAATGCACTTAACCAGATGTGGAAAGCTGAAAATGGAGGTGTCAGTGGATAGCTGTCCTTAGCTCCTCAGTGTTGCAGTCATCTCTTTCCTTAAGACCTGGAGTGGAAGAGTTTGAAACTCCTCCATGCCAAACAAAGACAGCCCCTCTCACTAAGAGAGTCAGTTCTTTTCAAAATAAATTGTTAGCTGGAATATTCTCCAGACTAGCTGTAAGCTCTTTGAAAATCCACTCTTTAACATTCACATAGAGCTTTGGTACCACCAAGTGCACCAAGAGGAAAATAATTACCTGAAGCAAACCTCAGCAAAACACACCCTTGAGCTCCTCAGGCCAAATCTCAGCACAAGAGTGAATTCTGCCAACAGCAGCTTTTTCTTGACTTCTCAACCACGGAGAGCTGAAGGGAGGCTCAGGCAGAATGGAAATGTGCAAAGTTACAGACTCTGCAAACATCCTCTCCTGGATCCAGCAATACCTGTGGAAAATGGGACAGCCTTCAGTCCTGTCAGCTTCCTAGGAAAATTGCTCATGGAAGCACTGGATAGCAGGCAGAATGAGCAAAAGTCTGCTATTTACACCTTTTAAAATAGCCCTGCTCCATTAGGCTGGCATGGGACATGCACAAGCACCTTGTAGGGACAGCTGGGGTGGCTGTGACAGGGCAGAAGGGCAGGAGAGCAGCTGGAGCAGGTCAGCTCCAACCTCCTTCCCACCCCTCCTGCTGTGCAGAGCACTTTCTGTCTCCATCAAGAAAAGGGTGTTCAGGTGCAGGGAAGTTAAGCCTCACATGACATACAATTTCATCTGATGCACAATTTCAGTGTGATCTTGAGCAACTTGTTTTGATCCAGATCCTTCAGAGGGTTACTTTTACAGAGCCTTAAGTTACTGCTCAGAATTATATACTTACATAGCTTTGTCATCTCAGTTAAAATTTCTCTGTTCCAGTAGTTCCAGTGAAAAATAAGACATCAACCCTTCCTTGCTTCTGTGAAATGCAATAGGAATAAAGATAAGTCTCTAAGATGCCAGGGTAAGTATCAGCAGAGACATTTAATGAAGTTAACAGAGTTTGTATTAAAATGTCATTTAAAATAGAGGATTTAGCTCAGCTTTCTGATCATACAGGGTCTGTCCTCTCCACAAACATCTTCACTTGCACATTTTAGTCATTAGTGCCTGGACTGAGATGAAGAGGATTCAGAGGAATTAAAGACACTCAATGTTTTAAAAGACAGTACCTCTCCTACGAGAGCTTGGCAGTGTCTCACCACTGAGAAAAACCTGTGGGACAAGCTCAGCCCTCACCAGGCACCAGGAATCCACAGGACAGAGGCTTTAGCTCTACCCCAAACACAGAAAAACTTCATTCAGAAAATCCAGTGGCACACACCAATACAGGGACCATGATTAATTGTTCCACTGTTTGTCAAACTTCTTGTTTAAAAATCCTTTTCACTGCTTCAGCCATTATCACTTTGCCTGGTGTTCACCTCTCTTTTGTGAGCACTTTGAGGAAATTGTTTAGTGGTGAACATGGTGGTGGTGCTGAGTTGAAGGTTGGACTTGATAGCCTTAAAGGTCTTTTCCAACCTTAACAAATCCATGATTCTATGATTCATTTACCTTTTCTTCTACATTTCACGCAGGGTTACCAGACTGCATAGATAAATCTCCCCTTTTTCTTGATTTATCAGTTCAGCAGCAGCAATGAGGACAAACTATTACCTACAGTCCCACATTCCCCAGGTAATTCCATCCATCTCTGAAATTCCTGCGTGCTCTCCCAGCCCAGCTCACAGAGGTTCTCACCCTGTGGTCTGCAATTTGTGAAGAGTCCCTGCAGTCCTTCCTGGTGGGCTGTAGAGCACACTTGGTTCTGCAATGTTCCTGAGGCTTCTTTCTCCAACTGGATTGGAACAATCCTACTGAGTTGCTATTTTCAAAAATTAAAGTACATTTGGCACCTTCTAGTATTGCCTCGTTTGATCAGCCAAGGACACAGGTGCTACAGTTCCTATTTCAATAATCTGTTGCAAAACAGAGGGGAAATGGTTTCTGAGGCTGTCCAGTGGAGAGCATATGGACTGTGTGGCTCTGAATAGAAGTCTTTGTACACACATTTCCAAACCCCAAAACAGCATCATAGACATCAATTAGGATTAAGGCCAAAGGAGCTCAAAGAGCACAGAAGCTGCCCACTATGTTGGATCCAAAATCTACTGAGTTCTCCCTTGTCCCTTGGAGGGAAAAGGGGAGAGAGTAGCAGATATTGAAGGAAGAATGTGCTCAGAGAGGTTGTGGACTCTCCATCCCTGAAGTGTTCAGGATCAGGCTGGATGGGGCTCTGAATTACCTGGTCTAGTGGAAGGTGTCCCTGTCCATGGCAGGGGGTGGAATGAGATGAGCTTTAAAGTCCCTTCCAACCCAAACCATCCTGGAATTCTGTGAATGCAGGACACAGGCCAAATCCAGCACAGCTCTGTCTGAACCCCACCAGCTTCCAGCAATCAAAAGGGTGTGGAGTTTCTGAGCCAGACTGAAACAAATACATGCAAAAGAGCCACCAAGAACTATATGGTTCTCACCTTTGCCTTCTCTAAGTTGTTGGGAAGGTCAGCTGTGATAAAATATTCCAGAGCAATTTGCAATTTTGTTATTGCTAAAGTTCCTTAGAAAAAGGTGAAATGGCCTCTTTCACATCATCCAGTAGTTTCCAAACAGAATGTTATCTAAATAGTGCTTAGCTGTCTTGAATCACTGGTTTTCACCATTAAGCTAAACCCATTTGAATAATTTCTGAATAATTTACATCTCTCTTTGCAAATTAAGATACTGCTTAATCCAATTCCCATTCCAGGAGAAGTTTGCTTTAGGTCTGATCCCCTGATAAATCCCAGTTACCCATTTCTCTGCCATTGCAGAGGCAGAGTTCCCAGTCTGCTCAGAAGAGTTGGCTGGATTGTCTGTTCATCCTTCACATCTGTTTGTTCCTCATTCCCCAAATGCAAGGGACATAGGAGAGGTTCTGAAGCAAAAAAGAAGAAACACATAATCCCTAGCTTTGGGCAGCTTAGTTGGAATTTAAAAATTGTAAGATCTTTTTCTGTAAGCAGGGACTCAGGTAAAGTTTCTTCTATATCAGTGAGAGTTTGTTCAACAGCTTTGAGGGACTCTGGATCATTTCACAAATGAAATGAGCTGAAATTTTTGTGTCAGTTCTCATTTATCATGCAACAATCATGACAGAGGCAGCAGTTACTACACCCTGGAAGGGTGGAGGAGTGGGGTTACTGAGCAGAGGATTCACAGCAACTGTCACCCATCATCTCTGCTGGTGGTTCCAACCAAGAATGCCATGGAAAATCCTACTGCATTTTCCCCTGAAGGCATTCCTTAAGGCAGAAGGAAAATAGGTTATAATTTGCTGCAGGAAAACTGGGCATTACTCCATCAAAAGAAAAAAAAGCAAAAAAAAAAAAAAAAGTGATATTTTAAAAGAAGGTTATGAAATCAGATGCCATCTTGTGGCCAAACCTCATGGAATGGCTATGGGAGATACAATATAGCCACAAAACACACAATAAATACACAGACAAAAGAGAAGAAATAACAGATTAAAAGACTGGTGACACACTATGGAGACTTTTAATCTCCAGGTCTCTGTAGTCCTCTGTTAGATGTTTTTCTGTTTGCAGGTGCAGAACCAATTCTTCCACACTTCTGACAATTAAACTCCAGGAAAAGATTTAATTAATGATGAGATGGTCTTTAAGGTCCCTTCCAACCAAAACCATATTGTGATTCTATGGATAGAAAAGCTACTTATGGCCTTTTAGATGATTTCAGATCACCTCTCATGTCCCATATGACTGGCTGCGTGTTCTCTGCAGAATATAAAACCACCACACAGTCAGGTAAAGCCTTTACTGTCACTCATTTTAAATTATTCTCATTCCTGTTTCATGATTTTATTAATGAGAAATTACAGGATCACAGACTGTTTTGGGCTGGAAATGACCTTAAAGATCATCCAATTCCACTCCCTGCCATGGGCAGGGACACCTTCCATTACCCCAGGTTGCTTCAAGCCCTGTCCAGCCTTGATGCCTTAAGCCTCTAAAGGGGGGAAAAGGTGCCTTAAATTTTAGCTTCCATATTTTCCAGATTCTTTACTTTGTTAGAATATAACTCTGAATTTCATATAAAGTGTTAGCAAGTTCTCACAGCTCAGTCACACAAAACAATCCTCTTCCAGCCCAAGAAACAAGGACACCATTGCAGCTTCAGGCCCAAAAAGTGCAAACAGCAGCGAATTGAGGAGAGAATCTGGGAGGATGGCACTGCAGAACCTGGAGCTGGAATTGGACAATTAACCCCAATATGGACATGGATCAAAACTTACAAAAGTGTGAAAACTCACGAATGAAAACTCATGTCCATCTTGGGTGTAGCCACGGCTGGGCTCTTGCACTGCCCAAGGTGAATCCTTTGAAGGTCTTTTAATAAATATCCACTTTATTTCTTTCACACTGTCTAGCCTCTGTTCTAAGTAGCCTCTCAAGGCATCAGCCTGGCTGGAACACTTCCAGGGATCCAGGGAGAGCTACAGCTCCTCTGGGCACCCTGTGCCAGCTCTTCACCACCCGCCCAGCCAGGAATTTCTTCCCAATATCCCATCTAATCCTGCCTTCTCTCACTAGGAAGCCATTCCCCTCTTGTCCTGTCCCTCCAGGCTCTTGTCTAAAGTCCCTCACCATTAAAGCATGTGGCCATCCCATTGCACACTGTTGGAGGACCTCAATTCCTAACTGGAAACACCAGAGATATAAAAATAAGTTTTTGGCATAAACACAAGCAGCCAGTGCCACTGAACACATCTTCAGCCTCAGGGACATCTGCTCAGGGCTGGGGGATGCACCAGAGGACCTCCAGGAGCCCCAGGCCTTCTCCAGAGTGACAGCTGGAGCCCAGGTGGGATTCCTTATGTGGAAATGGTGTGAGGTGCCTGTGTTTAGGGAAATGACCTGTTCCCACCCAGTGGAAACACACAGGACTGTACATCTGAACATAAAAAGAAATGCATCTGAGCTGGTAGCAGCAGCATTTGTGAGTAAGGGGTTAACTAGCAGCCATTACTATAGTGAGGAAATTACCCCAACAGAAGTATAATCCACATGGTAGAAGACAAGTGTTATTCACAAGTTATTAATAAAAGAGACCAAAAAGAAGGCAATGCTATACTGTTCTGTTAATCTCATAAACCCAGATGTTCGTGAAATGAAAAACAGTCCAAGTACATGACCTTTCATACTGATGTAAAGGAATGTTTAAGATATGATGGGATGTTATATATCACAGGATGTTAAAAACATCACAGAGAAAATTCAATATGGATAGCAAAAATGTAAAGAATTGAATACTTACAAAAAGATTTATCTGATAAGATCGAAAAAAAAAAAAAAAGCAGATTATAAATTTCCATGATCATTATTTGACACATTTTTATAGAATTGGCTGTTTCTACAGTGCCAAAGTACAGTAATGGCAGGAATCACTATGGCATGGGATTGCTAAAATTATTGCACACTTTCTCTTAGCATGAAAGGAACTGTTCATTCTTGGGAAGACATGAGATGGTTTTATTCACAGTAAAATGTTATGCAGAAAGTTCCCTACATGCAAGAGAAATTAAAAATCCATGGATTCTATTGCAGCCTGCTCTTGGGAGTCAGCTCTTGAGGTAATCAAGTCATTTGGAAGAAAATTCATATGGGTAATTAGAAAAACTGGAGTTTCAAAAATAAAATGTCTCCAGATGCTGGTCACCCGTTTCTGTTCAGCTATGGTGAATGAACACAAGTGAAGAGCCACAGGTACTGTGGAGAAAACAGAAGGAAAATCTGTGTGTGCAGACTGCAAAGAATTCAGACATAATCTTTTGGTGTTTCCTCTTGTTTCTTTTCTTTTCAGATGCTTTGGTGCAAAACATGTGGTTTACACTCATCTTTGTGTAAACTTCTCTGGGGTGATTTCAGACACAGGGCAGCCCCTCTGTAAACAAGGTGGACAAAGCTGGGCCTCAGAGTGTGTGGAACACGTGTCTATTGTAGCTCTTTACTCCTAACACCACCTGGCTGACAGGGATTCTGGATTTTGAACCCACAGACTAGCACATACTTATGGGAAATTAGGGAGTAAAGGCAAAGAAACCCAGCAAAATCTAAACTGGGGTCCCCACTCTCCTCTTGCAGCATCCCCATCCCTGCTGACACTGGAACAACGTGGCCTCGGCCAGGGGAGTGTGGGGCAGGTTTGGGAGGTCAGTTTACACCCAGGTCAGCTCAGACGTGGTGTATACAGTATCAGGGTCTGTTTTCTATTTGCTTGTCAAATACCAACACCATAAAGAAAGGAATAGTACTAAATCCACCATTTTAACCTTACACATACCCACAATTACAGCTGAAATAACTCAGCAATTTTTGAGTTATATGAGTGCAAAGAAAGCATCTGCAACCAATCACCTATTTTTTTGTTGGTGCTTTTTTTTTCCTGGCAATTCTATATCTTAAAAATTGTGAATGCAGTTCTATTTAAAAAAAAAAAAAAACTTGTTAAAAAAAAACAACACATGTGCTCTCAGGCTGAAAACACACATGCCAAATTCAGCCTGGAGAGAATTTTTACGGCTGAGTTATAAAACCCTGAAAATAGGGATTTATAATGGAAATGCTGACAGACCATTAACTACAATAATAACATAAATGGAGCAATAGAATTTCCAAGTTATCTCCTTTTTGTTTGTGTCAGCATTCCTGCACCAAGAGCCTGTGTAACACACACACAGCATTAGCAGCACATCACTAAGGGCTCTCTCCTAAGGCTGTCACAGGATGCAGAGGAAGCAGAAAAGGAGAATGTATGTGATCTATGTCTTGGGGTTTGTCACATCTAACTCAATATAGAATCTAATTAATTCTTGCTGGATATAGGTTTTGTGAGGAATCCTGCCACCAAGCAAAGTCAAGTAGCAGATACCAGTTCACCTGTTTTACTCTGTGCTGTATCCACAGGAGACCAAGGGACTGCTCATCCCATACACTTCCAGTGAGGATTGCTTTGAGCTTTCTTTGTGACCTGCAAAAGAAAGAGGGAGGTGATAACTGGGGATGAAATCAAGGCACAAGAGGACTGTTAAAGAGTACTAGATTTTGCATGCTCTTGCTTTAAAAGCTCAAGCCCTGTCTTCTCTGGGAAGATGAATATACTGAAAATATGCAAAGTGTCATGCTGCTCAAGATAATTTGTTCCCTGTTACAGACAGGGATGATTTGTTTAAAATAAGTGGCAGCTAGAGCTACAAAATCTTTGCATTCTTCACCCTTCCAAGAAAAAAACATCTTACTGGTGAAGCTGTGTTTAGCCTATCACTGGAAGTTTGCAACAAGGTACATATTCCTTATGAAAACAGAACTTCAGATTCATAGAATCCCAGAATGATTTGCATTGGACAGAACTTTAAAGCTCATTACATTCCAACCCCCTGCCATGGGCAGGGACACCTTTTACTAGACCAGGTTGCTCCAAGACCTCTCCAACCCAGCCTGGAACATTTCTAGGGATGGGCCACAGCTTCTCTGTGCAACCTGTGCCAGGGCCTCACCACCCTCCCAGCCCAGAACTTCTTCAAATTATTCTGCACAGGGAGCAAAGGAAACTGACAGATCCATCTTTGAAAGATCCTCCAATACAATCAGCATCTGGCTTGCTCCCTGGCTCGTTTGTACTACACTTCCTAAGACACCTGACATAACAGAGCCAGTATCACTCCCATTTTACAGATGGTTAAAGAAAGGCACAGCAGTGAAATAAATTCCTCAATATTACATATCAGATTTCTTTCAAAACCCAGGAAAAGAACCGAGTTTTCTCCTTGTTTTAGTAACCTCTGCTGTACAAAACCCAGATTTTAATCTTTTTCATTTTAAGGGTAAAAAGGCTCAATATGACCCAAGAGTTGAAATAACTCATCTGCTTCACAGAAGCCCTGGTTCAGTCCAGAAGTGTAGAGCAAACTCTGAGATCACAGAAATTATTTTTTTCACAAAGATCCTGAGTTTTACACAAAAAAAAAGCAAGTTTGAACAAAAGAGCAGTCCTTTTCTGCTAACATCATCAATGACCCTGACAGTCCCTCCCTGCTATCACCCTTTTCTGATATCCACCAGCTCTCCCAATGGGGAACCATTCTCCTAAAAACATTATTCTCTGCATCGAAAGATGGAAAACCAGTGGCTGTAACAACTCAAGCTGCTTTTACTGATCCTTCTGCCACTATTGCTCTGCTTTTGTCCAACACACGTGTCTGAGCCTCGTCTGTGCTCGGGATATTTGGCAGGCCGAGCACCCTTTGTCCCCCTCGCATGCCGAGCACTCCACAAAACTGCTCCCAACAGTGCACAGGCGCTCACGCCACTGTTTGCATTAGAGAGCCTGGAGAGGACACGTGGCTCTGCCTATTGTTTACAGCCCAGGATAACACAACAGACACTCAGTTGTCCCAGTGTCTCGCCAAGATTAGCACGTGGAAGAGCAGGAGCTGGCGGTGCTAAGGCTCAGCAGGACAGAGGTTAGGCTTGTAGGCAGAGGGAAAAGCTCCAAGGAGCGCTGCGGTTCCTTTGGAGTGAGGACACGTGCTCGTGGATTATCAGGAGAATCCGTGTTCTGGAAGTTTTCTTTCTACTTATTGATACTGAGCTCTCTCACAGAAACATCTGTGAGCAGCACTTTCTGTCATCTCTGATAAGCCAAAATGCTGTGTTCATCCATGTGATGACCCAGCCTCAGAGATAAATGCTTTCTTCACTTCCCAGCTGGCTTTGGCATTGTAGCCCATTTGGACTTGGAGCCTTGGCATCAAAGAACCTCCAGATGGTACCAAGGGCTGTAGCACAACTTCTCTCCCACAGCAAATGTGGGCAGGTTGTTTCCTTGCTATCATACCAGCTATCCACAAAATACTGCCTTAAATTCATGGAATCACAGACTGGTCTGGATTGGAAGGGACCTTAAATACCATCTTGTTCCAAACTTCTGCCGTGGCTGAGACACCTTCCACTGTCCCAGGTGCTCCAAGCCCCATCCAACCTGGCCTTGAACACTTCCAGGGATCCAGGGACAGCCACAGCTTCTCTGTGCAACTTATGCCAGAGCCTCATCATCCTCACAGCCAAAATTCCTTTCCAATATGCCTTCTGTCAATAGGAAGCCATTCCTCCCATGTCCTGTCACTCCAGGCCTGTGTCCAAAGTCCTTCTCCAGCTCTCTCATAAGTCTTCTTTATGTTCTGGAAGGGTGTAAAGGGAGTTCTGGATTGGAAGGAAGTTCTCATCTTTATTTTCAAGGGACCAAAAGGCCTAAAGAAAACAGGTCCAGAAGCCTACTGCCACCTCTATAGTTCCTATCTCTATGGGAGAGAGAGAATATCAACCATGGCAGCCGTCTAGACTACCACAGCTGATATTAAAATGAGGATTATTGCCCAGGAAATAGAGCTGCCAGCCAATGGAACATTTTCTGCTGTACTCAAGCCAGCCACAAGCACTTTCACCTTCCTATCCAAGCTCATCTTAAACCTTCCTTTCCATAGGAAAAATACACTGCTCAATCCATCCAATAAACAGCAAACCAAAGGCAGTCCTCTCTCCTTTTTCTCCCCACATTTACACAATCCATGCACTGCTGTGCTTTGAAACTGGAAAGAAGTGTGGGGGTTTTGTGAATAATCACCAGAAGTGAAGCACTGAAGCAGCCAACAGAGTGTTAACCTGGCAGCTGACTGCACTGGGGAATGGCAATAGGATGACTATTCCCAGAAGAAAAACTTAGCTCAGTAATCCCCAGCCTTGCTGGCACTGCCTGAAGAAGGTTGGCATCTCAGAGCTTGATAATATGGTATTAATCATGTTCTTGTCCTGTACAGTCATCATCAAAATCAAACAAAACCATGAGGAACAGGAAATGCTGAATTAAGGTAACACTTCCCCCATATAAACCACCACTCCAACCTAATCCTGTTCCTCAGCCATGCCAATCCCAGTAAATTAGAATTCTCAAGCTGTTTGAAGTCCTGAGCAGCCAGCTCCAAAGTGAGGAGTAAGTACGTGGCTTGCAGCCACATTTGCAATGCCTCCCTGCCAATTTCATCCTCCCCAGATGCAGGTTCATGAGCCATGACAAAATTTGGGGGCAAAGTGGAACAGATGCAAGGAATTGTTTCTCCTGGTTTGAGGTTTCAACAGGAATGCTCCAGACAGATTTGGTGAGGGTTGAATGGAACAGGCAGGGCTCAGCACCTGCCCTCACCCCACTCCACACTCTGTGGTTTCACTCTGTCATGGTGAGAAGGACAAACTTTCACTATGTGCAGCATTGGCTTTTAAAGTTACAGAACTCCTTCTAAGTGACTCATAATATTATAAAGTGGTTTAAATTAGTGAAAAAAAGAGGGGCTAGATTTTTTTTAATTTTTTATTCAGTGCTTCAAATGGTTTGGTTATTTGTTTCATTACAGGAGATCAAAAATAATCTTGGTGTTCACAATGAGCAGTAAAGGCCATTCAAATACGGAATAAGTTTAAAAGCAGGTGGTTACCTTATTAAGTGTTAAATATTCAGAGATGAAATATGAGTCTGTTTCCACCTAGGGCATACAGTAAATGGCTTCCACATATGCATAACAGCCCATTAGCACAATAAAAAAAAATTAGTTATCCAGCTGAAATTAGAACAAATATGTACTAAATGCAAGAATTTCAAAGGATTCGTTTTATTTTAAGAGCTCTTGCTCAGCTGGGTAACCCTGGGTTCCCTAATCTAAACAAATACAGCACAACAGAAATGATTCTTTGGAATTCTTTTACCCACAAAGTATTTGTGGGAGGGGAGGTGAGTGGGCATAGAGTGGTTTGAGCTCATCAGGTACATGACAAAGAACCTTCAGATTTTCATTTCCTAAAAGGATTGGAAATTCCATGGGCAGGAAAGCAGCTTTCCAGGACAAGGAACTTCCTTGAGTCTGCAACATCAATAAAATTCACCCCTGAAACTCAGCTTAGTGAAGCAAACTATGATTGCTCTCAACATTCTGATGGCATTTTAGCAGGTCTCATCTCTGCACAACTTACCCACTGCAAAATTAACTTGTTGAACTTTAACTGACTCTTTTGGAGCAAAATATTCACTGGCAGGTGGGCTCCAAAGGGACAAGTATCCAAGCTTAATAAACATGCAGTCTATCAGCTTGTGTGTGTTTTAATAACCGTAACAATTTTGTAGGTATTCAAAAAACCCAAAATAATTTTATTTTTACAACAACCTGTGGCAAGTCGGAATAGGGCAGACTAAAGCTAAAGTAAATGCCCATAAACTTTTAGCCATATATGCAAAAAATAAAACTCTACAATAAAAGCAGTTTAGCAGTCCCCATGCCCACATTTCAGCTGAAGGGAACTGTTTCAGTCACATGTGCTTTTTCTCTGGAGAGTTATGTTTGGTATTTTACACTCAACTCTGGCACAATTTTTCACTTGTTAATTGGAAACCACAATCACTTCTGCAGTGTTTTGCTCTGCTTTCTGTACTTGTGATCTGCACTCAACTGTCAAATATTTAAAGCCCAAAGCTGTCCTGACAAGGGAACAACATCTGTCCCAGCTCTCCTTGGAGCTGACCTTCCACAAAGTGAGTCCTGGCTTCCATCTGTAGCAAATGGGTTGTTACTGGAAAGACAAAAGCCAATTCTACAACCTGCATGAGAACAAAACTCCAGCACTGTGTCTGTTCACACCAGGGTGGAGTTTAGCAGTCAGATTCATCAAAATGTGTGCATTTTGTACTGAAAGGGAGAGATTTTAGACATAGATGCAAACCTTCAGTATTAGCTTTCCAGTTAATTAGGGGCTACTCGTAGTCATGTCACACAATGTAAAATCTGCTGTATGATATAAAACTTCATTGTTGAGATTGTTGTCATGGCCATTGTTAAAACAAACACTGAACCCAAAGATGGCAGGGCTGTGGGATCTCTCTCAGATATATACACATATACACACACATGTCTATATATATATATGTGCATTGTAGTAATTCTCATGTCTTAGCAATTAAACTTCAATTTTAAGTAGCACTTTTATGGTTACAGTAAAAACACTTTGTATTTTTTAATCACTGGGGAGGAGATTGAGTCACCAAGGCTGTGCCAAACCAAGCTTGATTGCTTCAACCATTCCGGTAAGTAGCTCCCCAAAAGTTTTCATGAACAGATCTAATTTTCATCCTGTGTCTCTGGTAAAAATACATTCTAGCACTACCTCTCATACCATTTAAGTGCACACAAAGATCAAAAATATCCCTGATCGGGACAGCTTCCTACATGGCACCTGGGGACATGGTCAGTGGTGGCCTTGGACATGCTGGTGATTTTAGAGGGCTTTTCCAGCCCAAACGATCCATGATCCCATACCCACAAGGACTCTGCCCAGCCTTGGTTTGAGCTTCACCTGTTTTGTTTCTCAGGTACCTCACCCCTGGTTCCTCCCAGCAGGCAGGGACATCTAGCGACTAAAAAAGGATATTGCAAATAAACAAGCACATCTATTTCCTACACTGTTTTGTTAAAATCAAATCTATTTTGTTGCTGTCCCTCATAAGATATTTTCAACCCATTAAATTAGCCAATACCATGTCCACTCACCCGCCACCCTTACTTGGTTTAACCCTTATCAGGGAAAATCAGAGGATAAATAATTCATTTTTAAGTTTTGCTCTAGAAAAAATATTTTAGGAAAAGCTGCCTAAAAAAATAATTTTCTTCCTTTCACAGATCACTAGAATTCTGAACTTCTTAAGAGGACATTCACAAGTTTTGTTTCATTACACGTATCCTATAAGACATATATGTCTTCAAATAAGACATAAAGCAACATTCTACATCACTATCATCTTTCTTTTTCCTCCACATCTATAAATGCTCTCATGGAAAAGGCCCTGGTAAGTAAACCCATATTTCTGACCTGCTGCATGTCTAACATTTCTTCTTTAATAACTCCATGAGCATGGCAGGCTCTTCCTATTAACTACATTACATCATCATTATCAAAGACGAAAGGAAATTAATTTTGTTTTCCAAAGACTTGGCAATAAGTTGGGTCTTTACTTCATCAGACATCTGCTGTTTTTCTACGTATGTCATTTGTGAAGCAGAGTTTTCCTTATGACTTTATTCTGCTCACAGTTTATCATGCCACACTGTTTACCAGGGAAATAAAGCGGAGCAGGATTTCTCATTTGCTCTCCAAAAGTGTAAAGCTAACTTAAAGCCAATATTATAATCTTTATTTCAGTTCACATGCTTTTTCTGGTTTAAAATAAAGCTCAGCAAACACTGTCATGCAAATATAACCTCTCATGGTCTTTGCCTGAAATTTATTACTTGTGTTGCAGGACTTTGTTTTAACAGATGGGACTTTATCAGCAAATTATATGGGCAGGCCACCAACTTCCCTCAGGAATGGAGGAGTGCTAGTATTTATTTGGGCTCTTATCTATGCACTTAAAGCCATATTCTAACCACAAACTTCTATTTTCATTTATTGATAGAAAAGACAAAACACAGAGAATCTTCTGTTCTAAAACACTGCATCTCCAACCCTTGTATGGGATCTGTAGCTTCTGTCAGATATTTCACATTTTCACCTTCCCCATGTAACACCACTAATGCTGCACAAAAGGGAACAACTGAGATCACTTTTCCAAATATTTATATTGCTAAATAATTTGTTGTGGTTTGTTGGAGTTTTTCTCCACTTAACTACACCATAATTTACCCTGCAAATAATATTCTATAAGAGAATTTTGCTCATGGAAAGTCCTTCTAAACTACAGCCACCAGCACATCAGGAGCTGGAAGGTTTAGTGGAAGTATTTAGAGAGGAGTGACCACAATTCCATCTCTTTACTACCTCAGCAGCACAGAAGGGCTCAAAAAAGTAATCTTGTTCTGAGCAGGCAGGAGAGGGTGCAGGACCTCCATGGGGAGAAGGAGGGAATCTGAGCCCCCAGGCCAGCCTGGCTCCCACCTGCTCCGTGGTGTAACCTGTGTGGGACATTGTGGGCTGAGTAAGAGGCAGGTGAGGGAGAAAAACTAAATAAATAATAACTCCAGGGAGAGGAAGAAATAGTGATAAGCACTGAGTGTCATGCTAGCTGCCAGCTGCTATGTCCCATTACAGAACCTGATATTTATGCTTACTGCTAATCAAGATCTAAAGATATAATTTATAATTTATCTCTGAATTGCACACATCATCCCCAAACAAACACTTTTTTGGAGGAATTTTGAAAATGTGCATTCTACATCTATCGACTCCACTCAGCAGTGCACTCTGAAAGAGATGGAATTCTGAAAAATATGGCACATGGCTTACTTTCAGATTTTCCTACTGAAACACTGTTTCACAGCAGTTTGAATTAATAGGAAGGATGCCAAGTGAATTCTTTCAAATGGGAAAGCAAATTTTAATAGAAAACCATGGTAAAAACTTGCAAAAAAAAACCCACTGAAAATGTTTTGTTCTAAATCATTGAAAATAGCATTAAAACTAAACTATGCTTTCCTGTTCAATGTAATTCTTTCAATATAGTTTCGTTTGTATGTGTGTTGTGGGATCCATACTGCAGGACCCAATCCTGTAATGATCCCCTCTGGAATTTTCTCATGAAACCCATCTAGGAATATTTAAGCAATGCATTTAAGACTCGACATTTAGTCAGATAAGACTCTGTATTAGCAGAAAGATTCCAAGTAAATTGTCAACTGTAAAGCTCAGAATCCAGCAGAGAAACCACCTATGTCATTGTGAGACACAGTTAAATGAACTGTTTAACTACAGTTAAATGCAATTTGTCTTAATTTTTATTCTTGATGACTTGATCATCCTGTTCCTCAACCACATATAAAGCCCTGCTAAGCAATGAGATACCTCCATTGTACTCTGTGGGTCTTGGATGAGACTTTGATGGCTAAAGTCATCCTTTTTTATTCCCAGAATGAACAATTCCCAGTCCAAAAATGCGGTGATACTGCAAGAAAATGTATCAGAAACCAGACCTAAGAGGAAAACTAGGTAATACGCTTCTACAGAGAACGTTTGAAAATGCACGACAAAAGTAAAAGGATTTGTAAAGCAACCCTGTGAAAATCTGGCTATGGTTCTGGCCCAACAATCCATATCTGGATTTCAAATATTCCAATGTTTACAGATAAGATATAAACCAAATGGTGTGGTATGAACCACCACAAGGATAAGGGTTATTTTCTAAATAATCACCAAAATCACGCTTAGAGGCAATAAACAACTGCCAGAGCTGTAACTCATGTGAGACCAGTTAAGCAAAGGCAAATTCCAAGGCATTTCAGCTGAATATTGTGTTCAAATTCTGACATACAAGGATAGGAACTCATGTGAAATGTGGACCTGGATTTTAATTTTAAACTTCTTGCCATTAAAGTTCAGGGTATGTTTGGGTCACACAGCTCAATATGGGTTTAGATCTCTACAGGATATCGGGGTTTTTAAAGATACTTTTCATTTTCAGATGTGACAGCTAAAAAATCCTGGGTACAATAAACCATTTGACTTGGGGAAAAAAAAGTTGAGCTATAAACTGAAACCAAAGTAGCTCAACTTGGGAGTGTCCCAGCTGTAGAAAACTCTTAATTTTAAAACATTTTGATTGATCCCCAATCTCTTAGAATTACACTGCAGTAAGGGCTGTGCACCCTTCTGAAATTGGGCTATGCCTCAATTACTTCATCTGCGGATAAATTTCATTGTTATTTGAAACATGTGCAAAAGGCAGATACCAGTATACCCTAAAATTGATTAAATATCTACCTCATTAAAATACAAACTCTACGGTATAAGAGGCCCTGCTATGAGGGTTCACTTTGCATTAAGAATGCTAAACTTCGCCAGGGAAATACCATTCTGGATCTGGATCAATCCAGTTTAGTTGGACAACATCTGTATTTCAGCAGCTGGACACTTACACCACCAACAGCCTCATTAGGCTTTCACAGAGTTTCTACTGACAGTAAACACAAACTGACTCACCTGGTTGTCTCCAGCAATCCAAAGAAGAAAGGTAAACAGGAATCCTCCTCGGACAAACCTTGGAGTGAAAAGCTTCATCCCACATGAAGCTGGCATTTTTGAGCACCAAGTTTGGATCAGGGTATTTCAGAATGTTTTATGAATTCAAAAGTGACTCAAGGAAATGTGAAACCTGACAGGCTATTAGTCCATTCTGGGGGACTATTACCTTCCAGACAATTATTTTCAACATAAAATTCTGAGGTTTGGAAAACCCCTGTGCCACTTCCCGTGAGGATTCACAGTCTGCTGGCCAAATTTGTCTCTGCCTTGTGATACAACACACACAGTAACACTGTGTTTGCTGCCCTTGAATTAACAGACAGGAGGAAAATTTCATACTTTTGTTCTGAGACACTATTCAAAAAAGGGCAATAATTATTTTAAAATTATAGAAAATACTTATATAAACACCAAACTGACAGGAAAAATGTTGGTAAAGCGAGCCCCATCTTGGCAAGGAACCAAACCAGGTGAGGAGTATTCAGACATTCTGGCTGGATGGATCATTTTTCCTGACCTTCCCCTACAAGATTTGGGATGCACAAATAGCAGGAATGACACTTCCCAGAGTAACTCAGTTTTCTATACATGCAGAAAAGCCTCTAAGAATCACAGCATTCCCTTGGAAAGAACAAAAGTCACAAATGTGTGCTGGATCTGTTTGGTGAGGTTGCTCCCAGTTTTGTTTGTTGTTTTGTTTTCAGAGGGAGAATTGGGAAGATGCAGATTGCAAGCCAGAGGACCTGCTCCAGAGATGGTACCCTACACCTTGCTGATATTCTTCCCTGGAGCTCACATCTGGCAGCATGCACCTCATGGACTGCAAGTCCAGGAACCTCACAAGGAAAACAGGAGTCATGATCTCGGGTTTTCACTATCCAAACAACTCTGGAAGCCAACAATGCACACTTTCTGTGCTCCTGAGCTGCTACCTGAACAGAAGGAGCAAGGTGCAAACTGGTTTAATCCTCTGTTTGAGCACTACTGCAGCCTGTGGATCACAGCTGAGCACCCTTGTGATCCAGAACTCTGCAGGTGTTTTTCAGCCACATTTTGCTACTACAGCTCTGGGAGAAGCAGTTCAGCTCCACATTGGTGCTGCTCAAAGCCATGTCCACAAGATGTACACCCGCCTGTAGTTAAGCAAAGAATTTGAATGGGTGCTTGGTGAACAGGATGAGTTACAGAGTTGTACCAGGTTTAAATCAATCCCTTTTCAGCAGAGCACTTATGTATGTGATTACCTTCAAGGCTGTATGTTCCTCATTAAGTCGGTGGGGCTAAGTATGCCCTTAATGATATAACAACGATCAGAATATGCTTAACTCTTTTACAGATGGCAGCCCTGAGCCAGGACCCTCATTAGTGCTCCCGATACACTGACTAAGGGGCTGGGCCCTTTTACTACAAGGAAAATGGGATGTGGCTTTCATAATATTTCAAGCATTAAATCCAAATGCAGTTTCCAGAAGAAAGCCACTCAAATCCACAGGGACATCCCAGCTATGTTACTGTACATCTCACTTCCTGAATTCTGCATGGAAATGTCTTCTGAGAGTGGAAGTGACTGTCCCAAGCTCTTGGAGGATCGTTTGTAAACTTGGCATGAGGTTTGTTTTCTAAAATGCTGCTGTGAACAATTTGTCACTGACTGAAAGTCTGACAAACAAGCCCCTCTAGGCTAATCTGGACAATGATTAGGGATGCTTCTCTGGAGCTAAGGATGGAACACAGGCTTTGAAGGCATTGCTTTTACTTATGATACCCAAACACTGCCTTAAAATAAAAATAACAATGACAATGCAATGCCAAGAATCCAAAAGTTAGGAAATGCCACAAACTTCATTCAGCCCTTTTTTGAGTCAGGTGTCCATTACATGATCATGCACAATTCTTTTCCATCAGCCCACCATTATATTCATTGTGAGGAAAAAATTAGTGCTGTCCAGGAGAGAGCTGTCTGTAGAGATGCTCAGTGATTTCAAAACTAAGCAGTTATTCAACTTCTTTCTATTCTTCCATTCTACATGCAGCCCCCAGGCTTTATCCTGTACATGGCCTTAAATTCCACATTTAATATGGAATTATCTGTTTCCTCACAGGCATTCCTAGGGTCCTTTTGGCAAAGCATCCAAGTACATCACATTGGATAAAATTTGTCTTCACAACAGATGTGTGAGAACAGAATTAACAGCTTCCACTCAGATCATTTGTTGTTTCCTGATACCTCTACTTCTTACTTCCCTCCCATTTTCTCAATTGGAATTCCCATCACGTGCTTCTTCCTATTATTTACCCTGAGTATGTACTTGAGAGACAGCACTAGAAGCAAATAAGAAGAATTATGAAATGAAAACTTCAGAGAAAGTGGCTGCCAAACCCTAAAAAGCCTCTACCGAACATCTGTGAACTAAAATCTTTGGAGAGCCATACAGCTTGGCCAGATTTGGGAAAAATTTTATAGGGATGCCAAAAGATCTCAGTTTGATATCAGAATAACTTTCATGTCAGATTTCAGGGGTTTGACCAAAGCCTGCTTGGGCTCACAATGAGAATGGGCAAAGCTTTGGTTTGCTTATGGGTTATTTGTTTGATTTGCACAGTGCCTTTGTCATTAAAGCATTTCTAGTAGAGTGAGAGGAGTGTTGCTAATCAAAAACAGGTAAAAAGTTGTAACAGAGATCAGTGCAATATGCATTCAAAGCATCTCAGCTCTTCTGGGGATGCCAACTGAGATTTAAATAAAAATTTAGGAATAAGGTTCCTTGATTTTAAGGATAAGTAATATGGACTAGTAGGCAAAGGTATGTTAGACCTTGCAGTGACTCGACTTCACTGATTAATTATTGAAAATAATTAATTTCAACCAATAAAATCCTAAGAATATAAAAAAATATTAAATTTTCAGCATAAAATATATTTGTGATTCAGTCAAAAATTTCCACAAAAGTAGATATTTTCAACATAAAACCCAAAAGTCTACATGTTTTATCAGAAAAGTCAACAGCAAATTATGATCACAAATATTCTGATGCATTTTAAGTTTCCTTATTGTTGTTTTTCTCAGTAAATCCTTGTGGACCACAAGAAGCTTTTTGATTTTTTTCACAGAAACACAGAGTGATCCCAGAGGGCAGCCAGTGGGATCTAGGAATGATGCTGTAATTCCTTCAGACTCTGTGCCTTTATTTGTGGGGATTTCATTCCACTGGTCTCCAAAGGCTCTTCTCAAGTATGACTCCTCCACCCAGGATGTGAAAGTCTAATGCTTTAGGACAGATATGTGCAAAGGAAAAAAGGAAATTGTTTTAAATTCAAAGGAAGATAAAGCAGATAAAGGAGTGATTTTAAGTTAAGCTAATGAGAAATGTATAATTGATTTTAAAATTAATATATTTATTATAAATAAGATAGAAATGAGCCTTTTAGAAATGAGCATTTTTGTGGAGGATGATGGCTGAGACACACACAGACAGTGAAGGCAGATGCTGCTACCTAAACATGTAAACCACTAAGTTGTACAAAGTGCCTCCCCACTTTTAAATTGACTGAAATTAAAACAAATTAATTTGGTTTGAATTTATAAGTCAGCTCAAGTAAGGACAAGATTCCTCCTTTTCTTCATGTTCACTACTGTAGGCAGCAATAAGGTCACCCCTGGTCACAAGTGGGGAAGGATTTACATTGAAGGCTCCAGCAGTGATCTTTGAGCAGCAGGAACAGCATCCAGGCTCTTGGCTTGCTGCTCACACAGTTGTGCTGACAGGCCTGGAGCTGCCCTTCACACTGTCACAGCCAGGCTGCTCATGCCATTGTCCCCCCTTGTCATCTGATTTTTTTTGATTCACATTTAGCGCTAACAAAGCTCCACACCTCCATCCCTACAGACTGAGGCTCCCTGTTCCTTCCCTGCACTTCTCAGCAAGCTCAGCCAGACCTCCACGCTGAGGAAGCTTCCCAGGCATCCCCAGACAGGATTTCCCTGACAGGTTCTGGGGCTCATCCAAAACCCAACCCAGCAGAGCAATGGGCTTTCCCCCACACCATCCTATCAGAGGACTTCAGCTCCAGCCCAGTGTCACTGCCACCTCATCAAGCAGACACAGAGGTGACAAGAAAGTGCTGTCCTACCCCAGAACTCCAACTTGTCACCACCTCCGTGTGAGCCAGTGACATTTCCTATTATTTCCACAGATCTCTGGGGTGTCAATCTGGGATATGGCCTGTAAATATAATTCACAAAGCAAGCTTGGCTGCGCTGATAAATTGTATTTCTTACCCCTTTAAACACTCAACACACCAAATACATAAAACTTTTGTTTATGAACTTCTTCCTGTGTGGACAGACCCACTCCAGAGAATCAGCCCATTTTTTTTTATGTCACATGAATGAAAATCAACATTGGATGACAATCTACTGTGGACCCATTTATGATGATTTATTGAAGCTTAAGACACTACTTTCTAAACATATTTTGTGTAACCCACCTGAGAGTCTGACCATCTGGTTAAATAAGATTTTTCTAATAGATTTCAAAATGTTGCTGCACTTGGCCTGCAGATACTAATGTTAAAAACCTCAGCAGGAAGGAAAAAAGCCCAATTACACAAAAACACAAAGAATTCCTGATCAAAACTCTGCAGCAAATCCTCAACTGCTGCAAATTGGCATGAAGCAACTTAGAGAGGATAGGAATCTGGTGAGCTATTTAGATATGAATGGCTGTGATTCCACAGGATCTAAAGTTCTTTTTCTAGAACTCAGGCAATCAGGGTTCACCAGATTGAAATGGGTATCTGACAGGCATGATGCTGTGAGATAAAAAGTATGCTGGCTGCTTTCCAGCAAGGAACTTGAGCATGGCCTTATCTTTAAGCTTATGGGCAGTCACACTGAAGTCTCATGCTTTGGGCCTGAAATTAAACTTTAACTCAAGGGTTTGGATGGGTTAGTGCCAATGAAATTTTAAAAGTGACAACTCCAAAAGCCAGGATTGTTTTGGGAACAGTTACTCAGGTGTAACTGGTCTGAGCTCAGCTGGCAGTCTCAGGGAGGGATGAAAGTGCTGCTTTCCATTTATTTCAGGCCTGACATCTCCCATTTAACAGTGGGAAATGTTTTCAAGTTAGTAAATGGCTATTAAGATAACTGAGAGAATTTAAAATAAACTTATATAATGCCTTGCAAAATGTAGCATACATATACCTTTGTCTCAATCATCCAAAATACAAATAGAGGAAAATCTAAAAATCTGTCACAAATTTAAAAATTAACTGTTTTGTCAATAGATTAGTATTTTGCAGCATTAACCTGCAACTTCAGCTAATAAAGTCAAGGAGACAGGAAGTGAAGATGGAAATCAGAAAGAATAAAAGTTGCAAAATTAAGCTGTTCTCTTTCACATGTGAAATTCCATATAAAATACTTCCCTATAAATAGTTGTCAATAAACACAACTGCTGCAAATGTATTTGGTAAATGTTGAGGTCAAAGGCCTCAACTGTTTATTGCCTTGTAAACTCAAAGGCAAGTAAATTTATTGCCTGAACGAGTTTCAGAGTATTGGCCATCATAAAAACTCTGCATCCAAGGTACAAACCGGCCCATGGGCTGTACCACAACTATTCCACACACAGGTCAGGGCCACCACATTTAGCATCATTCCAAGTAGCAGAAATACATCAGAAATATATTGCTGCCATGCTGGATGTACACTGCTTTTCACAGCTGGAAGAATAGATATCACCATTTATGTGATCTAGGTCTCACAGACAGAAGATTATTACTTTATAATACCTTTTTTCCCTCATTTTAAAAAGGTTGAATTGGTTTTAAAGTTTTCTATAAACTCATCAGAACCATGGTAAGTGTTTAGTGCCAAATCCTATCCTTAGATCCATTATTCATGACTATACTTCCAGCATTGATGTTTTGAGAACCTTGTTATTTTCCAGCTCCAAAACATAAAAGGGCCAGTTCATACCAAAGTTCAAACCAAGTACATATATAAGTGTGTGTGTGTATATGTAGACACATGTATCATGTATGTATATATATGTTTTCTTGACCAGGGTTCTATTTAGGGAACATTTTGTTTCTGTCCTCTGAAGCTACAGCTCTAGAACTGAATGTGCTCAGTGCCCTTCTTCACGTGATCATCTCTCAAGTATTGTATGATTATTAAGTAATGTAAATTAGGAGAGAACAATCTGCACGAATTGGATCAAGAGAAAATTTGAGGGTCAAGCTAATATGGCATTTGGTATAAAGTACTACACTTAGTAATCTAGCCTGCAAACTCCTCAGAGATTTTCCTTCTGTTTTTCTCTCTATGGAACATGCAGCCAGTGGGGAACTTTGGGGTAATTCCAGTTTTTAATCCCCTTCAGTTGTGTGGTCAAAAGGAGCTGTCTGGCTGCCCAAACTGTGCTTTCCAATTTAACTGGAACTGCATCCTGCCTCCACTCAGTGAGCCCATTTGTGAGTAGCTGATGATATGTGCAGATAAAGCTTTGCAGGGTGTTATTTGAGAGTGAACTGCTGTCAGGGCATGGAGCAACCGAGTGCATCTGCCAGTCAGCAGCCCCACCATGCCCACTTCAGCTGAGCACACACACGTGTAGACAGGCACATGTCAGTGCATGCACACAGACAGTGCCCCATACTGACAGGAAACCCATCAAACCACAAACAGCAGCAGATTTAAAAGTCCACTTCTATAGATCTGCAAGCTCAGAAAAGTCAGAAATCTAAATACAAAACACCCAGGAACATACATAGGTACAATTTCCTAGACAACTATAGCACAAGTACAGAATGTAGATTTTTGGTTTTACTCCAGACAGATCTAACTGCTTTCTGATCTTGCTCCCATCAAAGAAAACTCTATCAGCTTTCCTCCAGCACTCCCTTGGAAATATTAAATGGGAAACTTTGCTCCATCTGAGAAACTGCCCCGGTAGATTCCATGCACAGACACCTCGTCAATGTCAACAAACCAACACTTAAACTGAAAGGTACTTTCATGCTGACCCTCCTTCTTCTATTTGCACCTTTTATAAAAACACAATTAATCCAAACCACACATAGCATGTATAACAAGTATAACACCACAATACCGTTATGTATGAATGGGCAAATCAGAAAATTTAACATTTTTTCCCATGTTTCCAGAACAGCTTTATCCTGGGATAATAAAACACAAATGCAAAACACTTGTCACTGAAGAATTAATTGGAGCAATGGACAATATTTCCAACTCCAGGAAATTCAGCTCCTAAATTCCTGAATTGCCACACCAGAACCACTTAACACACACACTGATGAGGATTTATAACTTATAGGCACTGATTTCTTGGAGGAAAGGCTAAGAAAGCAGTACCTCCAGCCCTAGCCAGTGTTACCTAACAGAGCATTCATTACTCATGGTAGTAATTCCACTGGGATTAATGGGACTAATCAGTAGAATGGTTCAGGTGAAGGAGAAATAGACTCCAAATTAACACAGGAAGAAAATAAACCAAAGAATAATAATGCACAATATTAAACATAAAACTCCTGGTACTTCTGTCCTATAGGTCTGTTTAGCAGAGTTAATGGAATAACAAATAAGTGTATTAACTTTACCCACCCATTACACTGCCACTCGACAAACAGCACAGCCATGAACTTTTCTTGCCATAATGTGGGATATAAATGGGGTACTGTTGCTTAATCATTCCCCATGATGTTTATAGGAGGGAAATAAGATCTCAGTGTAACTAGAGGCCACAGGAGGGACACTTTAAAGGCTGCACTGCCATGTGTGTCAATACCAAGGGCTCAGCAACATCTGGCTTAATTCATTTTTTAGCTGTTTGCTAACTGGAGACCAGGTGTTATTTCCTCTTTGAGATGGGAAATGCCTTTAATTGCTGCCAGTGTATCTCCCTCGTGCCAAATGGGCACTCAGCAGCCCCTGTGAAAACCGGTGGAGCTGTGGGAGAAGCTGGGGCTGGGATTTGCCCATGGTGCCTCTGCAGACCACAGGCCCTTGGAACAGAAGCTGTGTCTGACTGTGCTCTTAGTCTGACAGAGCTTGAGCCCATGCAAGGCTTCTCGATGTTTTTGAAACAGAAATGTAGGAGAAGATGGCTAATTCCAAAATCCCTACCCTCCTCTGAACAAAGGAAGTGTATCTCTTCAGCATGATGTTTTCCAAAATTTCTTCCAGAACAAGTTACAGCCTTTAAGGGACTCTACCCAGCAATCATTTTTAGAAAGGCAGTTTTTAAAAACAATCACCTGTTGTTACAGTCTTTTGGGGAGACCTCTTGACCAGCTGGACTCAGTTTGTCTTTCAAAACTCAGTTAAACATTAGCAAAGCTGCTCATGAATAATTTTTCATAAGAAGCTTTTCTTCCACATCCATGTTTGGCAGAAAACAGAAACAATTTGAGGCTGTTAGAGAAAAATCAAACTTGCCTCAGATGATCTGTATCCCCAAACAAGTTTAGAGCACAGCTGCAGATAGGTTATGAAGATATGAGCGTTGTGCACTCACAAAAACATCAAACCACATTACTGGCCACAGGAACATGCCAGGAAAGTTCATTTGAAAATCATTATGCATTCATTTCTACAAGTAACACCTTGTGGTCCCTGCTGTGAGCATGGTTGTGCTGCAGCTATTTCCTTTTATGTCAGAAATGTTTTTTGGAAGTTTGGCATGAGAAACACACTAATACTTTTGTTAAGAAAAATTTCTGGTTCCACAGCAGGTCCTTGAGAACAGCAGTGTAACGAAG
The DNA here is from genome assembly GCA_013397375.1 of Toxostoma redivivum. Lineage (NCBI taxonomy): Eukaryota > Metazoa > Chordata > Aves > Passeriformes > Mimidae > Toxostoma > Toxostoma redivivum. The sequence goes on from VXBI01009662.1 coordinate 347,921, forward strand.
CATTCAGATTTTTATCATTTGTAATTTCAGCTTTGCCTTACATCAGAATAAAATTCCTTCAAAGCTAATTTCAGTCCAGTCCCAAGAGAGCATTTGTCCATATCATCAAAACGGGGATTTTATTTAACACGATTACATGCACATGCTGGTGCAGTCAGATGCCTGACTGGAATAGCAGAGTTAAGACAGGTCAGGACGAAGGTGCACTGGTGGAGCTTGGCAGGGAACCTGCTTTTAGTGTTTCTGGCTCTAGCTGAGAACATCAGTTTCTCGTTGGTGAGTTCTGAAAACAAAATTCTTTCCAAAGAAAAAAGAAAAGAAATAAATCCCTTCACAAATTCTACTTTGGGCAATTGTGTATTGGTGTCATAACTTAAAATCAACAAACCATACAAAGGAGGTGAATCAAAGTTAAACACATCTGTGGACATGACATTCTTTGATTCTGTTTCTTACACCCACTTTTGAAAGCAGGCTTCTGATGCATCAGGCTCAGCTGGCAGAGGCATTTATTCAAGTTCTCCCAGCCGGTGCTCCTCCACAGGTATTAAATCCCTCTGGGGAATGCAGGCACAGAGGTAATAAACATATTCGTTTCATTACAACATCTTAAAAAATGTAAAAATTCTAAAAAACCAACTGTAAGCTGACCTGCAGCCAAAGTACACATTAATTATACAGCTTAAGTCAGGCGGATGCTCAAGGAAAAGAGATATAATGTTACACCCAGCTGGATACTTTGTAGTTAGCACAAATGTAATATAAAGCGTACCAGAGTTTGTCAAGTGTCTGTCTGGATTTTCAGTTTTCATTAGTACTATAATTAAAACCACATTTTCAGCTATATTACCTATAACAAGAAAGGAATGAGAAATGAGGTTGTCAAGGTCAGTCTCTTTCTGCTCTTTATCCTGAGTATCTGCAGGCCACAAGCTGTTGAATTTGGTGTAAACCAGAGTAATAGGATGGAATGCCACGTTACAACCAAAGCTTTGTGGTTGCAAAGACAAACTGATGAGGTCACTTCCTTTTAATCACCAACGGAGGGTATTTATCAACAGCCACATAAGTCAGGGGGACAGGGAGGCAGATGACAGACAGACTGACAGATATATGGAAATACAAACACCCCAAATGCAGATACCACAGAGCTGATGCACAGAACGTTCCTTTGCAGAGAGCTGCACTTGATCTTGTGCTGTCACAGCCCTTCCCATCTATAAAAGCTTTTTATGCCATTTCTATGACTTGTCACAGAGGACACAGCAAAGATTTGGAAAATAGGAACAATGGATGACGTGCACAAGAACAAGCTCAGAAGATTTAGACCTAGATTCATATTTTTAAAACTTTCAGAGAATTCACAGTTTTGCTTAAAGCTTTTAAGGCAAAGTGAGCAGGTAGCAGAGAGCAGAATTCTCAGGAGAGGGACATAGTGTTACAATCACTATAGTGGATGCATTAGTTAGAGATTGGTGGTGAAAAGCAGTACAGCTTCATTAAACTAGCAGAGCTCAACATTTACCAAGGACCTGACCCATAAATTCCAGTACCAAAAATGCAAATTGTTTTTCATATTCATGTGCAAGTAAGTACTTGAGGCAACCAAGGCACCAGTGAATGCAAATGGAATTCCCTAGATGTGGTCTAGAAGGTAAATATGGGTTTAGCTTTCATGAAACTCAGGAAAAAAAAATTTAAAAAAGCAAAGCAGCTGATCAGTAACGTTAAATTTAAATGACAGATTACTTGTGATACTAAAAGGGGATTAAAATCTTCATTAAAAAAACAAAAACTAACTACAATGAAGGAGATGAGTGAACTATTACAACACTGAAAGACTTAAAAACGATACCCCAGAAGATAACATTCTGAGAATAAAGTGAAAGAGCTCATATAAAATACAAAAGGTGTGTTGTAAAGAAGGATCAGAAGGGCAGACTTTGAGCTTCATCCAGTCATAAATCAAAAGCTTGTTCTCCATCATTCTTGTCTATGAGGTCAGCTTTGATTCCCAAGCTACAATTCCCAAAGGATGGAGGTATTTCTATTGGCAAGTATGTGTCTTTCTTCCCCCAGGCTGGCTCTGCCAGCCCTGCTGTCACCATGGACTGTCATTATCTCAATCTCTTTACTGCCCAGGATTGTTCCATCCTGGAGCCATAGGGAACTATCACAGGGCTGCGAGAGGAAAACCCATTCAGAAGACTGAGGGCATTTGCAACAGATTAATTGACAAAGAAGTTTATCAAGCCAGGCCATCTGCAATAGTTCAGTGATTCTCCTTCACAGCGACCAAATGCTTTAGCACTCCAGGTGACATGTCAGGGACACAAACTGTCACACAAAATAAAAGTATTAAAAAACAGTTTAAAAACTCTACCACCAAAGAATATAATATCAAATCTCTACCCAGTCACGTGTTTCATATCTTTTGTGTTTGAGTAACCGAAGCAATAATCTTTGAGCTTTAGCTCAGGCAGACTGTCCACACTGATAAGAGCAGTCTGTGTAAATAAGGCTCCCCACCTGAGCCCTGGAACACCTCCATTTGCAGTCAGGCATCTCCACGTGCACGGATGAAAGGTAGACACTTCCCAGACTGAAATAAACACAAAATACACTTAGCGTGTTGTTTTCTCAGCCTTCATGTAACATACTAAACCAGATAACTTTTTTCTTAATTCGAAAAAAAAAAAATCAAAAGGCTTCTTGAATATTACTCAACACATCAGACTTTTACAGTGTTCTTGCACAGTGAGTTCTATTATTTGCTCCATTAGTATCATAATGGTTTTACTTCAATAATTCTCACTTACTATAGAGAAACGTTGCTGTGTGGTGCAAAACCTGATAGTTACTGCGAGTATCTCTAACAGAGATAACATTTACACAGAATAATACAGACATCTGATCCCGTATGTTTCTAGAGATAAAATCCTTCATTCTTTTGGCAACAATTCGTAAGGGAAAGGCTTCGATGGGGGTAAAACCTAAATTTTTAATACAAGATCGCCCTCTACCGTTTAGGAGAGAGGAAAACAAGTGAGGATCGCAGATACTGTGCGGGCTGGAAGGGAACTTAAGCTCCTCTCATTCCATCCCCTGCCAAGGCAGGGACAGCTTCCACTGTCCCAGGCTGCTCCAAGCCCTGTCCAGCCTGGCCTGGGACACTTGCAGGGATCCAGGGGCAGCCACAGCTTCTCTGGGCACCCTGTGCCAGGGCCTCACTCTCTTTAAGAAGAATTCCTTCTCAACATCCCATCTATCCCTGCCCTCTGGCAGGGTGAAGCCATTCCTCCTTGTCCTGTCACTCCAGGCTTTTGTACAAAGTCCATCCTCATATTTTTTGCAGGTTCTCTTCAGGTACTGGAATTACTGATTATTACTTGTATTTTGGTAGGGCTCACATAGGCAAGTTATAATAAAACCAAACTGTACTAAAAACTAAGTTATAAATATTTTCAGTGCTTTTTTTTCCTTCTGACAGGCAATTTCAGTCTGAAATAGAAATTGCACAGCAGAAAAAATCTTGTTTTTAAAGAATTATTTTATTAAAACAGATTCAAGTAGCTGAAGAACCAGTTCACAGAAACTTCCAAAATCATGCTTGCCATTCTAAAAGTTTGGTTTTTGTCTCAAGTTACAACTGTTTCTCCAAATATTACATAATTTTTATTTCACATGACAAGAACTTTCCATTCACATCCTCCATGTCAGGTGGTGACAATGTAGGGATTCCATTTTCTACAAACATACAATTGAAAAGGAAGGGGAAGAAAAAAGAGAAGATGCTTGAAAATCGTGAAATTCTGTTCCACCTGTTATTTTTTACCCTCCATAAACAACAACCTGGATATGATTCCTTGTGGGACATTGTGGTGCTATGACTGGTGGAGGGCTCTCAAAGAGACCTGGGACATCACATTAATTAATTAAGCTTACTAAAACTTCCAGAAACTGAGATATGAAATGAGAAGTGACATGTCTTTGGCATCACAGATGATTATCTGGCGTTATCAGTTATCAATGTTTTTCAAATTATTTTGATGATTTGGATATTTCAAGTCTGATTTTATCTCCTTGCAGGGAAAGATCACATCTATAGAGCTCGTTTATTCAAGGTTTATCTTTACCTAAGAGGATGTACCTTCAATCTCCTCCACTCCTTGTTTCACACCACTTCCCTGGCTGTCTCTGCCACACACTCACGTTCATTCCAAGCTTTTACCTGATGTAAATCAATTATTTACTTTGTCCATGAAACCTGAGTGCTGAATGGCAGCTAGAAGATGCCACACGTGTGCAGCACTCCACTGTCCCCAGGGATGAGGGCTCTTCCCATCACCCAGGGACAGCAAAACCAGGCAAGGCTTAGCTGTACTTGTCTGGCAATTGGAATTTTAACATTTACTGGTATGAAAAGTTATGAACTTGGTATAAAGCTTTTCACTTTGATTGGTGCAGGCAGACACAAGAGCCAGGTGTACCCAGAGGAACATCTCACTGCAGTTCCTGGCCCAGCCAATTATCTAAGAGCCTGATAAAAATTCTGATTAAATAATACCTTTCACCAATTAAATCTTCCAAATTACATATTTCTGAAACTGTTTTTATCCACTTCCCACAGGCTCTCAAATGAACTGACAAAGACTTCCAGGATGTAAAGCCTTGGTGTTGATGCTCTCCTTTTTATATATCAAAAGGACACTTTTTGGCACACAATCTTTCCTACAAAATACACAACAAATAGGCTTTAGCACATCCCAATTTAATGTGCTGGGCAACAGTTCAATTTAAGAAATAAACAGACCACCCTGACAGGTAATCAGCTAATAAACACAATATTTGTCATTTCATTCTGGAAGATGCCAAGGGCAATAAGGAAACTCACAGGACTTCCCCAAGTCTGGATTTGGGGTGCTTTTTCCCAACCTTTTTCCTGTCTCTATTTCAAATTTCACACTTACTATCCCTATTTATTTCTGCTACAGCTGTTATCACCATTTTAGAGCCTGTCCAATACCATTATGATTTCCACTACATGAAGGCACCCAAATTCCTGAGAATTCTTTTGATCTTTTCAAAGAACAACCAAGAGCATTACCATTGCTCCTCCTTTTATATTTATTTATATTTTATTTATTTTAATGTTTATTTATCAGCCTCACAGTGCTGCTTCCATAAAGCTGCAATCCTCAGAGTTCAAATCTGCAATAACTTTTTCCTGAATAGGCAAAAATCAATCACAGTGGGAAAAAAATACAGCAAATTTCACATTTTGGTCAGAGTACAAGTGTTGCACAGAATATCTAATGGCACCACAACTAAAAATAAAAGCAAGCAACATACCTGTTCCCTTGTGCCTTTCCTGAGTTATTAAAATCATGTTTGCAGCTACAGTGACAGGCTGTCCTCACGTTGCCTCAGTCCTTAGGATGCATTTCTTCCCATAGTTCATCATAGTCTGCAACATCTGGATTGTCTTAATTCCCCATTATGCTCAGTAATGTAGTTTTTGTACCTCTGCTATCATATTCTGAGTTTTAATAAACTTGTCTTCTCCTTGATCCTCTCATCCTCTGTTTCTTTATTCCCTGAACTCATCCTAAATCCTGCCATTTCAAACAATTTGCTCCTACAATCCTTCTCAGGCAGGTTTCAATAAAACTTTCAGCTGTGGAACCAAAGTTACTAATGTAGGACTAAAATTTAAAATCTCCCCACTGGGAGATCTTGCACTGGTTCTACTGGGAATCCCACCAAACCACTTTTGCCCAGCCATTCCTTTGACCTGGAACATCTCTGGAAGTCTCTATGGAATAATTCTCTAAATTGATGCTAAAACTTGCTGTTTGTGCCTGAATCCTTCACAACATAGCTCTATGTGTGTCTAAACATAGGCTGTAGAAATGCCTTAATACAATTTTAAAAAACAAAATCCCACACTGTTAACTTATATATTTCTTCTTCTTGATCAATGGCCAGTTACTCACAGAATAAACCAGAAATTCTGCAAAGGAGATCTCCTGGAATGCCCTAAGCACAGGCAACAGCCCAGCTCTTAAAAACAGGGAGCCAAAAATATTTTTTCCTCCCTGGAGCAATCCTTCATGCTAGTTATGTTCAGATAAAAACTCCATGTAAAAACTATTTTTACAGCACGATTGAAAGCAGGACCTTGACAGGAATATTTGACTTCAAGTTCATGGCCTAGAAGAGCAGAAATGGCTCATTTTCTATTGCTAGAAAATCTTATGGTCTGCACATAGAAGTGACCACCCAAAACCTCCACCAAGGCACCTGCTCAAGATCATCCCTGCTCTTGCATATTCCGTGAGTGAAGGCTCACATCCATCTCCATGTTTTATCATGGAATCACGGAATGTTTTGGGTTTAAAGGGAATTTAAAGCCCATCTAGTTCCACCTTTGCCGTCAGCAGCCACCTTCCACTAGGCCAGACTGCTCCAAGCCCTGTCCAAGCCGATCTTAGAACATTGCCAGGAATGGGGCAGCCATGGATTCTCTGAGCAACCTGTGCCACCGCCCTCACAGGGAAGAGTTTTCTTGCCAATATCCTATCTAGCCCTGCCATGTATCTTCGTGAATTCATTCCCCCTTACCCTATCACTTTCATGAACAGGAATAGTGATGAACACGCCCCCAGGAGGGATTTAAAAGGGAATGAGGGGAGGGGAATCCGCCCCGGAGCCCTCACGGAGCCCGGAGCCCTCACGGAGCCCCGCCCCCCGGCGCTCGAGCCCGCCCCTTCCCGCCTCGTGATCACCCAATCAGCGCAGAGCTCACCGCATATATTTGCATATTAAAGCCCGCCCCTCTCGCTGTTCACCAGTCAGAGCGCTTCTCTCATGGAACCGGGGGACGGCCTGCTTGGCTTGCCACGCACCCGCTGAGTCGCAGCTTCCCATTGGGCGATGGGGAGGTGGGCGGGGCTAATTTGAACGGGCGGTGGCGGCGAGCGACGCCATGGTGAAACCGCTGAGGGATCGGGATCCCGACACCACCGAGGGTCCCGGCCCCATGGTGAGCCCCCCGCTCTCCCCGCAGCCCGCTGCGGCGCCAGCCGACGGCTTCGCCTCCTCAGACGATGAGGCCTCCGAGGAGGACTCGACCCCGCTCCACATCTCCTGGTGAGGCGACACCCGCGGGATCCTTTCCCTGAGGAAATTGTATTAAATCTCTATCCTGAGAAACAAAAGGGTTTTCTCTTCGCAAGGGAAACCCGAGCCGGGCTCTGGTGACCCTCCGGGCTGGGGTGGTGCTGGGGAGCTGTCAGTGGATGTGGCTGGGGACGGAAGGGGCCTCGTCCAACCCCCTGCCCAAGACAGGAACAAGGTGATCTTTAAGGTCCCCTCCAACCCAAACCTCTTGTCACCCTCAAAATAACATTTTTCTTCATATTCACTTCCCGTGTTTCATTTTGTGCCTGTTGCTCCTCATCCTCCCACCAGACACTGGTGAAAGGGTCTGGCCCCACCCTCTTGGCACACCCTCGAAAGGTATTTATATATTTAAATTATTGAAATCTTCCCTTCTGACTTTTATTTTCTGGTAGGTTGTCTTTGTCTCCTCTCTACTCTTCAGAGTTCCTGGGATTATGTTCCCTTCCAGGTAAGAAGCATTCATTGAAATTTGCAGGCGTATTTGAAAGCTAAAGAGGGATAATACCTTGTACCCCAAAATTCTGTGTTGTGGATGACTCCTTTTGTAATCTACCCCTGGAATAAGTGTTTTGGAAACACCAGAGCTAATTCAGAGAATATCTTAATGCCAGATCACATTTTTTAAAGTCATAAAAGTAAACATAAACTGTGACTGCGTTTCTAACTAACAGAACTGCAGCTGTCATGAATCTCCACTCAACTCTTAAGTGGTCTTTACTCATTTGTTGGATGATTTTTTGTGTTTTGTGGGGAGATTTCATCCTGTATCCTGATTTTAATATCCAAAACTTTTCACCTGGAAGACACAAAGCACCTTAAAGCCTTGGGCAGATTTCTTTCTTTAATCCTATTACATTACAGTATTAAGCAGATAATGGTGTTTAAGCTGTCTTCTGCACTAGGGATCTATTTGCAAAAACAGGCACTGTGTTCTGTTCAGGGTGTGGCTTTGTTGCTTGCTTTGGTTTTGGGGGGAGGCTGCCTGTGCTCTGTTCTTCTGCTGCAGCTGCCATCCCATAAATGTCACTTACCTGGAGTGGTAATTGTTGTTCATAACTTGTTTCAGGTTGCAGGTTTAAGGATATCAGAAGAAATCTTCAGAAAGATATAGGTGAGTCTTCTTCGTGTCAAGGGCAATTCCATGAATATTCCATGACTATGGAATAAGTAGTCAGGATATTTCCAGGCAGGACCTGCACAGTACCCATGAGGCATCTTCAGAGCAGCTGGGATCAAGATGAATTACAAACTTGTAATCATCCTTTTTCCCAGAGAAAAGTGAAATTGGGATAGAAAAAATGGAATTATGTAAAGATTTGTGCTGAGTATTCAGCTGTAAGCACTAAAGAGCAGAGATTAATAGCAAATCCCCACCGTGTTTGGGGAAGTCAAGCTTAGGAGGGAGCTCCTGTGAGGGTGGGGAGGCCCTGGCACAGAGAAGCTGTGGCTGCCTCATCTCTGGAAGTGTTCAAGGCCAGCTTGGACAGGGCTTGGAGCAGCCTGGGATAGTGGAAGGTGTCCCTGCCCATGGCAGGGGGTGGAACAAGATGGGCTTTAAGGTCCCTTGCAACCAAACCATCCTGGGATTCTGTGATTTTAACTGGAGATGGGACAGAAACATATTTAAATGGATAACAGGCTGTCCTGAGTGCTGATGTGTTCTCCAGTGAGACTTCTCTCAGGATTCCCTCTGAACTGAGGAAATTTCTTTCTTGGAATTACTTGAAGGGAAATGTGGGAGAGACTCAGTGGAAGGAAAGAGTGCTCAAACCAAAATTGCTCACTCCTATTGTCTTAGCTCCAAAGATTAAACAAGAGACTCAGGACCAAGGTGCTGATCTGTTTATCCTTAAGCTTGATAGGCTTTTGTTTATTTGCAAGTGTCTTAATCTGTTGGCAGGAGAACTAAAGAGCTGTGGGATCCAGGATATCTTTGTGCTTTGTACCAGAGGAGAACTCTCAAAATACCGAGTACCAAACCTGATTGACACCTACCAACAGCACGGGATGTGTGTGCACCACTACCCCATTCTTGATGGGAATGCTCCTGACATTGCCACCTGCTGCAAGATCCTGGAAGAGCTCAGAACCTGCCTGGAAAATAAGCAGAAAACAATGATACAGTAGGTTCTGGCTGCCTCTTCATAACCCCACATTCCTGTGAAGGATGCCAGCTTCTCTCCAGATGTATGAGCAGGGGAAATAGGATGGTCGGAAAAGGCAGTGGCATTCTTTAGGGTTAGTTCATGCTGTGAAATCTGCTTGTTCTTCCCTGCAGCTATTTGGACAGAATTCTTCCTTTCAGAAGATCAGAATGTCCCATTTCAAGATTGGAATGTCCCATTTCCCCTTGCTCTGTCCAGCAAGAGTTTTAAAGTGTGTTTTGAGTGGCACCACAGGGTTCCTTGCTCCCAGCCTACCTGGATGTCAGGTGTACAGAATCAGTTGGGAGCTAAAACACTTCTTTGTCAGAGGTTGTGACTGCCCCATCCCTGGAAGTGTTCCAGGCCAGGCTGGATGGGGCTTGGAGCAACCTGATCCAGTGGAAGGTGTCCCTGCCCATGGCAGGGAGTGGAATGAAGTGACTCTAAGGTCCCTTCCAACCCAAACCACTCTATGATTCCATAACATTCCCCTGGACTATTAATCAGGGACTCAGTGGGTTCCATCAGTGCAAAATTCACTCCTAATTTCCATGATTGAAATTTATTTAGCTGAGCTCAGAAGAGAGGGGAAGAGCTTTCTAAATCCCATGTCCCCTGAATGATCCCACTGACAGACATCCACTGAGTCCTTGGTCTTCCTGCTGACACAGAATCTTGCTGCTCTCCTCTCAACTGTCCTCAAACCCTTAATCTGGAGTAGGATTTAAAGAAATTTGAGATTGTCCATCCCCCTTCTGTTTCCTGTCCTACTGTGCCTTTGGGATTATTACCAGGAATGAAGGGGAACTTTAAAATTGAAATTTCCATGGAAAGACACAGAAGGTCTGGAGAATAAATAGGATATATCCCTTCAGGTATAGAAATAGAATATTGAAAATATGGTGAAATGCCTGTTCTGACTTTCTTGGCCCACTGCTCCTCTTGATTATATTAAGGCAAGAACTGTGCCCACGTATTTATGTGTTGGGGGTTCCCTGGGTGCTGCAGTTTGCTACATCTCATTACAACCAGATGTTTTCTTTTCTCCCAGCTGTTATGGTGGCCTTGGACGCTCATGTCTTGGTAAGCATTTGTCTCCATGCCTGACTAACCCGTCCCACACACCCATGGAGCCAAATTCTGCTGGAAGCTTCACTGTGGATCCAGGCTGCCACTACCAGGAGCAGCCTGGTTAATAGAAAGGACATGAATCAATTTTCTGCGTCTGTCTTCATCACGGTGTCACCCCTTGAAGCTTTCAGGAGCGTTAGTTACTGTGTATTCCTAGAAGGAAGGGGTGGTGATATGGCCAGAAGACACAAAGAGGGTGTCTGGGTGTACTGGCAGTCATTCCTGGAAAGCTTAGGAATTGCATCCCAGATGCTGCTGGGAAGGCAGGGAGAAAACAGCAAGAAGGTTTTTACCTATTTCCAAACCCATAGACTTAGGCAGGAGCAGCAAGCAGATGGGCCATGCCCAGCAATAGGATTCTGCAAGAGATCCAGGAGCTCTGGGACCCAGATAGTTTTGCCAGGGTGGTTTTCATGGGACAGATCAGTGGCTGTGTGCAGTCACAGGAGCATTCAGGTGTAAACACTTTCCCTTACAGTGGCTGCCTGTCTCCTGCTTCAGCTTTCGGACACCCTGGCACCTCAGCAGGTGATAGAGAGCCTCAGGAACCTGAGAGGATCAGGGGCCATACAAACCATCAAGGTAATGGGGCTGCAGCAGGTAATGCAAGGGTCCAAACACCAGCAAGAGCTCAGCCAGTCCCCTCCTTCCCTTCCCAGAGAGATACCACTGTCTTTCCAACAGCTGCTCTCTGGGGTATGAGCTGTTTCCTGCTTTCAAGGAACAGCTTCTCCCAGGAATGTGGTGACTGGACAAGAGGAAAAGACCTCAAATTGTGCCTGAAAAGGTTTAAGCTGGATAATAGGGAAATTTCTTCACTGAAAGGGTTGTCCAGCCCTGGCACAGCTGCCCATGGCAGTGGTGGAGTCCCCATCCCTGGAGGGATTTAAAAGCCCTTTGGATGCACTTGAGGACATGGGGTAGTGCTGACCTTAGAGTGCTGGGGAAATGGGTGCACTCAAAGACTTTAGAGAGATTTTCCGACCTAAATGATTCCAAATAAAGCAGGTTTGAATTGTGACAGTCCCACCTCTGAGGACCATGTTTTGCATTACCCTGGGGTAATGCTTCACCTGTGGCCATTATGGGGAACCACAGGATCCAAGTCAAGATCCATGGAATCTGCATCTGACAGTGAAAAATCTCAGAGGATGTGGAGTAAGCACACGAAGAACAAACAGGCCAGAGGGTGCAGTTTTCATCTGGGGGCATCAAACAGCTTTTTAAGACAGGTGGTGTCTCTGAAAGCACAGAGCACTCACTGCAGACCTGGTTGTGCATTTCCAGCAGTACAATTTCCTCCATGACTTCCGGGAGAACCTGGCTGCACACCTGGCAACAAAGGAGCCGGTGCTGAGATCAGCATCACGGTAGCTGATCCTGCCATGGGCATCTTTGTGTCTGTGTGGAAAACTCCTGGACAAGACACCTCTCTCCTGACCTTTCCTCAGTGCTACTGCCTGTGTGACACAGCTGCTGCCTTCCAAATCCACATGTAAAGTATTGGGATGGGGGAGAAAATCCTAGAGAACATGTGGTATCTTCCTCTCTTTGGTGACTTTAATACTCACTGCCTGAAAAGTATGTGTACAAGTGTGTTTGTGTCCATTGCTCTTCTGCTGGGATAATGCAGCTGGATAGAAATTCCATCTCTGGAGCTGTTTAAAAACACCCTCACACCATCAGCTCTGCTGTAAAGCAAAGTCAAGTCAAGCTGGAGCACTCAGCCCTTATGAGTGTGTAACAACTCATTCTAAACTGTCAGGGTTCTGCTCAGTGTGTTGAGGAGTATTTGGGAAGGAGTCTCCTCATTCCAAAAGCAGGAGGTGTTGTACCAAAAATCTGTGATAAACCCAGCAGGGGCGTTGTAGGTGATTGTGGCCGGGAGACGCTGCTGCAGCTGCGTGGGTGAGCTGGCACAGCCCTTCTGCCTGCTGCCACCACTGAGAGTAAACAAACAATCAGCTGTGGGCTGAGAGGATCTCACAGGAACAGTCCTCTGACAGTCCCCAGCCCTCCTGTTTCACTATATCCATTCATAAAAGCAAGATGAAACAGCTCCTGGCTTTTAGGAAAGTTCAGGATTTTGATAAAGCTCAGGATCTTCTCAAGTCAAAAGTTGAGATAAGACCCCACACAGCACCAGGGGGCTGGAGTTGAACAAATCCCTGCCTTGTTAACTTCACACTTTATCTCTGAACATTTGAACTTTGAGCACAAAGGTGATTTCTGCAGATTAGTGTTTACTGCCATTCCTTTCCCCACTCTTATGGTAAACAACAGGAACCTTTCCAGTTTCCATAGCATAGAATCATTTACAGCACATACCCCGCCCCAAATGCACTTCGGTACTTAATCCTTGCAACTACTGGCTTTCAGATATTAAGTATTTATCACATTACTCAGCAGGAAGGTTGCTGAGGGTGAGAGAAATGTTCTTTACTTTCTTCATAATCTTTTGCCTCCTGGAACTCCAAAAACAACAATCAGGTCCATATTTTGAATGCAAAAGGCCTGGTACTCCAGCAAGGGCTCCTCCAACACTCCTGGGACATGAGGCTGACATTGCTGGACAGGGATGGTGTTATCCACACCCCTGCAGCTGGCAATACTCATCTGCACCCCACAGCCAGTTAAAGCTGGTCAGCAGCAGGACAGTGCAAACACTTTGGTAAATATTGCTGGGCAAAGCCCTTGCAGCTGGAGGGGCTGCAGGAGCAGCTGTCAGTTGGGCTCAGTCAGGCCTGCATTGTTTATTCCAGTGTGGAATTTGGCTCAAACCAGCCCAAATGCCAAGGGAACAAGAGATTTGTTTAGAAGGTTGAGGAGAGCCAGGGGCTACAAGCAGGCAGTCTTGTTTCCATAATGGATTAATAAATATACAAACATAAGAAAAGTTTAATGAGCTTTGCTTCCGCAGGCTGAAGTCATCTCTTGTATCTCTGGAAGAGCCAAGTAGCAGAAAAATAAAAATGATCCAATAGGAACAATATTCGTGAGTTTCCAGAAAAGCCTTTCAAAAATTCTTCTGTGAAAAGCTAAAAATTGTGGTTGCATGAGGAAAAAAATAATCATGGAATGTTGAAGGCTTGAGCAGTAGGGGCATGGGAAATGCTCAATAAATGCAAGGAAATGTGAGAAAAACAATTTTATGTACAAAGCAAAAAGCTGTCAGAACTACTATTACTGAAGAAAGAGAATTTGAAGTTATCACATCCTGAGTTCTCTTACCCTCAGTAAATTTAAAAAAAACTAGGAACTACCACTCTCCATCCCCTGGAAACCCAAACTTTGTATGATAATAGCCCAGAAAAGGGGAAAATTGTGGAGGAGAAAGAAGAGTCTGAAATCTGTGGAAGGACTTCCAACCAGAGATCAAACAGACTCAGCCCCTTTGACAGATGACATGAGTAAAGTCTGTTCATTCATATCCAGAACAAATAAGGTGGAAAGGGAGACATTTTCACCATGTCCTAAAAAATAAGTGTAGGGTCACTAAGTGAAATCTGACAGAACTGTTAAATACCTATTTTTTACACACAGCAATTCCATTGCAGAACTCACTGTCAGGACTGCCCAGAGAAGCTGTGGCTGCCCCATCCCTGGCAGCGTCCAAGGCCAGGTTGGATGGAGCTTGGAGCACCCTGGGATAGTGGAAGGTGTCCCTGCCCATGGCAGAGGGTGGAATGGGATGGGATTTCACTTAATGTCCCTTCCAACACAAACTGCTCTGGGATTCTGTGATCTTGCAGACCAGGCTACAAAAGTGCTCAAAAAGCAACTGAACTGATGGCAGAAAAGCCATTCAGAGCTTTTTAAAATGCCAAAGCCCACTCAGGACATCTGTAACACACAAATTTCCAAATTTCTCACTCTTCAGGCAGATATTCAACACCTGCCCTGTTTCACATGCCTGTCCTCAGTCATTGCCATTGCCCAACACACCAGTGCTGGAATAGCTGGATTTCTGGTGGAATCCAGTGCAGCCATTCATACAACTTTAATTGCCCCTAACACCCAAGAGACCCAAAGTGAACAAATACACAGTTTATGCAGAAAAAATGTTTTACTAGAACAGGGAAACTGTGTTGTTCTCCAGCACAGGTAAATGAAAAATATCCCTAATTATTACTTGTAAATTAAAGCAGCTGTTCACAGTCACAATTTACAATGCAATATTTATCTGAAACACCTTCCCCTGCCCCATCTGCTATTTAACTTCAGGGGAAAAAAAAAGCAGGAAATCAGAGCTTCCCTTTTCCAAAGGTAATTCGATTCCATGTTCTATTTTTATAGGGAATGCACTGTAAAACAACTGATGAACACAGTGAGGATCTGTTGAATTTAAAAACAAAACAAAAGGCACCACATAAAAAGAAGTGTTGCTGAATTTGAGATCTGTTTTTTATTATCATTTATTGCACTAAGGAACAGCGGGGCAGTTTCACAATCTCACTTTCTGCTTTGGAAAAGTCTGTAGTATTTACTATTCTTAAACCCAAGAGTGTTTTCATCATTGGACTTGATAAATGTTGGAGGTTTGTCCATTTGTTAATCAGACAAAACAGACATTAAAAAAAACACATTTAAATTCATTCCTTCGTGGACAATTCAGCTTCTCCTACCACAATGACACAGGCTCGAGATCAAAGCAGGCTTAATATTTGGAGAAAATACAGAAGGCTCTGGAGCTATGGATGCACATACAGGGAAAGATTAACCAGATAATAAAAAAAAAAAAACCAAAATAGAACTATTTTTGCATTTGTGTCCATGAATATCCTAAGACCAACATCACCTATGGGCAAAATACACAGCATTCCAGTTATTCCCAAGCACCTGGAGCTAGGGCTGATTTAAAGAGTGGGATACACAAGTCCAAGTGAGCCACTACAAAGCCCATCCTACAGCGAATCCCTAGAGTACTAAGGCTAGTAGTAACCAACACCTACTCGAAGGTTATGGCTGTTCCTTATGGAGTGCAAAGTCAAAACTTTTCAAACCCCAGTCATCTTTATATTAATTTACACATAATTCATTAATTTCAGCGTCCCAGTAAAATATAAGAAAACAGTCTTTCCACAAGTATAAAATGTGGAAATATTTTAAAAATAGGGGAGTCATTGTTTTCTAACTCAATTGTGAACATCAGGTTCCGGATTTAATCTTGGTCAGAGGTTCCTGTTGTAAAGAATCCATGTTTGTCGTGGCTTTTGCATGCACTTAACTGGAACAAAGCTTGCTGAATGTCTTCTTAAGAGCTCACCAGAACATAAATCATGCTGCAAAAGAAAATAAAAATATTAAGATGCATCATTTTGATTAGTGTTGCACATTTAATTATAACAGTGTATATTGTAAGGAACAAGTCCATGTGAGATACATGGATTGTGATGGAAGATTTGACACAATGACTCTTCTACTTTTGACTTCAACAAAAATCACATTACATCAAATACTTTCCTCTGAAAACAATGCTTCAGCTTCTTAATTAAAATACCCTGGGATTTATTGTATTATGTATATTGTATTGTATTTTCTTCTTAACAGAAGAAGAGTTTGGAGCTTTTCAGTCTACAGTCATAGAACAGAGATTCAAAATAGTAATTCTGACCAAATCAGGATTTGTGTTTTAAAGCAGAGTCAGTGGTGAATGTGGATTCTTTTTCAGGAAAGTTGGCACTGTAGATGATCATACAGATTCCCAGCATGTTTTGAGTTGGAAGGTCCTTACAGGTCATTTTTTTCCAACCCCTGCAATGAGCTGGGAGAGCTTTGCCTAAGGCCAGGTTGCTCCAGGTCCCCTCCAACCTGGCCTGGAACACTTCCAGGGATGAAGTAGCCACAGCTCCCCTGGGCACCCTGTGCCTCCCCACCCTCACAGGGAACAATTCTTTCCCAGTATCCCAACTAACCTTGCCCTCTAGCAGTGGGAAGCCATTCCCTGTGTCCTATCACTACACACCCTTGTCCAAAGTTCCTGTCCAGCTCTCACAGGCTCCCTTCCACCACAGGAAGGAACATATTCCTATGGACAGTATTTCTGTCTGCACTGAGCCAAAACTTGAGACTGAAAAGGAAAACTTACCCATATAGGTAGTAAAAAAAAGATAGAAGGTAGAATGCTAATTTGCACCATCCTTCTTTCTGGCAATAGGCTAAAATATCTGCATTCATGATGGTCGTAGGATCGTAGAGCCCCGGGCCGCTCATCACAGGTCTGCTCATGTACCTGGAACGAGGCACAGGCAGGTGTGGGGTGACAGCCACAGGAAACGTGGGTCCTGCCCCCACCCACCAGGGAATACCACAGCTAAGACAAGGAGTAACACCCTTCACAGAGGAGCACTTCAATTCCCATGTCCTATGGAATGGGAGAGGAGAATGGAATTGCCACTTCCACTGGCATTCCACACCGGGAATTGTCTCAGTGCACCTCTGACCTGTCAGCGACTTTAATACACACAATTCCCACACAGCACAAGAGAATAAAAAATAAAAACACCTGAGGAAAGCCAGGTGATGGTTCTTATTGTACAGCCATGACCTAAACTTTCCCAGAAAGCATCTGGGTTTTCCCAAGACACAGAACACTGGACAGGGAGACAGCAACAGGAGAATGAGTAACAATTCACTGAGCATAACAGACTCGCCAAAATTACCTCCAAATATGATAAGCCAACAAGGGCATATTGAGACCCAGTGTGAGCCACTCTGCTGCACAGAGAAACATGACACAGAAGAATGCATGGATGAGGTACTCTGGAAGTACAAGCTGGAAAAGAAAAAGGTGAGTTAGAAGTTTCAATTACACAGATCAAAACGTGGCATTTCAGCTACTTTGGAGGCGCACAATCGCTTAAAAATATTATTTAAGACCAACACTAAAAAGAATAAGACTGTGGAACGTGAAAGCAGCAGCCAGCACTATGTGCCTTGCTGTTTTCACATGATATTCATGAACCAAGGAGAAAAATTTAGAAGATTTAATGGTCAGGTCAGTATTTTTTTATTGCCTCTATTAAATTAACAGATTCCACGCTTTATGTGTGACACTCAGAAGAGGTCACTGAGATATTTCTGCTCATGCAACAGAGAAATATCAGTAGGAAACATGCTCTGCAGAATGGTTTATAGGCAAAAAGGTGTTTGTGTTTTCCTGTTTTACAGCTTTGTTTTGGTCTTCACAGATCCAGAACTTTTCAAAGTCGAATTATTCCCAAAATGCAACACCCCAGGCAGAGCTTTACCCAACCAAACCGGCGGTGATGTGGTGGCACACACAGGTCTGCACAGAGGAGCTGCTCTGCACAGACAGTCTGGGGGAATGGGGCAGTTCTCCCTCACAGGTTCCCACTGTGCATGCTTTACAGCATCATGCTTCCAGCAGAAGCCCACAGAGCTCAGTACCAGGTACTATGGAATCACAGGAAGCATGGAATGCTGCATAGATTAGTGTTGTTAATAGGAACAACATGGAGAGGTACAGAGAGTAAACACATGCAAAGAGCTGCAAAATCTCACACCCAACACACGAGTTAAGTTTTATACAAGTCACCCCAAAGTGTTGCTATTTACTGCCTTATTACCAGGTTCAGAAGGAATCATACAAATTAGACTTTTTGGGTTGGGAGGGACCTTAATGCCCATCCAGTTCCACACCTTCCACTATCCCAGGTTGCTCCAAGCCCTGTCTAACCTAGCCTTGGACACTTCCAGGGATCCAGGGGCAGCCACAGCTTCCCTGGGCACTCTCATTATGAAGAATTCCTTTCCAGTATCCCATCTATCCCTGCCCTCTGGCACTGGGAAGCAATTCCCTGTTTCCTGTCACTCCAGGCCCCCAGTCCCTCTTCTGGAGTCCCTTCAGGCCCTGGAAGGGGCTCTGAGTTCTCCTTGGAGCCTTCTCCTCTCCAGGTGAACACCCCCAGCTCTCCCAGCCTGGCTCCAGAGCAGAAACAGCAAATCTGTAAAGCTTCTGCCTTCTCAACTCAGGCCCCATAAACTTCTCCTCAAGGAAAACACCCCATTTTTACCCAAAGGTTTAAATTGTCTGCATGTGTGTGCATGTACACACACAGCACACTCTGCCCTCTTTTTGTGCAGTATGATTAACACTGCATGGGATGATTACATCAAAGTTTCAGTGGTTTACAATTTTTTTCTTCTTCTTTTAAAACCCCAAAATATCTTCCTCGAAATCTAAAAGCTACCAACAAATATGCTCACCACCTACTTTGCTACGACATTCTAATTCTCTAAATGAAGAATATCAAACAGCAAACTTGCATCAATGCCACCAAAATTCAGCTGTTGTACACAAAATGTTTCAAGTACATATTTTCATCCAGATCTTTCTTTGCATACTTACCATTTACACATGGCAATTATTTATAGCAGAACAACCACCCTGTCCAACACACGATGCATTTGGCAGCTTGCTCAGATTCACCAGTACTGAAAAATCTGTATTTATTTACCTACACATCTCAAAATATGTTTTTCTTTTCTCTTGTTTATTACACCCTACTCCCACACCAGGATACCTGCCTCTTTCCAATCTCCCCCACTTGATCCTCCCTGCCTGTCCTAAAGAAAACTGAATTACATCACATCCTACCATATTTATCACAGAAGTGAGGGAGGATGGATCTGGTTGCTGAGAAAAGACATGACTACAACAGGAGCAGGGAAGAGAAGGAATCTGCAGTGTACTAAGGAGTTACTATTTTAGGTTAATCTTTCCACTGAGGTGCCTCAATTCCTACCAGAATCTTTGGTTCTTAGTACAGGAAAACAACACACCCGAGTGTTTGTCCAGCATCATGTACCATATCCCCTCAAGAGCCTGAACTTCACTTTTGGGGACTAATCTGCTTCCACAGGAACAGCAAATATGAGGTTATTTCAGACTTTCAGTTTGCAAAGCTGCCATGTAAAGGACATTCCATGCATGTGGGGCAGCAGAAGGTTAATATTTGGTTAAACATGCACATTTTTACACTACAAAGGTTGCAGGAAGGTCATAATGCATCAATGTAATGAGAGTTGGCCTCTCCCACACTGCAGCAGAGATGACTGGAACAGACCAAGCAAGGGAAACTGTTAGATGCACAGCTCTCCTAGCAGCAAACCTCTTCTCCTCCTTCCCTCCTCACACTGAAATATTCACTTTCATTTGTGTGCTGTTCATGTAACTCGCTCTTCCTCCGCTTCCATTACAGAAAATTTATTTTTTGTTGTGTATTTTACTTAAAGTTCAGGCCACACTGCTGTGCTGCCCCTGCATCCTCTCTCAGCCTGGGCACACACAAAGGAAAAGCCATAAGAAATGCACAAAATGCTGCAGGATCAACCTCTGTGTTCTTTAACAAGCCTCCCTGATGCTCCTGGCCTCTAAGAGATGCAGACAAATAGTCTGCCTCAAATTCTTTCCCTAAATCAAGGAGTGTCTGAGTTGCATCTGAGATAGGACACTGGGACACACCCCTTATCCTGGAACACAAAACAGAGAAGTGGGGATAGCACATATCACCTTCCACTCGCCTAAATCCTCAAAAAAAGATCAGAATTGACTTGGGCAATGCTTTTAAAAAAAATTAAAGTATTCTCCTCTAATCTGAATTCAGTAAATCTGGCTTGAAAAACACAATTTATTTCTGCCTTAAGTTATTTTCTGACACCTAACAGGCATGTAACAGTTTTCCCCACGTTGCTGGGTAAGCAAGCAGAATTGGTTTGGCACAAAATATGGAAGTCCATGAGGCTGCTATAAACCCCAACGAACAAATAACGAGCAGATGAACAGGCAGACTAAACAAAACAGCTAAATAGTATTACAAATGTTCCTAACAAAATGAAAGGGAAGTTCAAAAACATGAAACTGAAAAGCAGTACACACCTTTAATGCAATTTTGACTCTTTTAATCTTTTTGACCTTTTCAACTGTCTTTGTGCCGAAAATGTGGAAAGCAGATTGAAAGAATGTTAGTATGACAGCTGACAAGATCACCATCAGATTAATAACAGTCAGAATATTCAACTTGAAAGTAAAGAATCAGACAAAGAATTTCCCTAGAATTTCTACCAACAGCGAGGGCTTCTCAACCCAGATGCAATTCTATTGCCCAGGCTGATTGCATCAAGATAACACCAAAAAGAAGCACTTTACATATATTTATTTAGCAAAACAAAATGTTCAGTGTGCTACTTACAGGATTGAGTGTATTACACTGGTCTATAGGGTTCTTGTAATCAGTCTTCAGTTCATCAAATGCTATAATCTAGAGGAAAAAAATGAAAGAGTTTTGATTCCTTCGGAGCAATTGTGTATTTTATCCATTAAAAGTAGCATTTTGGCACACAACTGCTACCTTTGTTCTCAGTAACATTTCACCTAAGTTCTGCCTGCATCAACTCACAGGTAAGACAGAGGTGGAACAGGTTTTACAAATACGAAAGCAGTAGTTTCTTCAGATATTCAAAAGCCTCTGACTATTCTCCAACTTTTTATCTTCCCACCTGAAATGAATTTCCCACATCCCCTTCATCAGTTTTCAACCCCGCTCACTGTGCAGACCCCAAACCTCACCCAGGACTCTCCTGGTGGCCAGCATGGAACTTGGCATGGGGTTCCTTAACCCAGAAAAAGCAAGAGCAAGCTTAAAAGCCAACAGATATTTTTCCTCATTGCCAAAGTAATTGCTGAGCCCACATACATTCCAGAATCACAGAACTGTTAGGACTGGATTGGACCTTTGGAGACCATCCAGTCCAAATGCCCTGCCGAAGCAGGATCACATACAGCAGGTTATACCTCCAAAAGGAGCATCCATTGGGGAAAAAAAAAATTATACCGATTTTTCCTTGACATAAAAATAAAGACAAAGATGCAGCATGAAGGACAAAAGGCAGTTTTACAAAACAAAGCATCACACCCTCAGAGCGCCTCATCTCAGGCAAGGTCCTGTTGGCTGCTCTCCCTCTGCCACGCTCGAGGAGCAAATCACAGAATCATGGAATGGTTTCGGTTGGGAAGGACCAGAAGGATTATCCAATTCCAACATCCTGCCAAGGGCAAGGACATTTTCCAGGCTGCTCCAAGCCCCATCCAACGTGGCCTTGGGCACTTCCAGGGATCCAGGGGCAGCCACAGCTTCTCTGGGCAGCCTGTGCCAGGGCTTCATCACCCTCACAAAGAATTCCTCCCTAATATCCGATCTAACCCTGCCTTCTATCAGCGGGAAGCCACTGCCCCTTGTCCTGNGACACCAACCTGTGATTGTCACCACCTTGTCAATAGACCAGAGCACTGAGTGTCATTTCCAGTCATTCCTTGAACTCCTCGAGGGATGGAGACTCCAGACCTCCCTGGGCAGCCTTTTCCCAATGACTGGCCACCGTTTCCATGGACAAGTTTTCCACAATATCCAATCCAAACCTCCCCTGATGTATTCTGAGGCCGTTCTCTCTCCTCCTATGCCCGTATAAAAACCCATTTTATCCGCAGAGAGGCCGATTCCCGCTCCGAGGGCGGTTCCGGATGCGGTTCTCCCGCTCCCTCGGTGACTGTCCGGAGACGCCCTGGGGGCTCTCCGGGGCCGCTCCCGGGGCGGT
The DNA here is from genome assembly GCA_013397375.1 of Toxostoma redivivum. Taxonomy (NCBI): domain Eukaryota; kingdom Metazoa; phylum Chordata; class Aves; order Passeriformes; family Mimidae; genus Toxostoma; species Toxostoma redivivum. The sequence continues at coordinate 369,997 of VXBI01009662.1, forward strand.
GCCCCCCCTCCACAGTGCCCGTACTCACATGCCAGATGGCGAAGAAGATGAGGGCGGCCGTGAGCAGCAGCGCCAACATGTAGCAGAAGGCGGCGAACGTGAAGGCCATGGCGGCGGGGCCGCGCGGGGGCTGCCGGGCGCCTCAGCAGCCGCCGCGCA
>VXBI01009662.1:370415-417221 GCA_013397375.1 Toxostoma redivivum
GGGGTGTGAGGGGATGAACAAAAAAACCGGGATTTCACCTTAAAGTGTGGGAGGAGGGAGTGCGATCGCGCTTCACGGAGAGAGGGTTGGCGTAGAATCACAGATTCTAGGTTGGAAAAGACCTGCAAGATNGATTACCAGCCTCTTGCCCATCTGGGCAAACCTGGACTCATGTCCAGCTGCTGTTTAACCAGCACCTCCAGGTCCTCTCCTACTTTCCAGATCCTCTGGCCCAGCCTGGAACGCTCCATGGGGCTGTTGTGACCCAAATGCAGGACCTGACACTTGTTGTTACTCAGCCTCAGACTGTTGGTCTCAGTCCATCAGTCCAACCTGTCCAGGTCCTTCTACAGATCCTGTCCTCCAGCAGATCCATGCTATCACACAACTTGGCCTTGTCTGCAAATTTGCTAATGGTAGACTGAATCCCCTCAACCAGATCATCAATAAAGACATTAAACCCGACTTGGCCTAACACTGATCCCTGGGGACACCACGTGTGTGCAGCACCACCACTGTTTGGGCCCAGCCATCCAGCCAGTTCTTAACCAGCCTAGGGTGAACCTGTCCAAGCCATGGACTGCCAGTTATTCCAGGAGTTTGTGTTGAAAGGGAACTTATAAACCATCCATTTCCAACCCAGTGCCATGGGCAGATTCACCTTCTACTAGGCCAATCCAACCTGACCTTGAACACTTCCAGGAACTAGGCACCACAACTTTTCTGTGCAACTCATGCCAGGGCCTCACCACCCTCAAAGGGAAGAATTTCTTCCTATACCTCATCTAAATCTTCCTTATTTTAGTTTATATCCATTCCCCGGTGTCCTATCCTGATTCCCTGCTCAGCACAAGCTACATCTGGAGAAAAGGGAGATGGCAAATTTAGAAAGAAATGCTGTGCTGTGTGAGCCCTGGGGAAGGGAGGGCTGGTCATACAATATCAAATCAATAAAACTTGGAGTCTGCTCAAAGGAAACAGCAAGATGGGAAAACAGTTTGAGGAGAAGATCACCCCACTCTCCTTTCAAAAGGTCATGTAAAAGTTGTTTCAGTTTAAGCAATGACACCTTGCAGTAAAGGCAAGCCGGGGTGACATTGCTGCAATCATTTCCTCCAGAGCAGGGATGATTTCCATAAAACCAACAGCTGCCAAACTAAATAATATTTTCCGGTGTTATCTGCTGGAAAGCTTTATACACAATTAATGGAGTGTCACAATGAGAGATGAGCAGAAATTTTATTTCCTTCACCAAAATGTGGGAAAAACTGTAGTACATGAACTGTCCTTAGGAAATCAGCTGTTGCAAAGATAAAGTTGATATTTCACTATAAAATCACTCATCTTGTCCACAAATTACTCCCAGTAAAACAGCTGTGGTGTCATTATGACACCATTATGAAACTTTCTGGATGTGAAACCCAGAAAACAGATTTTAAAATAAATTTTAGTGAAGATGAGCCCTGAAAAACCTGTTCTAGTGGAAGGTGTCCCTGTCTGTGGCAGGGGGCTGGAATGAGGTGGGGTTTGAGGACTTTTCCAAGCCAAACCAGTCTATGATTCTGTGACTCTGAGATTAATAAAGGAGGTAAGACAACACAAGGCCAGGAGAATGTGGAGTGTGTACTGCAGCCCAGCTCAGGCAGCTGCTCTGAGCCATTCCCAACTCTGTCCCAGGAGCCTTCCCATCGCCCTGCAAGGATAGACAAGACCACCAGGCAGTGAGAACATCAGTAAGGGCTGAGCCTGTTGTGGTTTCCTTCCAGCTCAGGGTGACAGGATGGATTGGGAATAGAGGCCCCAGCAGTGCATCACAGCCACCTCCCAACCACTCCTCATCCCTCGCTCCTGAGGAGCCAGAAACAACAATTTGTGCAATCCCTTTGCAATAACATAGCTTTCTTCGTATCACTTGATGCTTCTTTAGCCTTATTTATTAGCAAATTGTTTATTTCTTGTTTGGAGTACCCTTGAGCTGCACAGGAACGCTTATTCCCACAGACATTGGACTGTGCTGGAAAACCTGATGTCCAGCATTCAAACTCCCTGGTTCAGGCTTTTCCAAAGCCATCCAGGAGGCCAGTTTGCCTCAGAATAGAGAACAGAATGTGGGAGGCAGAGAAACAGAGGATGTGTGCAGAGATCCTGTTATACCTTGAGGCTGGGGAATACTGGTTTTCCACTGCAGTTTGAGCCATTCAAGGTAGACACTTAAACTTCTGTATTTGATGATTTCTTGTACATGAAAATGTTGTGCAACAGGGATGTGCAGTCTCAGAAGTAAAAAGGTGTGTCAGCCACATAGTTGCATTTGCAGTTAATCCTAAATTCTGCCTCAAGGAATGCAGTGTTTTATTCCCTCGGGTACTGGCATACCATTCAATTGCAATTATGCTGTCAGGAAAAGCAGAAGGCAGCTGTAATCTTGCACAACAAAGATTTCCGCACTGAAGGATTTCTTGTATCATAGATTGTTTTTTTTTAAAGATAACACAAAAGGAAATGCAAAGCAAATTCTGTAGAAAAGGGTCTAATCAATTCTCATTTCACATTCATTTGGGATCTCAAATCAAACAATGACTGAGTATCTTCTCTGATTAAACTTTGTAAACAATGTCTGGAAGCCACAGAGGAGCTCTGGAGATGGCCCACAGCTCTTAATGCACTTTCCCATTAGTCTGGACACACTGAGTTTAATCCTGATTGGAATCCCCAGGGAAAATGTCAGTGTCTGTTCACTTCATCTTAAATCCCTCTCAAGTACTTGTCCGTATCGGAAAACAGCCATATAATCAGTAATAATTCAGTGTGTTACAGGCTGTTCATGAGGAAGATTCTGGCAGAGAACTGTGAGGAAAGATTATGGAGTAATTTCTCTGAATTATGCACAGGTTAACCACATCCTTCAACATTAAAAATTGTCATTTCAGTTATAGATATCAAGGAGAAATCTAATACTATTAAACTTGGTAATAAAAATCCCACTAACTTTAATAGACTTGATTTACTGGGTTTTCAGGCAAGGAAAAACTGAGTATATGTCTACAATTTAAGGGGCTCATAAAAAGGAGGGGGAGGGACATTTTATATAGGCATGGAGTGACAGGACAAGGAGGAATGGCTTCAAACTGATAGAAGACAGGGTTAGATGGGATATTGGGAAGAAATTCTTCCCTGTGAGGGTGGTGAGGCCCTGGCACAGAGAAGCTGTGGCTGCCTCATCTCTGGAAGTGTTCCAGGCCAGTTTGGACAGAGCTTGGAGGAACCTCGGATAGTAGAAGGTGTCCCTGTCCATGGCAGGGGATAGAATGAGATGAGCTTTAAGGTCCCTTGCAACCCAAACCATCCTGTGATTCTGTGAATTTAGCAGAGACTCTCTGAGTGTCTCTAACAGAGCCCAGCCAAGGTCACCTTCCTGCACACCTGTAAATACATCTCAGGAGCAGCCAGAGCACAGAACTCCTCACCCACTTTTCCCCTTTATCCACTAACAGACATCGGTTCAGTCTTTGACCAGCAGGATGGACAGATCCCTGCACTTTCAAGTGCTCCAACTCCCCTTCCACACTGGCAAATACCCTTTCCTACTGCACTAATTAACTCACCTCCAGAATCCCTTCTTAGGCTCTCCCATTTAATAGTGATCACATAAACAAATTAACATTATAAATTCCATTGCAAAGCCAGTCTCGAGAGAAGCAATCACATTTAAAACTCAATTTCAGAACGCAGGCACTGCCAGGCATCTCACCATGACTCATTACAGAATCCATTCGTGGCCTCAATCCCTCCAACATTCACGGTCAGATGGCAACAGTTTTCATTTAATAGGCTAAATACTGAATACTCAACCTGTCCTCATAATAACAGGGTTTGTTTTTTTCATGCTGGGAAGAGCTCCTGTTGATGGTTTTCCACACAATTCTGAGCATGGTAACAGCATGTAGATAGGAAAAGGGACCAAGAGTTGTATTTTTAAAAAAATCATAATTAATTTCAGGATTTGGCTGCTCATCAACAAAGAGGGGGAGATTTTCCAAAACATTCTGCATTAGTCTAGCTGTAATGGTGGTGACTCCAAAAATGACACCCTTAATCCTTAGCTCTTAGAATCCCAGAATGGCTTGGGTTGGAAGGGACCTTGAAATCACCCAGTTCCATCCTCTGCCACGGGCAGGGACACCTTCCGCTAGAACAGGTTGCTCCAAGCCCCATCCAGCCTAGCCTGGAACACTTCCAGAGATTAACATCCTTATTGTTTCTGCCCAAAAGGAGGCAAGAAACACACAACTTCAGCTTTGTATCAGGAAAAATAAGATGTGGAGGGCTCTGACTTTGGCCTTCCTGTTCTCTCACAGACATCCCTTGTGACCCTGAGTATGGCACCTTCAGGCCCAATGTGCATTTACACACTTAAATCACACTAAATAGGATTTCAAAAGCCTCCATCCACATCTAAATTCCTTCACAAATCTTGCTTTTGATCTCTCCAGCTGCATCCGTATTATCAAATCAGCTCAAAGCTGTACTAGTGCTAGAAATCCACCCCACTGGTTATTCTTGGTAAGTAAAGTCCAGCTCTGCTCTGGCTTCCAGTTCTCCCACCAGTAACCTCAGGCACAGGAGCTGGGTGGAGTGGCTGGCTCACACTCCACATCCACATGTGTGCATGAGGGCACAGAGCCAGTACCTCCAAGTTTTCAGGACTAAACCACAGGAATGAAGCAGCAGCACTAAAGATGTAGAAGTTCTCTGTGGATGAGAACAGCTTTGTTCACCTCCCAGACAGGGAATGAGGGTTTGTATTAAACTGTACTTACAGATTCTGGAATGGGGCCATCCAAGGAAAGAACAGCTGTTGAGTGGATTGCTTCTACTTTTCTATTCTCCCAGTAATACAGCTATACAATTTGTTTTGTACTCCTGAACCAAACAATTGCACATTCACAGTTGGAGGTAGGGTATAAATATTGTCTCTGGCTGATCCCTTGATCCTGCTGTCCTTGCTGAATTAATCACACTCGCAGATAGGTCCAGGATTTGTTGCTGGAAGAGCAGATGGCCAGGCAGACTGCAGTTGTGAGCAAGGCAGGCACGTTCTCCTTCCAATTATCCAGCAGCATTTTCCAACAGTGGATATTTAAAATTAGACATTATTTTGAAGAAATGCTAGATCTCTTTTTTTCCTTCTTCAGCTCCATAGGGACAATAACCCCTGATTTTTGCTCTGCTTCCATCCTCTAAGGCTCAGTCAAAGTATAGGATGGCTGGTGCCCCTTTCCCTTTCAACTGAATGTTTTCTGCCCCATTTTCTTCTGATGCCTTCCCTTTTTCCACAGAAATGAGGTGACAACACCAGCTGCTGTTTGGCACAGGGATTTCAAGGGTGCATTATATTAATTGCTGAGCCGAGGGCTCCAGGAAAGGGAAGAGAAGCTGCATTCATGGGGCTCATGGCATGGAACAGCAGGAATGAGGGTGACAGTGTCTGCCTTTCTAACAGCCTGGATAGGACTTCCCTGTCGCAGGAATAAATTTGCTGTGAAAGACAGACGAGCTGTTTTCCCAGTATTTACATCTGTTCTGCATTCAGAGTCCCTCTGGATGATAATTGCTCCTGTCTCCCCTCTGTCCCCTGCTGAGGAGCTGTGAGAGCTGTCAGGGGAGTTTCAGCCCAGCTCCATCACGTTCTGTGGGAGACACCTCACTTTGCTCCAGAGGTGAGCAGGGTTAACCCAGAGCGTGTTTGCAGTCCCTGAAGGAATGAAACACGACAGGACAGGCCAGAGGAGGGACTGTGTCCCTGCTGTGGGAGACAATGGGCCACTCTGATTAACCACATCTATGCAAATGCATCGAAATCATCCCCCCCACTTCATGGCAAGAGAAAAGACAGAAGCTGCATGGGATGCTGCACACACACACTGCATTGGATAACAGCCTGTTATCCACACAGGATCACAGCATCCTAACAGCACCCAAAGGAACAGCAGACATGGAAAAAAGCCTGCAAGACCTGGGAGGGGAACGGTGCCTAAGTTTATACAGATGTCAACTTAGAATCATGCAATCCCAGAATAGTTTGGGTTGGAAGGGACCCTAAAGATCATCTTGTTGCACCCCCTGCCATGGCAGGGACACCTTCCACTATCCCAGGCTGCTCCAAGCCCTGTCCAGTCTGACCTTGGACACTTCCAGGGATGGGACATCCACAGCTTCTCTGGATAATCTGTGCCAGTGCCTCACCACCCTTACAGTCAAATTTTTTTTCAGATATTCCATCTAAACCTACTCTTTCTTGAAACCATTCCCCCTTGTTCTGGTGCTCCAGGCTGTTGTAAATATTCTCTCTCCATCTTTCTTGTGGGGTGTCTTCAGGTGCTGGAACCCTTCTCTTCTCCAGGGTGAACAATCCCAATTCTCTCAGTCTTTGCTCACAGCAGAGGTGCCTTATCCCTCTGATCAACTTGGTGGCCTCCTGTGGACTTGCTCCAACAGGTCGATGACATGCCAGCAGTGTTCTTACCTACACCAGAGAATATTCACTGTTTGGTATTTCACCTTATGCTGTTTCCCACAAAATGAAAATTGATGTTAATAGAAAACTTGAGGTATGCAATTGCTCAGTCTTATGCTCAACATTTGAATATAGAAAGCTGCCAGATACAAATGCATATTAATTGGAAAAGGTAAAAGCTGAAACCAGAGGTTCTTGTATTTCAAAGCTGTATTTATTAAAACAATGCTAGAATTGACATTTCCAATGCCTTGAACACAGCACAAACCAAGCCAGTGTAGTCCCTTATTCAGCAGCAGCAGCCCAGAAGGAGGATGCCAATTCCCTAAGATATTGATCCCAGATATGTATTTTGAGAACTACAACTCCTTTTCCCTGCTGTAGTATAGGAACCTATATGCTACCTGTCTGGCAGTTCAAGGCTGCTCTTCAAGAACATCAGGGCTGCCTCCAAGATCCAAGAAAAACTCTCTCTTCCCCAGCAGTTCTCATTTAAATTGTGTGCCCAGATGACACTCAAGAAACGCTCAGCATACATGACATATTCCCTGGACTCAGATCCCATCTGGAGGAAGTGGGAACAAATGAATCCTTCCTGTCTTTTTGTTTACCTTTCTTGCTTGATTTCGGGCTGTCAGTGGCAACAATTTTGGCAAGTTTCAGTCCTTTTCACTGCTCCTCAGTACAGTTCAGCCTGTTTGGTTGAAGTCACTCCATTGTCAGATTTTTTGGCTTTTTTCCTATTTCAATTCATTTGATCATATCTCCTTTTCTGAGTGCTTGTTCTGCTTTCTTCTCTGTTTCCTTGATTTCATTTCCTTTCCTGAAACGAAGGATTTCATTTCAGGAAAGGAAATCTTGCAATTTCTATGAAGATCAATTGGACAAGGTTTGGGCCATTTCCGTGCATTTTAGGTCATCTCCTTCACTTTTCTTATTTTTAGTTGTTTTCACTTGTATTCACTTGTATTCACTTGTTTTCAGATTTTTGTCTCATCAATGTGCACCAGTTCATTTCTTCAGTTACTCCTCCTGTCTTTTTGTCTTCCTTTCTTGCCTGATTTCAGGATGTCAGTGGGAACAATTTTGGCAAGTTTCAGTCCTTTTCACTGCTCCTCGATTCAGTTCAGCCTATTTGGTTGAAGTCACTCCATTGTCAGATTTTTTGGGTTTTTTTCCAATTGCATTTAATTTGATCATATCTCTTTTTCTGAGTGCTTCTTCTGCTTTGTTCTCTGTTTCCTTGGTTTCATTTTCTTTCCTGAAACAGAAGCCCCTGCAGAGAATGTAACCAAACTGGAGTTACACTTGTAGAAGCCAAATCCAACATCTCCAGCCTTTATGCACTCCTCTTCCAGTCAATTCCACAACCCACGAACAGTAGGCACAGGTATACTCACACTGTCACACAAGGACAGAGACTGCCCCAGCTTCCATTCCTGGAAGTTCCCAAGGCCAGGGCTTGGAGCAGCCTGGGACAGTAGAAGATGTCCCTGCCCATGACAGGGGTGGAACTCAGTAGTATTTAAGGTCCCTCCCAACCCAAACCATCCTGTGATTTCTCTTTCAGCTCCTTCAGAACAAACTACATTTCTCCTCAGTATTATTCCCAGACCCCCTGCCAAGCCATGGGATCTCCTTAGTGATCTCCCAGCCCTGGGTAAGCTGTCTGTTCACACACCTGGAAGGGAAAGCACCAGCTGTGAGATGCTCAGGATGCAGGTACACTGCAGGCTTGTCCTGCTGTGCAGAGGTTTCCCATTTTGATTCCTCCCTCTCTTGCTTTGACTTTAATCATCACTCAATTGACCTTTTCATCAAAACTATTAGAAGCCAATGACCTTTCCTGAATGAACAGCTGCCCTTTGCTTTGCATCCCTGGATCTCCTGGCAATTCTCTATTCTGCTGTTGTTTTCACCACCTGTGATGTGGCAGTACCAACAAATTATTACCATTTCCTAGTGAAGCACACTCAGTGACCAGCAGAGAATGCCACAGGACCCCACAGGTAGCCTTCTTCTCTAACGGGAGAGCTATTTATTCCTTTTTTTTTTTTTTCTCCTTTTCTGGAAAATCATTCTTGTCCCACAGCAGCTTTTCCTTCCCCAAGTTTTTGGCAAGATTTTGTCTTTCAGTGACTGAGATGCCATTCAGGAGCCAGATGTGCTGAAGCAGCTGTGCATTTTCTCCTTCACACAGTTCTCTCACCTGGGAGCAAAGGGGTTTATTTCTGTCATGTTTAATCTGTGGCCTATTAATGCTGTTCTTTGGTGTTGGCAGAAACAATCCATGTCAGGTACTGAATTCCTTGGATTATACTTGACAGTTTTTTCAACAGAGGAATCAAAGTCTCCAAAGATCATGACAGGATAAAACAGCAAGAAGGCAGAAAAGGAGGGCTTAGATCAAATTAATGCAGTGGTCCCTTGGGCAGGAAAGAGATGAGCCAACAACTGTGGGAAGGTAAAAATACTGAGTTCCTCTGTCTCTTTCAGCCCTTGGGGACTCCTTGACAATCTACACTGTTCACGGGGCACCTGCACTCTGTATTGTATTCCACAGCTCCAGGTTCTGCCAGGAGCCTTGGGGGAGAGGTGGAACAGGGAAGTTTATGTGACATTCCAGGCTGACACAGAGCCCCACGCTGCCTTGCACCTCATCTGGAGCCAGTGGGAGGTCTGTGACACAAAGGTGCAAAGCAGCAGAGCACAGCTTCGCAGTATTCCAACAGCTCCTCTCCTCCCCATCACAGCAGATGGAAACAGGAATTATTTTAGGTACAACAGCAAATGAGGGAGCAGTCAAGACTGAAGACATAAACTCCAGGAAGCTGAGAAAAGGAAGAAGGTCATATCAAGCATTACTAGATTTTCCCTATCACGTAGGAACCACTTTGCAATTAAAACAGGGCAACACAACCTCTTAATGAAACATTTTATTTAAACCAATACAAGCACCATGCTTAGCAAAAAAAGATTTGGTTTAAAGTAAACATGCAATGTGAAGTAGCAGAGACTAAACAGCGTATGGAAGTTGTACTGGTTATTGGTATTTTCATGGAACTGCCAAATTCTCAAATCTGGCTGTGAACCTCTCACACCTTTTAAAACAAGTCTGAACCACAGAACAAACACAAGAGTTTCACTGAGCCCCTTCTCATGTCCCACCACGGCTCCATTTCATAGTCACTACATGTATGTGTAAAAAATGTTCATGATGGTTATTTTTGGAATGCACTAAAATAAGGAATTCAATTCTCTTGCTTCTGCCTTTTTGAGTCAGACCTCTGTCAGTCTCACATCATTTCTGGACCAGCTATTTTACAGTTAAAGATACAAAAATGGAATTCTGGTACAAATGCAAAGATGCTCCTTTGGAGAAGTGAAAAAGGTGTCAACACCTGCATTATTGCCTCCTTTAAAAAAATCAGAACAGTATTCATGATACTAGGAATACACTTAAACCATCAAATACCAGCATTTACATTTTTTTGTTAAAAATATTCAAAACACTACGAGTCTATTTCATGGGCTGACATGCAAACTCATGCTTTAATTCAGCTTATCATCAAGGAGTAGGATTACAAGAGCTGTATCCCAGCCATCTAGTCAATATTTAAAGCAAACCTGATTGTGGCAGAAGTCTCCCTCAGAGAGACCTTTAACTCCAGACCAAGGATTTTATGGCAAACTTACTAACTCCTGAAAAATAGGAGCTCCCAATGGAAAATGCTGACTCTCAGACCTTTAGCTACAAAGGCTCCCCTAGGCTAATTTATGTTGAACTTTAGATGTCTCTTTAGAGGTCTGAAAATTGAAGAGAAATGTGTGATTACAGATGGGCAACTCACCAGCAAAGCCCAGCTGGAACATACTGGCCTGAACATGGACTCATCTGCCTCCCACTGAGCCCACGGGGGCAGCAGCACAGAACACACAGTTCTACAGATAAGGTGGGGAAAGGAGTTATGAAAACAAGGATTATTTGTGCAGGAAAGACCTGGACATAATGATGTCTTTTGTTTAATCAAGTGCTAGCACTACCTGCATCTCAAGAGCCCAGGACAATTAGCAGCCAGTTGTGTCAAAACACTGCATTAAGACCAAGAGGAACACAAACAAGGCTGGAACAGCAAACACCCTCTGCACACTCATCCTCCCAGAACCTGCAGCTGCTTCCACAGCTCAGCCAGGGGAGGGAGGAACAGCTGCCAGGCAGGGCTGGCTGAAGAGTAATACTGGTGGCCTGAGCAGCATCAACAGCACCTTTCACGAGAAACTGAGCTTCAACAGTCTCATGAGGATCTGTTTGCTCCCTGCAAGGCTGGAGGGGCAGCACCCAAGGCAGAAAGTGCTTAAGTGAGGCACGAGAACATGTCAAGTGGAAGAACTTGGCTGAAGATTCAGCTGTAAGGAGCGATGTTTTCTTGGCAGAAGATTGACCAATCCAGAGATGAAAGGTCAAATTCGATCATGTTATGCAGCAGCTCCTCCCTTCCCTCCTGATACAGGCCTCTTGTACAGTTTTTTGTTTTTTTTTTTTGCAGACCTGTGCAGGCAGCAGTTGGCTGCTGGCAGCCCACCAGTGTACAAAGTACAAGACATGATTAATCCAGTTTTTCCCCACTGCAAATCAAGCTGAACATTGCAAGCAGCAGCTTCTCTCTCACCCACACTGTACTTTGACATGCCTCACCTTTAGTACAATCCCAAAAAAAACTCAAAAGAGATTCTTGCTGTTTCTAGACTGATGCTTGGAATGACACTATCCTTTAAGCCAAAGTCTTATTTATCCAATGTTTGTCACAAAAGACATTGTTTTTATTGATCTGCAGTACAGAGTGATCAAGCAACAGTTTCATAATCAACATTTCTTCGTCCAGGGAAATGAAATTGTTTTTCCAGTTCAGTACGTTAACACAGAAATTTAATTACAAGCAGTTCTCTCCCGCACCAAAAGATCAATTTAATTGGATCATTCCAACATGTATTTGGAAAAGCTCCTCTCAAGTCAGATTTATATACAAATAAACGAGCAATAACATCAAACTAGGAAGAGATTTACCAACACTGAAGACCTTTGCAAATGAATTCCTTGTGATCTCGCAGGAATTAGTGTTTTAACACTAACACAGCCTATGTTGACAAAGGAAAAATAACCCCACTTTCAGCAAAGGTTTCACAGCATGAAATACTGGCCTCCAAATTTAACACTGCATTCCTTCCCAGCGAGCAGATTGGTTGGGGCAGCTGTATTTTAAGGTATGTTATCAACAGGAAGCTGCTCTTACGCAGACACTTGTTCAGTAGCACAACAAACACTCACGAGCAAGGTAGGGAGAGTCTGTCACATGAGTGCTCCTCCTGCCACAGCACGGGCTGAACGTGTCCCACATCAGACAACTACTCTACTCAATATAAAACAGACCTGTAAAAAGACTGGTCATTTATAAAAGTTAAATACTATTTTCACATTAGATCTGCTGTTTCAAAGAGATGAACCGTTAAGTAGATGAAAATCAAATGATTGCTTATGCAAAAGCTTCATCTGGAATGTAATTTTGACCAAAAAGCCGTTAAGAAAGTTAGAGGTTGTAATTAAAGTACTCAAAAGCTACGTGTGGCCAACTTCTGTAACAAAAGAGTTATAAATTGTTCATTATCATGAAATGCTTTAACCTCCTGACTCCTACAAATGGAGCAGATGATTGGAATTTCAAAGAAAATGAGGTTGGCTTTTTGTTTTAAGAGATGTCAACTGCAGCACGAGGCACTAGGAACAAATATTACTTGGATTCTTTAATAAAGTTTTTACCAAATTTGTAAGAAGTGGCAGTGTAAAATTCTCAAGTCCTTTTAAAGCTAACAAATGAAAGGCACACAGTATCACCAGGTGTTCAGATAACAGGAAATGAGCAGAGGTAAACTTCCAACAGTGTCAGAATGGAGATGCAAGAAGAAATCTGGTACAAGAGGAACCAGAGTTGTAGTTCAGCCCTTAGTTATCAGCTAGTTCCTGTGAGACTGTATTAGCATGAGAACTGGACAGTCAAAGCTTTGCCCTGAAATTTAGAAAGATTGACTCAGGCAACTGAGGAATTACTGGAATGACAAAAATTAGTTCCAAGAATTTGAGACAGTTCACATTGACTTGATGGGAAGATAAATGGATGGATTTTCTGTAGAAGGATTTTGACTTTTTAATACCAAACAAATGCTTCCAGGGAGTAGTTTTCAAAATTGAGAAGACATTAAGTCAAAAAATCTGGTGACAGTACATAAATTTTGCATATAAATGGCTAATGTGTGTCATAAGGATGCATTTGTAGCTCAGAAAAAGTTAGCGTCAGCTTCCAAATGATGTTTGTACACGGTTATAAATCCAGAACTGAACTATTTTAGTTACAGAAATATTAGTCACAGGAGTGCAAAAGGAGTCCCTGCAGAGGAGTATTCCCTTTTAGCAGGTACAAATAAGGAAACACCTGCAAAGATTTGTTACTTCAAGGAGACAGACCTGCTATTCTTTGCACAAACTCTGCACAAGAGAGATACTGCAGGAGACAGCTGTGAATACAGTGCATTGCTTGGATGTAAGTATTCATGTCTGGTTCCAGTATCACCAGGAGGGTACATAAATACTTAGAACAGAGGTTTTCCTTAGTGGAAGAAGCCCAGTTTCTCACGCAGCCACTCTTCAGTTAGGTCTTCTGTATTTCTGATTTCGAATACCTAAACAAAATGGCATTGCATCAATTCCTGAGGGATGGGACTGGAAAGGGACAAGCACACAATGCAAGCAGCACCTTTCTACACACATTGTCTGAGCTGCAATAAACCACTCCCCAACCTACAATTTTCAGGTGCTTTCCTGAAAGCATCAGATCAGAGGAAAATACACAAGACTAAGTGGCAAAAATCATCACTAACTTGAAGAATCTCATAATTGCTATTTCTAGGCTTCACTCTTGTCCCTTAAGAATATGAGAAAAGCACATGTACTACATTTTATAATAACCCTGAAGTGGCCCCATCTCACAAGCATTATCTCAGCAAGATGGTATTTTGAAGAATACAAATTAACTTCATATCTGGGTTGATTTAAGCTCATAGTTCAGCAGTTTTGCTCAGTACAACACACGGTTATTTTTTCTTTGAATTAAATAAATCCATAATATCCAGCAGCATATTGTTTTATCTGTAGAGTATCTCAAAATAGAAAACTTGGGAAAAAACCCCAACAAAATCCTAAAAGCATAGAATGGTTTGGGTTGCAGGGGACCTTAAAGACCACCTAGTTCCAATCCCCTGCCATGAACAGGGACACCTTCCACTATCCCAGGGTGTTCCAAACCCCATCCAACCTCGCCTTGGACACTTCCAGGGATGGGGCAGCCACAGCTTCTCTGGGCAAAACCCCCAAAACAACCTAAAAACTACCAACCCAAAGCTTTGTGAAATCTTTAATGAACCTTTAATGCAGCCCTGAAACAGAAAACAAGGTCCAAAACACCAATATACTCTTGATATTCCATGTGGGCAAGAAACTGAATAGGGTTTGGGGTTTTTTTTAATACCCTGAAGAGAAACTATGTTAATTATGCATTGATTACTGGAGTCTACAAGATGCCCAAAGACAAGTTGGGTAATTTTACAAATTCACGTGCTTTCAAAATGGAGAAACCCCAAAAATCAGTGTTACAAGAACAGAACAGCTTAACAGGAGCCAAGCTAATATGCAAGTCACTGGAGACTGATGAGAGAACTCAGCTGAGTCATAAGCAAAAATCACACCAGGAGGAAGTCACAGCATGAGTTAAAATGAAACATAGCTCAGCAAGTGGCAAGAATAAAGTACATTTGAAGAGCAAGCAGGCAACCCCAACTGGAGACAGCTTGTGTTCTCAGGCTTCAGGAGGAAGATGAATGATCATGAACCTCTATATCCAGTCCTGGACTTGCACTCAAAACCCATTCAGGCTGAATTTCTCCAATTTCAGAAGTGACAGGAACTCCAACTGAGCTACTTCCAAAGCTTTCACCTTCTTCTCACCAACCCTTTCCTCTTGCTTACTGAAAACTGTCTTCCTCATTTCTATTACAGTTATCAGGCCACCAAGATGCAGTTTCAATAGATAAAAAAAAATATTTCTTGGGGCTGTGCTGATTGTTTCCATCATCTTCTGCTGCCTTCCTATTGACTTCTGTCAACCTGAGGTCTAATTTAAAACAGAGGTGTCTTTTCTTACAAGGTACAGCTGGAAGAGGCAGAAGCTGGATGGAGCTCAGAGTGGGAGGTGTCCCTGCCCTTGGCAGGGGGTTTGAATAAATGTTAAGATCTCTTCCAACCCAAGCCATTCTATGATTCTATGAATTCACAGTTCTCTTACTAGCCCCACTGACATTTTTACTGGGATGTTAAAGGACTCAGCAGGATAAGGAGGACCTAAAGGGAACAATGCTGTGGGAAGTGCTGAAGTCATTTCACACGGTATGAAAAACCTGAAGTAGCTACTGACTCTATTAAGCTTCACTGCTTGAGGCAAAAAGGAGTCTAGGTGCCAATTAAGCCAAGATTTCAAAGATCACCAAAATGAAAAACAGGTGACATTTCTTTTCTAAAATATACACACAGCCAGGCCTAGCAAATGCAGTGATTTCTTCTGGTGTCAGTACTGGAAGAACCCAACACAGGAAGAAATTGTTCATCACTTGGCACATGTTACTCTGCAGGCTGTTCTGCAAGCATCCAGCCCCAGGAACCAGCTAAACTGATCTGTTCCACACCCCACTGAGGCTTCAGTCTATTCTTCCCATCAGTAAATTCCTCCCCCACAGCAAAGATGTCCATCCTACTGAGGGATATTTTTGTTTTAGAGAACACTGTTCCTCCTGGTGTTTTAGGGTACAGAAATCTCCACACATACTCCTCCTTCAGTCTTCCTAAACCACACTCTGTAATCACAAACTCTCACAAAACCCTTCTTGTCATCGGTTCAAGCAGGACACAAAACAACCTACAGTGAAGGGGAAGAGAGTTATTTCAAAAGCCAGTCATACCTTAGTGAGTTCAGCTGTCTGTACAAGCTTATTCTTGCTTCCAGCATACATCATCTGCTGCTCAGGCTTACATCCTGTAGTTATGGGGGTAAAAAAAAAAAAGATTTTAAGTTATTTTAACTGCAACATTTCAAAAATAAGGTTGGGTTTTTTTTAAAGAATTCAAACTGAAAGCTAAAGACATTCACAGGAAAATTCTCAGGTAACTACAGAAAAATATGCTCAGTAGTTGCTAAACTCCTTAATATACCTAGTTATTCTAGCTCTGAGAAATGAAGGGTAAAACAATGCAATCAGTTTATCTTCTTCCAGGGGATAACAAGGATAATCCAGTAATACCAGCAAGATACACTACCACAATACAGAACACAGATGGAAGCCCAGGAGCAATTCAACTCGGTAAGCCCAAACCAAGACTCAGGTTATTTGGCTTCTATTAAAATTACACAGTGCCCTGTCCAGGTAATTTGCTGTTGAGGGTTGCTGTGACACAAGCAGAGGATGCTCTGTACTGCTCTCTGCAAATTCGGGATGATCCAGGATTAGAGTCTGTTCCCCCAGCACTTTCACATGCTCAGATTGGGTTAGGGAGCCCTCTTTTCCTCCCTTTCACCCACAGCTGTGACAGCCCTTTAGACTGTCCCCTCACAGCATCCTCTACTGCTGCCATTACATCCATGCCCCTGAACACTCTCCTCTCGAATCCCATCCTAACTCTCTTAAAGTCCTGTTCCTTTCATGGGTAGAATGAAAGCAATAGGATTCTAAGATCCTCAGAAAGAACTGGGTTCCCCATGTCCTTCTGAGACAAGAGGAATTTCTTCCCTCCCAGTCACTAATGTCTGAACAGCGAGAGACAGGTGAGCAGAATGACTCAGGAACAGAGTTAGTGTCTTCCAGCCCTCCCTCCACTCACTTCCCGAGCCTTACAGGGTCATGTTTTAAGGATTTCCCAAGATCTGAGGAGTAAACAGGTTAAATTAGCTAAACCTCCACGAGTAAATGCAGAGGCTCCAGGCTCTGTCCTTCAGAGGAGGGCTGCTGAGCACACTTAAGCAGACACACCTTTTGGCCTGCTAAGCAGGAAACCAACACTCCAGTTCAGTCTTCAGAAGTGGAAAAGAGAGAATCTCTTCTATCATACATCTGAAGTGCCTTAAATGTTTACCTTAAAGGCAGGAAAACCTTCTTGAGAGCACTAAGCACTCAGTTTATATTGCCTAGAAAAGAATATTCCCAAATTTAAAACACACAGCTACCAATCACAATGTTCACTCACCAACTGGACTGGAGAAGATAAAGCACAATGGATAGGAAACTCTTCCATCTTCATGCTGGTACTTGTAACTATACACAATAAATGTTTTTCTGAGGTTAAAGAAACTAAGAAATCAATTATTCAGTAGGATAAAATCCTCAGTTATCAGAGCTTGATGCAGGCAGAAATCAGTGTTGGATTTTAGATGATATTTTAATTTGGCAATAACAACCTCACTGTTCTGTTTTCACTTCCACATCTGACTTTCAGAACTGGCCCTGCCTCAATGTGAGGGCTGTCTCTGAAGTAATGTTTCACATCAGAGCTCAAAATCATCCTGTCATTGCAAATATTCCTCTCCCAATTCTGTAAAAAGACTTCCCACAGCCACCAGCGTAGTTTTGGCTTAATGAAAGCCAAATTGTTTCTTGCTGACCAAGAACTTCTTTGTTTCAGGTGTTTTGCTGAATTTGAACCACAGTTTTAGCCAGGACTCCTGTTTTAGAGCCACCCACTGCACTGTGGGCATGAAAGGAAAGATTCAGAACAGCACAGGGAATGGTGCCAGCCAGTTCTTGAGGCTAATAGGGCAGGTATTTTCTTCACAGGTAACTTAAGTACACCTTCTATTTCATTAGAGTAATTTACTTGACCCTCTTTTGTTTCTTTTTTTCAAAGCAGGGATTCCTCCCTGGATCACATGCCCACAGCAATCCCATAATCAGTAACTGCTGCAAAACAACAACAGCCACATCCTGAGAAAGTACCAAAACAGATCCAGAGTTACACAGGCAGATTCCTATATTTAGAAATAGCCACCAACTGGTACATTTTACTCACTTCTTTACATTACCAGCAGCATGGCTTTGCTTTACTTCCCCAAATATTATATAGTCTAAAAGGAAATAAAATGTCAGGAAAGGCTTAAATGAGTCATTGTTTCAACAAGTGGTACTACAGCTCAGTGCAGCCTGAGAACAGATCCCTGGGTTATTTCACAAATAAACGATCAGCAAGATCACACTACAATTACTGGCCTAAAAAGGTGAAGTCCAACATTTTGAACAGCTTCCAGGAGTGAGTAAGTCCAAATGGGGAAGGATATCGAGGTTGTCTCTCAGGCAGCTCATCCTTTAGCTCATCAGGAGAAATACCCTGGTGACATTAAACACAAGCAATATTTGAGCAAGTATCTTGCACTGGAAGGTTAAAGCAGGGTAATGGGCAGTGAAACACCTGTAAGGCAGATGTTCACCTACAAGTTAACTGATAAGGACCTCCCAAATTACTACAGCAGTTTAGGAAGACTTGTGTGCCAAAAAACTCCTATGACTAAACACAGAATTAATGTTAGCATGAATAATCATGCCTATTTTAGGCATAATGAGTTTAGCAAACATTTTTTGCTCTAGTTGGCTATGCTGCCAGCTACCATGCTTTGCCAACCCTAGTGCTAAACAGAAATAAGCAAGCACACACCATGAAGTTGGTTAAAATCAGCTACATAAATCTAAAGTTTGAAAAATTCAGTCTTTCCTCCTTCAGCAAACAAAAAAGAGGCCACATTACATTTGAGTGTTACATTAACATCTACATTCTAGGGAACAAGAGCTATGGTTAATGCTCAAATCCCTGGGAAGGATTTAATTTTGCCCTATGGACCATTAAGAAACACCACACACTGGGCTGACCTTATTATGCCACCCATCAAATTTAGAGTCTGCAGGGGATTAGCAATCCTGCTTCTAATTGATGGCAGATCAGCTCAGAAGCAAATGTGCAGATCTACGTGGAAACACAGCAGAAATCTCTTCAAAAAGCCAGCAGGTGCCAAAGACACTTTTTACATCGTTAGAACAGCTTTAAAATAACTTTTTTTTTTGTGCAATTAATTAGTCAACTCAATTGCTTCTGCATAGTTTCACTATTAATGGTGCTGTGCTTTACATGCAGAGTGACCATGCATTTAAATAAGCTCATGACCCAAATTAGATTAAGAGTTTGATAACAATTTGAAACTAAGGCAGTACCTTAGAGACAACAATACATTGCAGGCTGAAGATACTCTTATTTACAATTCATTTAACAAACCTCATGCTCCTCATCCAGCACCACCAACTGCTTATCCTTGTCGATTTTCACTATAAATCAAAATAAAACACAGATCAATGTTTTTATTAATCGATTTATACAATGGATGCATGAAGCTTTTTAGCACTCAGCAATTATAGTCCTTGTTTTTCTTCTTCAGTGTATCCCATGACTTCCCAAAATCATTTTACAAACAGTGGTAGACTCTGAGCCATAATTAAATATAAATACTTTGCTAGGAGCAGATGGAGACTTATATCCTCAGAACAGCACTGTTTTATTGTTAAAATTACAGGCAGAATTGGAAATACTGCAGCCCAGAGAATAAACACCTTCCTGGCTCATGTTGTTAATCTGATACAGCAGCAACCTTACACAGGGAAGGAAAGAGGAGAGAGGATTTTCTGACCATTTTTGTCAGGCACGTTTGGAACTTACTTATAATGGCAGCATTGTTGGTCTCTTTGCGAAATCGGAATTTTCTCAGTTTCTCCACCAGGTCTTCAGCAACATCACAAACCACCAGAGATTCACTCTGCAAAAAGGAAATGGCAGAGGGGAGGGAGAGATAAATCCTTCTAGAAAGTGAAACAGACAAAAAAAATCCCTGTGTCATACACATCTGTACATAAACCCCACTGAAGAGAGTATGCAGCTTGTCCAAAGCTTCAGAGCATCACATAAACCAGAAAAAACATGAGGGAAAGCAAATTTTTTTTTTTAAGAAAACTCACATTAACAGAACATTTATCCATTTTAGTTTTCCTCTTCAAAGTCACACAGTTAACTAGGAGTACTTCATTAACTACTCCTGAAGTGGGATTATTCTCAGAGCTCTCAGAAGTAGATTTTACACTTCTACACTTAAAACGTAAGTTTTACACTTCATTTTCCAAACCCTGAAATAAAGGAGTCCCTTAGAGTGGCAGCAAATGGGATCAAGTAAATTAAACATTTGACATAATAAGAGCTACTATTAGTATTTAAGACCAACATTGTCCTTGTTTATTTTTACCCATAAAAATATTGATAGAAGTTCTGAGATTCATATGCACAAAAAGAGTTTCA
Source organism: Toxostoma redivivum (assembly GCA_013397375.1). Classification (NCBI taxonomy): domain Eukaryota; kingdom Metazoa; phylum Chordata; class Aves; order Passeriformes; family Mimidae; genus Toxostoma; species Toxostoma redivivum. The sequence goes on from VXBI01009662.1 coordinate 390,410, forward strand.
GACATTTTAACCCAAAAACATGCAGCCATTTCCCCCCGTGCACACCAAGCTCTCAGAAGAGATGCTCAGATAACATATTAGTCATCACACTGAAGATGAGGAAGGAAATTATTGTTTCACAAGCAGCCATGCAGGTTATCTTCCCTTACACTGGCAATTTCTGAACTGCACCAATCCAACCACTGCCATTTCCTGAACAACATTTTATACACACAACCTCCATCACACCAAGGGGTTCATGCCAGGTTGATAAAGAAGTTACTTAAAATCTGCAGCTTATTTGTGAACTCCCAAGGCATCAAGAACTTTGTACCAAATTAACTGCATTTCAAGGTTTCATTAAAAAAATTCCTCAGATAAAAAAAAATTGTGCAAGATTACCAATCAAAAGCTCTATTAAAGAGCTCTTGCATTGAGACAAATCACTGCTTTTAAACCAGAATGTCACTATTTAAGCTCTCAGTTCTGTCTCCTCGTGTTCAACATAGTGAGATTTCCCTCAAAAAGCAGACAGGGTGGCTCTGCTTCCCGACTTCCAACACCCCACATTTGCTGTTGCTCCTGAAAGTATTTCCACCTTGACCAAATTCTGGCACAAAGTCTCATCCCTGTGCTTCCTCTGGACAGCTGGAGAGGAAATCAGGCTCTGCTGTGACAGCACAGCTCAGGCACTGCCTGTACAGCCTCCCAGATCTTGCTTGTTTCCCCTAAATGTCAAAGTTTGCCCTTAGCTCCTTCTGATCATTGAGTGGGTCCCCTCTGACCCTCGATGATCTCACAGCTCTTTTCCAACCTAACTCATTCTGGATTCTGTGAAATATCCCTAGTACCCACTCTCACTCATTCAGGAAAAAAAACATAAAAAGTGTTTACAAACACAACAGAATTCAGGGTGCATTTCATAGTTGAAGTTGTATTTCATATAGAATGTCTAATACCCACTCTCACTAACACAGGAGATCCCAGTTAAAAAGCCCAACAGGATTCAGGGCTGCATTTCAAAGCTGAGGTTATATTTTGTATGAAATGCTCTTTTGTGAAGGAAGCTTTTCTCCCAATCCTCTGGGCTCACCAGCTTCTCCCAGCAAACAAGCCATGCTCTTGCTCACACCTGCGCAGCCACACAAACACAAATCCCTGAGGGAATCTGAAGGAAAACACTTTGTAACATCAGATTCAGACTGTTTATCGAGGCTAAGCCGGCTCACCAGCGCTTGGCTTAACACAAACTCAAGGAAGCCAAGGCAGGATTGCTGCACAGACACGGACACACCTGCCAGCACCACCGAGCGGATGCTGCTGCTCCCTGGACACCCCTGTGCAGATCACCCTCGGGAAACCCACTGCCCCCACACCGTCACACTGACAAATAAACATCGATTTCCCGAAGTGCCTCAAGCACGACTCTCACTATAGAGGCACACAGCAAAACAGCCCAAGATTTGATCAAATTTGGTTTGTAACTGCCCTCTCCGCAGGAGGGTTCACCTCCCCAAAGCTTTACTAAAAGCAACGTGCATGACTCTTCCTTTTTCCACAACCATTTCCTTACCCATTAGCCAATACTAATGCAAAATACCCCACAGCATTCATCTACCAGTCCTTGTTTCTCCCGGTCTGTTCCAACCAGCAATCACAGCTCAAGTCTACATTCACTACTCGAGTGAATTAGTTTAATGAGCAACATCAGTGAATCAGCTCGAAACATTACAAGATAAGCAACAACGAGGTGCGATCAAGCCATCAGTCGTTTCACAGGCACATAATCAGTTCCTCAGAGGTCAGATCACGGGTTTTCCTGTTGATTATTCTATCATTTCCCTATCGAATCTTTCTGAATCAGCTAACTATGCATTATCTCAGCGGGGTGAGCCCCTCCCCGCCGGACACCCCAATCTCACGAATCCCCCGGGTCTCCCCTGAGGGAGCGGCGCGCGCTCCCCCTCTCACCATCTTGGCGCGCGCCCCAACCGCCGCCGCTCGCGCGCCGCCACCGCCTCCTCCTCACTGGGTTGCGACCCCCCCTCACCGCGCCTGCGTGGCGCAAGCCCCACCCCCTCCCTCACCCTCCGACCAATCAGCAGCGCTTCCTCAGGGTGGGCGGGGCGACGTCACGCGCCTACGGGCAGCGGGGAGGTCCAAGGCCGCCGGGCGCGGGAGGGCGGGAAAATGCAGGATCACGTGATCCAGCAGCACCACGCCCCTCCCCGTTGCCGTGCAACCTCGGCCCCACCCCCTTCCCGTTGCCAGGGCAACTCCCGGGCTCGTCCTCAGGCGCCACTTCGCTCTGAGGGGATCTGGAGGAAGCGGGACAGGACGGTGTGAGTTCGGCTTCACAGCTCTTAATGTGCCTTCAAAAGGGCAAGGACTGAAGGTTTAAACCCTGGAATTGAAGCATGAGGCGAATCAGAAGTTGTGCTGCTGGCGGTGCTTGTTGTGTGTACAAGTGGAGTGTAATTCTGGAAGCCGTGCGGGGTCTCCAGCACACAAGTCACAAATAGGAGCAGCCAGAGCTGGGCACACATTGCTTGTTCATAATAGGGGCTTGGTGTGATGCTCTCCTAATGCTGGAGTGAATATTTGGCATTTTCCATGCCGCTCCCAATTTTAGATGCTGTTAGAGCAGAGAAAAATGCACTTTCAGGGATTCCATAACAGATTTAAGAATATAATTGCTTTCCTCACTCAGGTGTAGCTTTCACATCTCAGACTCAACTTCTAGTGAATTATACTAATGATTTAAACACCAAATTTATAAGATAGAATTGCAGATTTTCACCAAGGGCTGCAGCAAACACAGTAGAAATGTGAGATTGAGCAGCTATTGAAGCCTCACACAAAATCACAGAATATCCTGAGGTGGAAGGGAAACACAGTGATCATAGAGCCCAACTCCTGGCCCTGCACAAGAAAACCCCAGAAATCCTACACTGTGCCTGAGAGCATGGACCAAATGCTCATTCAGACCTGTCACCCTTGGGGCCATGACCATTCCCTCAGGAGCCTGACCATCCTCTGGGGGGAAGAGCCTTTTCTTGATATCCACCAAATCACAGAATCACAATCTGGTTTGGGTTGGAATGCATCCCAAACATTATCCAGTTCTTACCCCACTGCTGTGGGCTGGAACACCTTCCACTAGACCAGGATGCTCCAAACCCTGCCGAAGGTGTCCTTGAACACTTGCAGGGGATGGGACAGCCACAGCTTTTCAGGGCAGCCTGTGGCAGGGCCTCACAGCCCCCACAACCAACAATTCCTTGCCAATAGCCCATCTAACCCCCATTCCAGCACAAGGAGGAAGCAAAGCACAGCCATGTGCTGCCAGGGAGGTGGCTTTGGGTCACCTCACAGCCACTGCCACTGCAGCTGTGACTGGCAGCTGCCAGGTACAAAGCTGAGGCACACTGAATTCTCCAGCCGCTGGCGGGGTGGCATAGCAGAATCCCGCCCTGAGTGTCACCACTGTGGCTCTAAGAGCTCTCTGTGCAAGCACACAACAGCAACAGCCTTCCTGGTACTCTACAGACTTGAAACGGCACCTGGAGCCCAAGTGCACTGCCAGGAGCCAGCACCTCAGCCAAGAGCCCCAGAGTGATATGGACCAATTTCCTCCAGTGGCATAAAGGCTCTGCCCAGGGACAAGGCTCTGGGAGCAGGACAGCAGAGGGGACAGGAGACTGGAATCACAGCCAGGCTGCCCTGGGACAAGCTCGCCTGACAGGACACAGGGCAGGCAGGAGTCTCTGTGCCCACCTGAACACAAGGACATAAGGCACAGCAGGAATGGGACACAGCAGGCACCTCTCCTCTGGGTTTCACAGAGTTCTCGGAAGGGCTAGGATGCAGAAAAGGTAGTCTGGGACTGGAGAATGCAAAAGATGTAGGCACAATAATCCTTCTCTTGCTTTATAAAGCCTTATCCAGTCATTGCAGCTGGTGGAAGGTAGTTTGTATGGATATCACATTTCAGTGCATGGAGCAGTGCTTTGATCACCTGGAGAAGGAGGTGACTCAGCTGCTTCAGGAGCTGGTGCAGGACAGCCTGGGGCAGAGTGCCAGGGTTTGGGGACCCCTGCTCTGGACTGACTTGTAACAGTGGCACTTGTGGGCTGCTGCTGAAGCACTGCTCCTGCTCTTGGGGCTGTAGTGTAGCCACAGCAAAAGGAGCTGTGAGGGACAGAGTAGTGACCGGGTGGAGATCTCCAGCAGCAGCTTGGAGGAGGAGGAGAGGGTTGTGATGTACTTCTGAGCACCCCTGCCACAGTGGCTTAGGAGGGGTTTCCTGCTGGATATCTTGGAGCACCCACGTCGCTCCCTGGAGAAGTCAGACCTTGACCACTTCATTGTAGGCAACAGGAGGGCTCCTGTGGAGATCGGCTTGCAGCCAGACTTTGGAGTGGTTGAACCACCAAGCCTTTTCAAGCACCTGGTGCATGATCCAGGTGCCCACGCTGAGGCCATCCATGATTACACTGGTCTATGAAATGGATTCAACCAACTCCAGCCCTTGAAAGAGATCCTGAGGCACAAGGCTGTCTGACAGCAGCTGAGCTGCCTGATAATAGTGTGTGTATATATGAATTGTATATAAATAATTACCTTTATCTATATTTAATCAGCTTCATTATAAGTATAAAGTTTTTTATATGTATATATATAATGTATATATGTAAAACTTTGTGTTATATATATAGTATTGCAATATTAAGCAAAAATCTTATATAAAGATTGGATGAAGTTGTGTGGCAACAGTGTGTGGAGGACCTGGAGCAGGGCACCCAGAAGCCTACTAACCCTGGCTGGGGACCCCTTCTTGCAGCTGCCTTGCAGCGGGGGCCCCTCTGGGCTGCTGCTGAACTGCTGCTCCTGCCTTTAGGGCTGTGGGTCAGGCACAGAAGGGCGGCCATGAGAGATCAGGCACAGAGGGCAGCAGCCCAGCGAGCTGAGGCGCAGGCAAGAAGGCGCAGGATGGAAATCGAGTGGAGAAGGCTTCGGTTCAAGAGGGCCTTCAAAGACCTGAAGGAAATGTGGAGGACCATGAAAATTATAAAGAAGGAAATGGCCGGGCTTGTTCACATGAATAGGAATATGAGCAGGAGGGTGGAGGTGAGCTGGGCAGGCTTTTGGAGGAGCACAGGCAGTGGCACAGAGCTGCACTTGCTGCCGAGCATGGAGCTGTGCTGGGGCACGGGCTCAGGGCTCCAGCCAGACCCTGCCCCTCCTCACTGCATCTCTCAACTCTGTCTGCATTAACTGCATCTGTCAATGCTTTTCCATGCAGAGGCCTCGCACTCCCTCGAGGATGGAGCCATTTGAAGGAGGATCGGGCTGGATGGATGCACATAAATTTCAATAGGGAAAAAGTTTAGAAATTACTATATATTTTTACTGTATTTAGATAACTTTTTGTAGAACTATATTGTATATTAACTGGTAATATTTGCAATAATATTTAATTATTATGCCTACAAGTTAGAAAAATTGTAATACTAGAATTTTGCTGGAGGGGAATATATATTAGTGAGGAATTATGCATTTTTTTATTAGTGTTACAAAAGCATATTACGTAGCAGTGTATAATATGAAATATATGATATTCATTTTATATGAGATATATAATATGGCAGAATTTAACATTAATACATAAGAGTATATTTTCATCTGCATTTTCTAAATTGTATATGGCATATTTCATGTTACAGGTGTCATAGAATATATAATAGCTATAGATATAGGAATTGATATAAACTGTTGATGTTGTTACACATATATGGATACAAATGATACTTTGATTTTTGGTCTGGTATTTCAATAAAGTTGTCTTTATTATTTCATATGTTACGTTTCATGTGTCTGGACCACCCCTGGAACCCGGGGCTACCATGCTCCCACTTCGTCCCTGGCAGCCCCATTCCTGGCAGGCTGAGGGCAGCGGCTTCACTCGATGCCGCCCTGTCTTCTCCCTGCTCCGGGCTGGCTGAGGGCAGCGACCTCACTGTTTGCTGCCATGGCTTCCCTCTGTCCTGTTCATGGAAGGCTGAGAGCAGCGGCTTCGCTCACTGCCGCGGTGGCTACTCCCGATCCCTGGCAGGCTGAGGGCAGCGGCTTCACTGGTTGCCGCCATGGCTTCTCCCTGTGTAGCAGTCTGAGGGCAGCGGCTTCACTCGCTGCCACCATGGCTTCCCCCACTCCTGGCAGGCTGTGGGGCAGCAGCTTCACTCGATGCCGCTATGGCTTTCCCCTGTCCTTGGCAGGCTGAGGCAGTGGCTTCACTGGTTGCCGTCATGGCTTCTCCCTGTCCCTGCCAGGCTGAGGGCAGCAGTTTCACTCGATGCCGCCATGGCTTTTCCCTGTCCTTGGCAGGCTCAGGGCAGCGGCTACACTCGATGCCGCCATAGCTTCCCCCTGTCCCTGGCAGGCTGAAGGCAGTGGCTTGACTCGCTGCCGCCATGGCTTCTCCCTGCTCCGGGCAGGCTGAAGGCAGTGGCTTGACTCGCTGCCGCCATGGCTTCTCCCTGTCCCTGGCAGGCTGAAGGCAGTGGCTTGACTCGCTGCCGCCATGGCTTCTCCCTGCTCCGGGCAGGCTGAAGGCAGTGGCTTGACTCGCTGCCGCCATGGCTTCTCCCTGTCCCTGGCAGGCTGAGGGGAGCGGCTACACTCGGTGCCGCCATGGTCCCGCCTCGTTCCTGGCAGGCTGAGGGCAGCGGCTTCAGTCGGTGTCGCCGTGGTCCCTCCCCGTTCCTGGCAGGCTGAGGGGAGCGGCTACACTCTGTGCCGCCATGGTCCCTCCCCGTTCCTGGCAGGCTGAGGGGAGCAGCTAAACTCGGTGCCGTCGCGGTCCCTCCCCGTTCCTGGCAGGCTGAGGGCAGCGGCTTCAGTCGCGGGCTGAGGGCGGCGCGGCCGGCCCGATGGCCGCCGTGTTCCTGGTTACGCTGTACGAGTATTCGCCGCTGTTTTACATCGCCCTGGTGTCCGTCTGCTTCCTCGTCACCAGCGCGCTCGTCCTCGGCTGGTCAGTGCTCTGGGGCCGGTGGGGCTCGGCCCAGGGGAGCCGGGCTGTGCTGAGGGGGGCAAGGCCAGGCCCACGACAGGGGTTTGGAACGATCCCTTCCAACCGATACCCTCCTAGGCTTCTAAACGAGCAATAAAAATAATTGTAAAACGAAATTATACGTATTTCTGTTGAGCTCGTTCCTCTTTTAGTAATACCGAACTATTTTCTTAATGTTTTTTGTAATATCATTCATAATATTGTTAAACAGTACGTTTGTATCTGCTGAGCTCTGTGTGTGTGTGTGTGTCCAGGGAAGGGAGCGGAGCTGGGGAAGTCTCTGGAGCTCCAGGAGAGGCTGAGGGACTCAGCCTGGAGAAAAGGAGGCTCAAGGGGGCCCTTCTGGCTCTGCACAACTCCCTGGGTGCAGCCGGGGTCTTTTCCAACCTAAATGGTTCTGTGAATATGTGAACTGGTCTCCTTAAATGTCTCAGGGGGTGGTGAGTGAAAGAGCTTCTGCTTGTGTTTGAGAGCATGCCGCAAAAATGTCACTGTTGCCTTTTCCAGAAGCAGCTCCCTGAATGTCCCTAACTCTCAGGAGGGGCTGTAACTATAAATACTGATACTTGCCAAGAGCAGAGCATTGATCAGAATCAAAATCTTGCATGTAGGAATTGTGGCTACACCAGAGTTGTGTGGCTTGTGGTGAAAATAAAACTGGAGTTGTTGAACGTCCTCTCATTGGTTCCACAATAATATTTGCAAAGTGCTGGTGATAAAGGTATCTTTTAAAAAATTACGATACTGAACCATGATTTAGATTAATCTTACTCATGTCTATCCCTAACCACTGATCCTTTTGCCAATTTAATCATTATTTATCTACTTGTACTAAATGCTGGCAATCCCCTGCTCAAAAAAGTCTGAAATAAATGTGTGCTACAAGATCCTTTTATGTGTACACCTGTCCAGTGGTGTCTTTTGGGTACACAGATCACTGTCCAGAGGCATTTTTTTTCAGGATCAGAGATTCCAGCTGCACCTGCACTAAGTGTTAGTGCAGTTAATGGAAATATATGCATTTTTTTTTCAAACTGGAGTATTAAGAGCCTGTTAATCAAGGAGGAGCTGTAGCCAGGAACTCAGCACATACAAGCAGGTGAATGTGTGGGCAGCTGCTCAGAGGTATTTGCTGCTCACTTGGAATTCTCCTGTGCCATGGCCATGACCAGGAGCTTCCAAGGGATTTCCCTGTGCCTGCAGCTGCAGTTACAGCTCAAGTGCTCCTGAACTTGCTCAAATCAAAACAACTCAAATCCTTCATTTGTCACACGGAGCACTGTAAATGCAAATGGAGCACAGAATACCTGAGGTATTGCTGCTGTGGCATTTGGGCTCCCCCATAATTTTCAGCATTACTTTGTTTAATGATGTGTTTGTGGTGGTGTCAGTCAGCCTGAAAAACACCGAGTGTTGAGGAATGTTGATGTTCATTTGTGGAGCCTTGCAGTGACAGGAGGAGCGTCTGTTCCTGTGGCCAGCCCTGGATACCTGTGGCTCTGCTCACAGTCCAAGTAGATTAATGCACAGGCAGCTTCCAGAGCCAGTCCCACAGGTGCCCTGGGCACAGGGGTGAAGTGGAATTTAGATCACCTGATTACCTGGGCATTGTATTTTTAGCTGGAGGGGGAATGCTCAGCACCTCTTGGAAGTCTGGCTCTGCAGAAACATTAATTCATTAACTAAACCTTAAAAATTCCTTCTTTTTCTAAGCTAGCGCTGGTCTGAATAAATGAATATTCTCTATCAGCTAATGATCTGGACTGTTAGATCATAAAATAAAAACTGTATCTTTATTCATTCTTCCTACACTTCATACACTTAAAATTTACAGAAAACCACACCTTACTGTGGAACACAAACGCCTTTGTGCCTTCAGCTGCTGCTGAAACTGTACCAGAGGCTCTTTTATCATTTCATGAGGATAATCCTGTTGCTTTCAACCAGCAAAGAAAGTTTCCAAGGAACAGGGATTTTTCCTTCACAATCAGGCAGATTCTGGTATAAACCAGGATGCACCTTTACGTGCAGCTGCAGAGATCGGCTCTGTTGAGGTTTGGATATTGAAGAAGGGAAACAGCTGCTGCCTCTGGTTTCTTTGTGAGATGTTTAACTGGGATATTCCCCTGCAGCCCCAGCAAAGTCCCTGTGGGTGTTTTCCCTTGTAGCAGAGAGAGCTGACCCTGTGTGTGCTCAAATCAAGGGTGGCCAAGAGCCTTCCATGATGCCACTGATGAAATGCAAATGTGTCAGTGAAAGGAATGGCTTTAAACGGACACAGAGCAGCTTTTCAGGTTGGATATTAGGAAGGAATTCTTGGCTGTGATGGAGATGAGGCCCTTGCACAGATTGCCCAGAGAAGCTATGGCTGCCCCTGGATCCCTGGAATTGTTCAAGGCCACGTTGGATGGGGCTTGGAGCAACCTGAGATAGTGCAAAGTGTCCCTGCTCACGGGAGGAGGCTGGAATGGTGCTCAGCTCTGCAGGACTCAGATGGGAGGAAATTCTGGCCTAATCCTTTACCACTAGAGGGCACTGACAACTCTCGTTAATTTTATTCCCTTTGTGGAAACCCAGAGCAAAATATTCCCTCTTTTAGATTCTCTGCATCACTGTGCAGAATTCTGCCTTCTGACAAAAAGCTGAAGTCGAAATGGCAGGATATATTATCCAAGCATCCTAGCAGATATTCTAGAAAGCCAAGCTATTTCTATTTATTCTGCTGCTTGCTATTTAGAGCTGACAAAAAGAATCAGATGTGCCAACACTAACACATTCATTCTTCTTGTTTTTTGTCTCCTAGGTTTGGTTTGGGTGTTCCTGTTATTCTGAGGAACTCAGAAGAGACAGAATCCAGCACAAGGGTACTGAAAAAGCAGATGAGACAAGTGAAGAATCCTTTTGGGTTGGAGATCCCTAATCCTGCTGCAGCTTCAGTAACAAGTCAGTGGATTTCTTAGGTGGTTTTTGTCAATTTGCATTCCTGAACTTGGTACTTTCCATTTTCTGCCTAGAATGAGGATGGTTTGGGTTGGAAGGGACCTTAAAGATCATTGTTCTTGCTCTCACTCTTTTCCTCTATCATAATTCTTTAGAAATACACTTCCATTCCAACAGAAATAAGCTTTTACACAGTTTATAAACATGGTGTTTTTAAAAGTGAAATGTTTGGATATAGAGTACAGTTTAATTCTCATTAATAGAACACTTCCTGCTATTACAGATCTTTAAGTAACTAAAACATTTGCAAATTACCAACCACTGTGGGTGTTTCTATAAATTTCATGGAATTGTAGAATTGTACCGAATACATTATGGAATATGTGCCACCCACTTAAATTAAGCCCAGATCTTCAGCAGTGTTTGAAAGTGCACTATTTTTAATAAATAGATAAATAAATCACCACCCTCTTTTTCTATCTGTTCTCCAATGGAAACTGAATTTAAGTATTTGTTTGGATCAGAGTTCAAGCTATCCCTGGCATTCCTGAAATCCCCCACACAGGAAGTGGAATTCATGGCCTTCTGCATCACCGGGGAGCAGTGAGCAAGGCTGAGCATCCTCCACCCTCACAGATGTGGGACCTTCCAATGCATGAGGAAGGGCTGCAGCAGATTTCCCCCCTCCCTCAACATAAAACCGCCCAGCACAACAAATCCAACAATTCAGTAACTGGGATTTTTCAGGAGCTTTGAGCACTCCTGCTCCTGTTGGTGCAGGAAGTGTTTAGAAGTTGACAGGTTTTTGGGAAAAGAATGGAGAGCATAGATACCTTTTTTCTTCTCAGCATGATCAAGAGCCTTATTCTTTGAGATCACAGAGAGTTTTGTAGATGAATGATCCAATTAATACCATTATTCAGGAGGGAATGGACTTTGGGCTAAGGCTTGTGCTCTTGTATTTGCCAGTGAGTGTGTAAAGTGTTACCAGAAGTTAAAATTTACCATTCATAAAATGCATGTGATATTTTTGTGAGCTTAATGAGCCATTTTATCTCCTCACACCCACTTCCTAATCCACTTCCATAAACACTAAGCTGAACCTAGATCATTAGAAGATTTGTTTATAACGATAAATAATTTTTGTTATTTTATAATGTTTATGATTTTAGGAGTGGCCTGATTGAAGCCTTCCAGTACCTGAAATGAACCTTGAAGAAGAGACTTTTACAAGGGCTGGAGGGACAGGACACAGGGAATGGCTTCCCACTGCCAGAGGGCAGGGCTGGATGGGATATTGGGAAAAAATACTTTCCTGTGAGGGTGGTGAGGCCCTGGCACAGGGTGCCCAGAGAAGCTGTGGCTACCCCTGGATCCCTGGAAGTGCCCAAGGCCAGGTTGGACAGGGCTTGGAGCAGCCTGGGATAGTGGAAAGTGTCCCTGCCATGGCACGGGGTGGAACTAGATGGGCTTTAGGCTCCCTTCCAACCCAAACCATTCTGGGATTTTATGGTTCTGTGATAAAAATCTGTGACACTGAAGTTGTTTTCTGCTTGTAGCTCTTCAAGCATCTAGAATTAGCAATTCCAGGATTCCTACATGTGGTGAGTTAATGAAATCCCTCTCCTCTTTCTCCAAGGGGGTGTAACACTGACACCAGACTGCCTGGAGGACTGTGTCCTTACCTGCTACTGGGGCTGCAATGTTCAGAAGCTCCATGAAGCACTGCAGAAACACGTCTATTGCTTCAGGATAAAGACTCCTCAAGCATTAGAGGATGCTCTCTACAACGAATACCTCTACAAACAACAGCACTTGTATCCTTTTTTTGAATTGTTTTGACAAAATATGCTGGGATTTTTGGCACGGAGAGCATTGAAGATGGTGAACACACCATGGGTTTTGGCACAACTCATTTATGAACAAACACTATGAGAAGTACTCTTTATGCAAACGTCACATTTGTCTGCAAATTCAGGCACTGATTGTTTTCCTTGACACAGACAAAGCATTAAAAAAAATGACAAGGCAGAGAAATATTGTCAGTTACCAGAAGATGCTCAAGTTGTGGATTTTGGCCCCGTGCCTAGAGCTCGCTATCCCTTGGTAGCATTGCTGACGTTAGCAGATGAAGAAGACAGAGAAATATACGATATTGTAAGTAATATCAGAGTATATTTCAGGGTCACTGCATTTAAGGAGTGTTTCAGGAGAGAGGCTTGAATAAAGCAGTTCAGCTTCGCTTTCATGTTCCCTAGAATTTGGTCCCTCACTTTCTTATTTTCTAAAATAAAGCAGTTCAAAGCTTTAACTTCCAAACCTCAGTCTTTGAAGAGGCAATGGAGAAACATTGCTAACTCTACTTACTCACTACACCATTTAACAGATGCTTGTAATTTCCCCAAAGCTTCTGCCTGCCAAGGTCCCTGTGGTCAGAGGAATGAGGGTTGGGGCAGTTTAGCAACCTGTTACTCTGATTTCTGGGATCACACGGGCCTGTGGTGGAGCTCTTGCACTGATACTGACTCTTGGATTCTATTGGCAAGGCAGGAGGATTTTTTTTAAGTGTCTGGCACAGATATGGAGCTGATTGCTGACTTGGCTGTTAGAAACCTAGAAATTACCTTTCTGCCCTAGGTCTGTGTCATGGTTGTGTCTCACAGGAGCCAACTCCAGGGCACTTACAGGAAGGGGTGAAGGTCTGGCTTGAGGCTGATAGGAGATACTCCCCAAAAAAGTTCTCCTCCTAATCTCTTGCTATTAAAGCAGCTTCAGCCTTGCCACATGGCTGTTCAATACCCTTTATAAACCCTAAATCAATGATCTCTGAATGATTTGAGACACACTTTCATCTTCCATCTTTTCATTGGATTGATAATCTGCTTGCACCAAATCCTTGAACAGTAACACAACTGAACTTGGAATCAAATTGTCTAAATCCACTGAAGGCTTTCCCATGCATTCACCTGCAAGCTGTAATCACACCAGTGCCTAAGAAATCTGTCCCCTTTCCAGGTGATGGCTGTCCTTGGCTTCTTGTCACCTGACTTTAGGACTGCCTTCCTCCCTCCTGTCCCCATTTGAGATGTTTTAATACATTTTTATAAGTTCAGATATTCATGTTAGTATAACATAAAGAGACTGTAAATATATAATTTGAATGTATTTGACATTAGCATGGGCATGAGTTTGTAACACCTCTCTTTATAGCCTTAACACAGAAGAAAAGGGTGAAGGAGAGTGGAGAAGGTATTTTTTCTCTACTGTTGGAGGAAAGAAACACATCTAGAATCTGTAAATCCAGTCAAGGAGTAACTCCACCTGAACTCCTTGCCAGACAAATGTCAGAATTGCATCTGGTTTGTTGAAACAAACTTGTAAAATAGAAATGGATCTTTGCCAGTGTGATATTACCATCTTGAATTATTTGGGGGGTCTGTGTGGGTGTCCATCACTGTGGATGATGTTCCAGTGTCTCTTTCCTGGGGGAGGGGGTTGATTTTCATCCTAACTGGTTTTGTGGTAAGATCATCCCTACTTGGTTTTGTGCCATAATTTTCCTCTAGATCCAGAAAATTAGCATGACCATGTATAAAAGTTACAGAAATTATTGGAAGACTGTCATGGCTGAAGTGGAAGCTTAGCTCTCAGGCACTCTGATTTAGGAAAAAAAAAAAGACTCTTGTGCCAAGGAATAGTGAAATCAGTTCTTATAAATCCATATGTGTAGGTACATACACATTTGAACTCTGTATTTAATTAGCCATGTGTGGATTTTGAAGTGCAAGTCTAATTTGCCTTTAAATTTCTTTTTAAAGCAAAACAGCTTCTATATTTCATTTCTCTTTTGACAGCTTCTGGGAACTACAATAATATTGAATTTCACTTTCTTTTTTCTCAGCCTTTTAGAGGCTATTACGTAATTTGGGCAGGGTGGGGGTAGTTAGGCACAGCATGCAAGCTTAGAGTGCTTATATTTCCAGAGGAATTATCTAAAGTCAGCCTGTGGGGGTTCAGAATCCTTTCCAGTGAAATTTGTCTTTGGCCTGCTCAGATTACAAGCCAATCACTTCTTAGTGATTTTGTGGAGTCTAAAAACTGCAGTGTGTGTGTTTGTGAGGGAAGGGGGAGAAAATGGAGAAGACTGCTCAGGTGCCTTTCCAGTTTGGGGTGTAATTCCATGAGGTGGGAGCAGCCAGAGCATGTCTCTGCTATAAACTGGCCACAGAAGACCTCCATGGGGAAGCAGGGTGGGAAGCTGAAGGAGCACCAAGGGCTCTCTTGTGCCATATTGTCCAGTGTATTTGTTTGGGTTTTTTTTGATCAGTGCTTAAAGTCAACAGTGTTGAATTCCTGATTGTCTAAGGAATTAAACAGGTCAGAAGCTGTACCAAAGTAAACCAGAGAATCATGGAATAATATGGGTTGGAAGGGATCTTGAAGGTCCCCTTATTTCACCCCTGCCATGGGCATGGAGACCTTCCACTGTCCCAGGCTGCTCCAAGCCCTGTCCAACCTGGCCTTGGACACTTCCAGGGATCCAGGGGTAGCCACAGCTTCTCTGGGCACCCTGTGCCAGGGCCTCACCACCCTCACAGGAAAGTATTTTTTCCCAATATCCCATCCAGCCCTGCCCTCTGGCAGTGGGAAGCCATTCCCTGTGTCCTGTCCCTCCATCCCTTGTCCCCAGTCCCTCTCCAGCTCTCCTGGAGCCCCTTTAGGCACTAGAAGAGGATCTGAGCTCTCCCTGGAACCTTCTCTTCTCCACTTCTCTCAGCCTGAGTGATAAGTTATTAAACATAGAATTTTTTTATGTTTGTAGATTGCAATGGTGGCTGTAATTCATGTTCCTGATGAAAGCTACAGACTTTCCTGCCGAATTTTGTATCAGTATCTCCTCCTTGCTCAAGGTCAATACCATGACCTGAAGGTAAGCCACGCCCGGAGTCTGGTTTCATGTGTATGACACTGTTAACTTTAGCTTGTGTAGGCTTTCAGGAGCCTAAATTAGTACAAGACTTGTATTGTTATGCAAAGAACTGGAAGGTAGTTAAAATTATTCTATCAGTTAAGGAGTGCCACAGGAACTTACTGTACAGAAATATTTTCCGTTAAAATATTCAAGATTTCCTGGGGAAATTAACTGCTTCTAATCTAGAAGTCCTAGTGTCCACTTAGTAAAGCAGTAGGAAGAAATTCAGTGTTGAATGCTTCTTCTTTCCAGAATATTTATTTCCTTTCTTCAAAATTCCCTTTTAATCAGGAAAGCCTCAGAACAAACTTACTTTGTTAAAATTTCTTGTTCCTGCACTATACTTAGGAATCATGCCCAGAAGAATTTGTGCTTCACGTAAAATAAGACAAAAAAAGCAGTAAGGGATTTGAATATGAGCAAGAGCAGAATGGGTTGAGTGAAGCAGATTTGACAGTGTGGTGGATATAATTTTGGTAGGAATGGATAGAAGATCCCTCTAGGCACAGAGATTGATGGACCAGAAACAAACCCGAGCTGCTCAAAACCTGAGCACTTCTGTTAAAGTTCATGATTGACGTTGATTTGATGCAGCCAAGGTCTGGGGACTTATTTTTAATATTTTCCCACTGTTCTATGTAATTTCACGTTTCTGAAATGCCTTTAACTGGAGGCTAAGCAGCTGCCAGGACCCACACAGAGTCTGGCACTGTTTGACCCAGTGAATGGACTCAGTGGAGCTTCATTGCACCTGTGTGTGTGCAGAGACTGGGGGAGAGTTTGGGACAGTTTGTTCACTCCTAAATATTTTTATTTATGTGTATTTTAGCAACTCTTCATGTCTGCAAATAGTCCTGCACCCTCCTCCAGCGATACCTTCCCTGGTGAGAGCAGCACTGACAGAGGGCTGCTGGAAAAGGCCGGGCTGGCTGGAGATGAACCAGAACTGCAGGAAGAAAACAGCAAAGACTGCGTTGTTTGCCAGAATGGCCCCGTGAACTGGGTCCTCCTGCCCTGCAGGCACACGTGCCTGTGTGATGGCTGCATCAAGTATTTCCAGCAGTGCCCAATGTGCAGGCAGTTCGTGCAGGAGTCTTTTCCACTTTGCAGCAAAAAGGAGCAAGATGAGGATGAATCGACCCATGTCTTGCAAGATGTTCTTCCTGGAAGAGTTTTTTAACGGGAGTTAAAAATAAAAGACCTGGGTTGTGTGCACTAAGATTAAATGTGGAAGCCAGACTATTTATGGGAGGATATGTAGTGTTAACTTGTAGGATTTTGCTTTTTTTTTGTTGGGTAATTTTCAGCTTCCTTATTTTTCCTCACTCCATATGCTCGCTGGAGCGCTGCTTACCCGTGCAATGTGGACAGGAGAAGTGCGTAGGATAACTCTGAAGGATGTGATTTTATTTATAACTGCTTCCTAGATTTTCTTGGAGCACTATTGGAGGCTATTTTGACTACTAAATTTAGGCTGTCTACTAAAAAAAGAATAAAACTTGCAAGTGCAGTTGCACAAGGCTCATTCTATATTTATTGTGTTTAAACTACTAGAGCCGTATATCATTTTAACTCAGTATAATTTGGGAACTTAGCACTTTACAGAATGTACCATATGAAGGAAAGTAAATATTCTTCATCATTAACCCTGTGTGTGTTTATTTTGTAGCTGAAGGTTGGACTGTGGCAGGAGCTGGGGGTTGAAGGTGGGGCTCAGGACACTATTTCTGGCTGGTTTGAAGGATTTGTGTGTGAGGGACTTCAGCCAAAGTCCTTTGGAAAGATTTTTGTTGATTATTCTTGAACTACATGTTGCTGACACTTTCAGGCCTGAGCCTCTGCGATGACAACTTGAGACACAGACTTTCAGTCTTGTTGGCAGTGCCTGTAAGAACTTGTTCTCCATGCAAATGTTGGTTAATCACTCTCCAGAGTGGTGGCAGTTTTGTGATGCTTTGAGGGATTCCCAACTCTTTTCACTTGCATGGTCAGATTGGATGACCAGTAACAAGTTAACCAGTTACCCTTATCAACAGTCCCAGGAAATATACCTGCTCTAACAAAGGAAGAAGCTAAAGAATAGCAGAAAATTATTTCCTTTCACTCCAGTGGTGTGTTGTCAAAAGCAATAAAAATGGTTGTTAAGAAAAGAAAGTGGTTTGTTTCTTTAAAGAGACAAATTCTCCTAAAGACAAAAGGGCTGAGTCTCACTCTGCTCATATAAGGGAAAATGCTCCTTAGAACCTCTAGAAATGGGGAGTAGCTGCTTTCTGTCCTCTTTTGTTCCCTTGCAGCTTTTCTCCACATCCAGTTCCAGTACAGGCAGGGAAAGCAGTGCTCCACAATCCTCAGCTCTGCTCTCCTGCAGCTCCAGGGCACACACAAGGTGCTGCACACCTCCAAACCAGGGAAGGAAGCTTCCCTTACTGAAAGGTATTCCATCTTCACCTTTCCATCATTCTTTTTTATTGTTTGCTGTGACCTTGCTTCCAAACTCCTGGCAATTACCTCTGAGGGAAAGATTTAGGTGGTGCTGTTGGGAAGAGTAATGGTTAGTTGGAAGGACAGATAGAAGTGGGGAATTGATGCCCATAGCCACAGATTTCCAGCCAGTGATCACCAGGCTGGTTGTAAGGTAATTTATCTGCTTTGCCTAAAGAGACCATCCTGGCCAGGGGCAACTTGGGAATAAACTGCTGGACAAAGCAGGCTGTATGTTTGTATATCAACCAGGAATGACATCCCGAGGTGGGATGGAGCAGTGCCTGATCCATGGCACTGCTTCCACACCAACAGCTCCCACAGCATGTGGGACAGTGCCTGGGCAGCTTGTTATTCCAGAGGAGCAGGTTAATGCAGTGCTGCTTCCAGCCTGGAGCTGGGCACTGATAATTAGCAGGGACTTGTTTGGCCACGGAGATGATTAAGGAGGTGTTGTTTACTGCTTGACCGCAGTAGTCACCGATATTTAATCAATTCATTAAAATCTCCCATCAAACAGCGTGATCCAAACCTGTGGGCTTATTTAATCTCTCAGTGAAATGGTATTCAAGTAACCCCACAGAGAGTTCCCTGGTCTGCCTCATCCTTCAATCAATGCCAGTATTAAATAATAATGGTAAGCAGGATGTAGCTGTGCTGAACTGCCAGGCCGTGTATTTACCATTAAGTCTGTCCCAGCTTTTCATTTGTTACTTGCTCTTTTAATAGCATTTTCCAGAGATGCTTAGTTGCTTTCTCTGCTCTAACAAGCTTCCTTGTTGGCCCAAATGAAAGACCTGATGAGAGTTATAAAAAGTACAGTAGCTGCCTCATTACGTTTGCCCTTCTAAGAAGTCATGCCAAAATACAGATCAGGTGAGAAGGGAAAGGAGCAGCTCTAAAGCTTCCCTTGGTTGTCTTAAAGCAGGGATTCAAGGCTCTAAGAGAGAAATAAAATCTTCCTGTGACCCACAAAAACAGTGTATTGATAGAGGCTGTTCTGCTCTGTCACCCTGTTGTAATAGAGGTGATATAACATTCCTTTTCTGCTTATTATTGATGATGTTTACGGATTTGGTGACATCAAGGAACATGGCAAGACTTCTGGCACAGGACTTGGCTCTTCTAAGCAGCACTGAGGTGTTTCAGATTTGTAATGTTTTCTGCTGCAGGAGAGGTTGGTTTGATTTGATTCATCAACCCTAATCAGAGCAGAAGTTTCCAAATGGGTTGACAAAGTGGTGCTATTTAGGGACGTCCCAAGGTGTCTTTCCAAGTGCCAATGGACTGTGACATGGGCATCTTCCTTCTGTAGGGAAAGTTGCTGTGTTAGGATCTTCCTTCCTCCTTATCTGCCTCCTAAGTAGAGGGGAAAATGGTCATAGGAAAACTCCAGGTCAGCTCAGGTGGCTGCTGTACAACTCCCTGACAGGAGGGAGCAGCCAGGTGAGGGTTGGTTTTTCTCCCAAAAAACAAGGAATAGGACAAAAGGAAACAGCCTCAAGTTGCAGCAGGGGAGGTTTAGACTGGATAGTAGGGAAAATTTCTTCACTGAAATGGTGGTGAGGCTGTCCACAGGCTGCCCAGGTATATGATTTGTTCAGCTTTAAGATGAGCTTCTGTGTGAATCTGATTTAAATGCCTCGTTTACATGCTAACATCAAACTTCAAGCACGATAGAAGCAGACAAGAACTGGGTGAGTTTCTCCTGCTGATTTGCACGTTGCTGAGGCTCCCCGTGCCCTGAAGAAACTGCCAGGTCTGCAGGTGACATCTGCCAGGTGAGGGAGGTCTGGGGCTGATGTCTGTCACTGGAGGTCTCTGCAGCCACCAGTCACCACTTGCTCAGCTATCCTCACATCCAGAGTAAACAAGGACTGGCCTCTGTCACTGCAGCAGACGTGCAGCCCCTGCAGAGGCTGTCCCTGGTGTCCTGTGTGTGTGTAGCTGATGTAATTAATGTCAGGGACAGCTGAATTTCATCTGCTGCAGCAGAAGTCCTCTGAACTGAGCTGTTAGAAAGGCTTGGTGTTGCCTTGCTGGAATATGCTGGGCAGGAAAAAAAGAGAAAATCAGGATTAGGGGTTTATTTCTGCATAACTTTGGTATTACTACCATTTCTTATGGCACATAAGGATGCAGGTGCAAACTAGTGCATAGCTGCATAGTGCAGCTATGAGGCCACAGCTGAGCACCAGAGAGTCCCAGGCTTTGCAGGATCTGCCAAAACAGCCCCCAAAACCACAGAGGGGGTCAGAAAGTCTCTGCTGAACACTTCAGAGTCACTTGGGCAAATTGCTCCCATGTTGCTTTTACTCACTTATGTCCATGAGCAATGTAAGTAGAGAAACAAGAGCTTGTAGTGCAGTGTGGATATACCTGTAAAAAGGGCCTGGTTGGGTTCCATAAATTCATGGGAATGTGCAACACCAACATAAAGGCACCATTGTGTGGATGCTGCTGCAGCTGAGCTAGGAGAGGTCCTGCCTTAATTACCCTGTCTCATAATGGGAGTGATTTAAAAGAGTAAAAATACTGTATGTAGACACAGTCTTAAGACTAAATGAATCCATCAGCAGAGTCTGACGTCCAAAGTGAGGAGTCTTTGTGTTTCTCCCACAGAATTTTGGAAATCAATGACATTATAAATTCATGCTGAGGTTACTGAGCCTTCACCAGGCTTGGGAAACCCAAAAAACTCCTTTTGTTCTTTCTCCTTGCACATGCAGTCCTCAGGCATAGAAAGGGCAACACTGGGATGTTTGTCACAGTTGTGACATGAAGATTTGCATTTCTGTCACACCTCTGGAAGGGTTCAAGGCCAGACTGGGTGGAACTTGGAGTAACCTGGTCATGTGGAAGGTGTCCCTGCCCATGGCAGGGGGTTGGAATAAGTTGATTATTAAGGTCTCTTCCAACCAAAACCATTCTGGGATTCTCTGATTCCCATTCCTTAGAAAACACCTGCACTACCTGGATCCTCCTGAGATTTGAGTGAATCCCAGAACTGCTTCTGTGGGACCAGCAATAATTATCAGGACAATTAGTTGCTACCTGTGTTTTCTATCCTCAGTCTGCAGCGACCTTTTATCAGCAAAAGATTTGTACTTAAAAAGCTTTTCTAGGTTTTAAATGCCTCCTCCAGCTTTTTGTCTTCATCAGCTGGGGGGTTTTGGCAGTTCCTAATAATTTTCCTCTCCCATTGCATAGCCACTTCACATCTAATATTTCCTGGCAGATTTCTCAGTAGTAGCTGCAGTCAGGGGACTGGTGAGAGGTCTAGTGCATCACTTCTCTCTCTGCTTGTGCTATTTATTCCTTGTCTATCAGCTCCTCATGAACAATACTTTGACAAACAGGCTGGAGGATTGTTAACTTGTGAATTATTTTGATAATTACCCTCTTCTTTTTTCCCTGAAACTTTGCAGATGCTGTTGAGTTTGGAGGCAGAACAGAGCTCTACCAAGGGTTATCAGGCATCAGTCTCCTGCCAGCACAGCTGTGAGATACAGATGTTGCATCTTCCCTGCTCATATGCAGCACAGACACCACATTTGGTTTGTTCACTCCGGTTCCTGAGGGTCCTCAATTTCAAGGATTTTCCCTGTAAGGAAAGACTGCAAGCTCAAAAAGCACCAGCTTGGAGGGAGCCTGGGGTGGAATATTGCTGGCAGCAAGGCTGAGGATGATTATGGCAAGTGAGGAGCCCTGAGGGGGTTGGACATGGCATTGTCTCTCCTTGCCAGGGTGAGCAGAGCCCTGTGGGGCAGCACATTCCATTGATCAAAGTAAGACCAGGGCAGTGATTTACGGCACAGCACAGCTTGAAAAACAATGATTTTCATTCACCAAATGCTGCCATGCATGAGACAAGGTTGGTGATCCAGCTTCTGCCTTTCCTTTGAAAGCCAGTCTCCTCCCAGGTGTTCAGTACCAAACCCTGGCTGGAGTGGCTGCAATGTCATCCAAACCCTCCTCTACTGAGATAGCTTGAGTGACACAAGAACTTACCTTTACATTTCGCTATAGGACCAAAAAGGAGTGTTTGCCAAGAGCTGGTGGATTCCCATGAAAGAATGACTACAACTTTCCCAGTCTTTCAATCTCTAAGTGTCCTCCCAGAGACACAAAAATGTGTGAATGAGTCTGCCAGCTCCAGTTTTCCCTTTCGGCACCAACTTCTTAATGAAAAAGTCTCCCTCAAATTTCACAGCACTCAACACTCTGTCATTAGGAGGGCTTGGGCAAGATGCAGAACAGCCCTCAGAGGTCTCAGTGGATCATCTGCATTTACATCTATTCCAGCTGTGCCCACACATGCTTGCTAGTCCATGCAGCCCTAATGTCACTTCCCTGATTTTGCTGAAGTCGTTTGGAGCCAGGAGGATCAACGAGGGCTGTTTTCCTCCATGTTTATTTTCCACATTTCAATCCCCTTCTATTTCACCAAGTGTGAGAGTTAAGGTTTTCCTCCACCCCAGCATCCTGGCTACATCTAAACCCTCACCCAGCCTGGAAACTCCTCCTCTCTACTTTAATAATATTCTTAAATTACCCTAATTTTTTCAGCTGCTCCATTATTAATAACTAACTAGGAAAACTGCCACACTGTCAGTGCTGCTGACATGTGTCTTGAGCTGGAACCAGGCTTCCAAAGAGAGTTGCTTGAGAGGGGTGATTAAGGAAGCAATTTCCTCGATGGTGCGTGCTAATGCACATATCCAAGGCTGCTTTGGAGCTGCTGGAGCCGGGGAGTCGAGCAGCTCCTTTGCACGGTGCCTCCTTGGGGATCAGTGTCTTGTTTCATCAGGGCCATCTGCTTGCAACACAGCCTCAGTCAGCTCCAAGTCCTAGAACAAGCTGCTCTCAGTGCCGGCTGGAAATGGTTGGAAAAATCTGAGTGTTGTAGGTAAACATGAAGCTGGCTATGGGATACAGCCATGTTAATGGGCTGGCAGGCATTTATGGGGTGTTGGTGTGCCTGAAGAGGGGCCCAGAGCTGCTCAGGGGTGCAGACCCATGGCAGGAGTGGAGCTGTTCTCTGTGCCCATGCCAATGGCTGGAAAGGATGGAATGGGACATGTCAGCCTACCACCAATAACCAGGCTGCCCTGAAGGCCAGCACGCACAGAGATCTCAGCCCTTCAAAAGCACATTGTGCAAATACTCACTTGCTGTTGATGGGATGATCAGGTGTTGCAATATTTATATTCAAGAGGTCGTTTGAAACTGGCAGGGCCCAGTGAAACTTACGGGAAATCCTTCACATCCCTTTTTGCATCCCCTTCTGCCTCAGCTCTTCATCTCCAATTCTGTTGGCATCTCCAGGCATGAGAGCAGCCTGTGATACATTTGCCAGGGGTGGTTTTCAGAGGACCATTAGTTAAGCTGATTTATTTTGTTGGCTCTGTGTCCCTGGGGTCCCTGTGAGCCAACTCATCAAGCGTGCAGGGCAGAGCTGACACTGCTGGAGAGGCGATGTCCGTGCTCTCCCAGCATTTCAGAGAGGACATGGGATCTTCTCACAGCAGCTCCTTGACAATGGCTGAACAAATACAATGTGAGCAGCCCTTCCATGCTAACCAGTATTTCTCAGTGCTCCTTTCTCCAAGCATTTGCACCCACATACTGCCAGTCCTTCTCTTTCCCTTTCAGATCTGTGGTCACAGCTCAAGCCAGAGGGTTAAATGTGCTTTTCCCGTCAGCCCTCATCCTCCATCACCCAGTGATCACTGCCTCCAGCACCAGAGGAGTCAACCCGTGCTGCTTTCACCAGGATTTGGGCTGTGCAACACTTCATTTTCTAGTAACAGGGCTTAAGAAGCAGTGGTTGTACATCCACGCTGAGAGTTGATCCATGTGGACAGTCATGTTAAGGCTGGAAGATGGTCTTTAAGGTCCCTTTCAACCCAAATCCTTCAAGGATTCTGTGATTTTTTTTTAATGTCTGCCTCATCCAGTTTGGAAATACAGATCCACATAGGTTTCATTGTTTACTTTTTATTTTTAATTTTATTATATTTCTTTTTTGTTTGAGTTTGCATTTTGAAGGGTGTGAATTTTTATTTTTTACACCTCCACTTCACCACCCAAGGGAAGGGAAATGCTGCCATCCCAGTGGCCAATTCCCACACTATGTTTAAGAACAAATGGAAGTGATGTGTTTAATTATCTCAGCCTGCTTACCACGGTATTTTCACTAATATTTGGGTTTAATGAGCTGGGAAATCTGGGCCATTGTGTGCTGATGGATACACTCATCCTTCCTTCAGCTAAATATGTTATCAGATAGCTTCCACAGAGATGAGCAACTTCTTCCTTTGAACTCGGGAATCA
Source organism: Toxostoma redivivum (assembly GCA_013397375.1). Classification (NCBI taxonomy): domain Eukaryota; kingdom Metazoa; phylum Chordata; class Aves; order Passeriformes; family Mimidae; genus Toxostoma; species Toxostoma redivivum. The sequence continues at coordinate 414,193 of VXBI01009662.1, forward strand.
TCAGGATTCACTAATTTGCTTAGACCACCTGCTTGGCTAATATTACCACAAGCCTCTTATTTTCTCTCTGAAATGGTAAACAGAAATCTAAATGTTGCTGTACTGACCCTGGAGAAGAGGAGGCTGAGGGGAGACCTCATGGAGGGTGCAGCTTTCTCATGAGGGGCATTGAATGGGCAGCTCCGATCTCTGCTCTCTGTGATAGTGACAGAGAATGGCTGGAGCTGTGCCAGGGCAGGTTTAGGTTGGATATCAGGAAAGGTTCTTCCCCCAGAGGGTGCTGGGCACTGCCCAGGCTCCCCAGGGAATGGGCACAGCCCCAAGGCAGCCAGAGCTCCAGGAGTGTTTGGACAACGCCCTCAGGCACAGGGTGGGATTGTATTGTTAGTGATATTGTTAATGCAAATTTGTGTGTGCTTTGCCATGATAGCCACTTGCTACTGAATGAAATATGTGAAGTTTTGCTTTGATAACCAGGTGGAACGAGCAGGGCTGGCCAAGACCCTCCTGAAATAATCATGATTCCATGACCCAGCCCAGCATCTGCTGTGCCCCAGCCCCCAACAACACGGACAATGCACAGCCCCACTAACAGCCTCTGCTTCCTACCCAGGGACTTGCTGCCCTGCAGAAATGCTCCAGCTGGATCTGCAAAGATCCCAAGGTCTCATAGGAATTACCATATAAAAGAGAATTATCCTGCTTCTCCACTCAGTCTGCCTTCTGTTTTGCATGGGGTGTCTTTGCTCCCAGGACACGTGGTCTGCACTTTGGTTTCTCCATCCGCAGGGTAGAGAGTTGGCCACGGGGGTGTTGGTGAGTCCCCCACTGCAGTCAGGGAAGGAGATTTACTCCCAGCCAGCTTCAGGATCCTTCCATCACACGGATCTGCACGGGCACCCGCCCTGCAGAGCACGGAATGCAGCAAGGAATTTCTTCCACGGGTCACAGATCTGTTTTTTAATTACCATAGAAACCTCCAAACATCAGGCGTGTGCTGTTACGTCAGGGTCTCTCTCCTCCACAGCTGCCTCCTTGGGACACTCTGGGGAACAGAAACTGTGGGGTCCTGAGTGGTGGATGATTTTTTTTATATTAATTAGTAAGCACGGTCTTGGTGTCTCCTGGAGCACAGGATAGAAATTGTGGCTTTGGTCCTTTTACTCTTTTCATCCACAGCTTGCTGGTGTGGGGGGGACACCATTTCCCACCGCCCTGCCCGGCCTCACAGAGATGCATTTACTGCTTCAGCCCTAAATATCCTTCCCATCGCTACCGTTCCCACTTTAGACATGCAAAATGCAAAACCTGGGAGGCGTTCTTGGCACAGCCAGCTTGGCAACCCTTAAATTAGCGGGGTGTGAGCGTTCCCACCCAGAGCTCCTCGAGCCTCTGGAGCCTCGCTCCGCGCTCCCGCGCGAGACGCGCAGATGGTGCATCCTCACATCTCCACAGGCCATCCCAAAGCACACCCCGACAGCAGCAGGGCTGGCAGCACTGAGGTGAGGGGAAAGGGGCTCCTTGGTGGAGCATTTATTGGGATGGAGCCGGAGGACGAGGCAGATGGCCCGGATTTGTTGGCAGGGAACTCCTGTTTGTTTAATTAGTCACCAGACAGACTGAGAGCTAAAAGCAAACTCCCAGTGTGGTGAGATGGATCGTTTGCACTTGACGTCTACCTGGTGATCCTCATCTCGCCATCCTGCAGTGGGATTGATGTTCCAGCACATGGGCCCAGGTGTTCCCAGTCATTTTGGGTGACCTTTGTTTCCCCACTGCTACTTTTCCCTCGAAAGGAGCAGATTCAGACACGTGTTGCTTTAAAAAGCAACAAAAGGATGCACAAACAGGGAGTTTTCCTTTCTCCAGCCCCCACCAGAGCAGACAGCCACTTGTAGGGGATGCAGCTTCAAAAGAGCTGGAGAGGGACTTTGGACAAGGGCCTGGAGTGACAGAACAAGGGGGTATGGTTTCCACTGCCAGAGGGCAGGGATGGATGGGATATTGGGAAGGAATTCTTCCCTGGGAAGGTGAGGACACCCTGGCACAGAGTGCCCAGAGCAGCTGTGGCTGCCCCTGGATCCCTGGAAGTGTCCAAGGCCAGGTTGGACACTGGATCTTGGAGCATCCTGGGATGGTGGAAGGTGTCCCTGCCCATAGCAGAGGTTTGTAATGAAATGAGCTTTAACATTTGTGATTCTGTGACTCACTGGTGGAGGGGCTCACCCCCCATTTGCCATGATCCCATCGTGTCTCCCTCCCAGACCATGTCCTGACACCTGGGCATGTCTCCCAAGTCTGAGCTTCCCTGTCCTCGAAGTAATGAGGACTGGGAGATACTGCAAAGGTAGAATAATGAAATCATAGAATTGTTAAGGTTGGAAAAGCCCTCTAAGATTTGAATCCAACCATTCCCCCAGCACAGCCAAGCCCAACACTGACCCATGTCCCCAAGTGCCACATCCACACAGCTTTTAAATCCCTCTAGGAATGGGGATTCCACCCTGAGCAGAGGTACCAGTGTCACTTGTTCTTGAGCATGGATCAGATATTTTGGGGAAGGGACTCCTGAAAGGGCTCTGAGAGGGCTGGAGAGGCACTTTGGACAACAGCCTGGAGTGACAAGACAAGAAGAAATGGCTTAAAATTGACAGATACTTCCACAAATAAAAAGCCCACAGATAAAAGCACTTTACACGTTTTATTTTTACTTTATAAAATATTTGATTATGTTCAGCATTTGATTCCTTCTTGTAAACACTTGCGCTTAGGGTTTTTTATTCCCCATTTCCCTTCTTATATATACCTGTATGGATGGAAATAAATTAAATTAAAACAAAAATTTTAAAAAGGAAAAAGAAGGGAAAGAAATGATAAATGGGAAAGGGAAATAAAATCTGCACAGGAAATGATAACCCAAACACAAATCCTGTCTCTGCACACTTGCGGATTGACGGGGTTAAATCCATGTATATTTAACACGTATATTTAATATGCAAAACTCTGAAAAAAAAAAAAAAAGTTTTAAA
>VXBI01009662.1:419679-430390 GCA_013397375.1 Toxostoma redivivum
GCCTTTCCCCCCGCGCCCCCCCTTCCTCCTTCCATGCAGTTTCCTGTGAAATAAGTAAGTCAGGTCACGTAGAGTCTGGATTTTCTAGGCTTCTTTTGGGCAACGTGGCTTGCTTTGCTCTCTGCAACATGCAGAAGCAGCCCATCGCTACCTCAGACGAACTGTTATTGTATAAAGGTCTGGGCAACTGGGTTATCCTATTTTTTTTTCTGTTAAATGTGGCAATTCCTATTTCATCATTCAGATCCTGTTTGGACGCATTTTTTTCCTGCGGCTCTGAATACCCCCTTGTATTTCAGCAGAGCTTTAAGAAAATATGAGTGGACTGTTTCATGTTACTGAGCGTGCAGGGTGCAGGACAGAAAATGTGCGTGGCAACGGAAAGTGTATTTTGCTTTTATTTATTCGCCATTACAAGTTGCTCAACTCCTCCAAAGTAAATGTGAGTTGGAGCAGGATGGGAATGGCACAAGCGCCGTGCGAATTGCACCGTGTGTTCCCGTATTTATTTATGGGGGGGTGTGTTATAGATGCGTGTGTTCCTAAATGTGGATGTACACAGGGATGCAAGCTGCTTAAAGTAGAGTTTTTGTAACACAGAGGGAGGGTCAAAAATGTCATTTAGCTGCACAGTTCTGTTTCTCCAACACCTCTCAAAAAAAAAAAAAAATCCCAAATGAGAAAAATCCTGCAACCCATAAAATGCAAAGCAACCCCCCATTCCTAAGCACCAAAATCCCCGGGGCTGGAAGCTCTCGGGTTTTGGGCTGTGCGTGGCAGAGCAGTGCCGGGGGGCGGCCGGCTGCGTTCAGTGATGGGTGGAAATTTGCGGCCGGATCCCGAACAGAGCCCCCGGTGTGGACGGGGCGGGAGGAATGCAGGGTCCTTCTCCAGCTGTTCCCTATTAGAGCACCGAGCCGGCAGGATTTGGCAGCTGCCTGTGCTGCCATTTGATGACAAGGTCCAGCGCAGCGCCGTGTTCCACCGAGGACGGATTTAAGTCCTTCTGCAGGAAACCAAGGCTGGAGCTGCTCCGGCGCAAAGGGATCGGGGCTGGCTACAGGGCAGCGAGGCTGGAATTGGCCGTTCCCTTATATAGCTCGCAGGAATGAGAGGGAGGAATGCTGCCGAGTGCGTCTGGGCGCAATGCTGCTGCTTTTATAAACAGCTGAAGGGATGAACCTCATCCATCCCTTTGGGTGGGGAGGCCCCCGGGGGGGGGCCGGGAGGGAACACATTCTCCAAACTTGGCTGCTCCTGGATTAATCTGCAGCTTCCCCTGCCAGCTTCAGCACAGGTTTGCTGTGTGTGAGTTGGTGTGAGCCATATATTTTTAATTTTATTTTTTTAATCACCATCTCAGCTTTTCATTCTGGCTGTGGGTTTGGCAGTAGCTGTGTTCCCTTGGCTGGGCAGGGAATTGGAGGGGTTGATTTGCCTCCTGCCATCAGGAAAGGCGAATTGTGAAGGAAAGCAGGGCTCTGAAGTGGTTCTGGACACAGAGTCACGTAGGGCCGTCTGTCTGGTGGCATTTTCTTGGTGTAAGCCTGAGTGCAGACCAGGGGTTGGGCCCTTCCCATCTCCGCTCGTGCAAGCAATCCCTGCTTGCCCCTGTAATCCCGTTGACCTTGCTTGGCGTGAGGATTTCTCCTGTGTGCAGAGCTTGGCATCCAGCCTCCTGCCTGGCCCTGGCTGCCTTGGTGGAGCTGCCTGAGCTCTCCCTGGCGTGCCTTCCAAAAAGGATCTCTTCCTCCAGGGCATTTGTAACTCCGATGCCAAAACCTGGATCCACTGAGTTCCTCTTTCTCACCAAGCACTTCTCAGTGTGGCTTTCCCATGGGATGGACATATCCATGCATCCTGCAGAGCAGGACGTGCACTTTGCCAGGCAATTCTGTTGCAGTGCAGGGAAGATTAGCTGAGATTTGTAACCAGGCTCAATTAGGAAATACCTTTTAGCCTCCTGTGTTAGTGTTGCCTTCCTAAAACCACCTGTATTCCTTAAATCTCTCCTGTTCCACGCCTGTTTGGCAGTCTGGCACTTGTCACTTGCCTGGAATGGAATCACATCAAGTCCTGAAAGCAACGTTGTCATTGAACCTTCGTTACTCTTTGAATCCTGGTGTTTGCATTACTAATTTGGGCTCGATTCCTTCCTGGGCTGGGGCCTGAGGTGGCTCCTGGTACATTTTCCTGGTGTTTGCTGACTTGGAAATAGTGGCTCCCTGCTTGTAGGTGCCCCACTGGTATCCGTGGTGGGGGCTGTAAGGCAGGGGATGTTCCTTTTCCATGAACTCTGCTGTCTGGGAAGGGATGTCACCAGCTGAATTTAACATGCTGGGCTAATGCACTGGAGCAGGTGTTGGAATTACACTGGGTCTTCCTGAGAATGGAGTTATTTTGTACATGCAGGACCTATTGCTTGCCCCAACCCTGTGGAGAGGTGGGAAATCTGGAATGTTACCCCTGGGTGATGATGCTTAGGAGGAGGTGGCAGCCCTGCTGTGGTCTGTGATAGATAGGCACCATCCTTGGAAATTTTATCACCAACAAAAGAGATCAGGAGGGGTCCCAAAGGGAGACCAGGGCTCAGAGATCCTCTCTGACTGGTGGTGCTGTGCTCAGAGCCTTCAGGTGTGGAGGAAAACCCATTTCAGCAAAGGTGTCCAGGTTGTTTCTTGCCTGGTAGACTCCAGATGAGAGGTCTGATGAATGGCAGATGTGGTGGGAAAACTCAAGGAAGCAAAAGAACTCTTTTCTCTTTTTAACTAGTTAATTGCCACAAAGAAACAAATATATTTAGTTTGAAGGAGTTCTATCTTGGTTTTTTTTTTTTCCAAGAGTGAGGGTATTTTCATAATGACATCCTCATCAGTACTACAAACCCAGTGAGGCTTTGCTATGTACAGCTGTGTATGACCCTCAGAAATAGGAGTGGGAAGCAAACATGGAAGGACAGCTATACATTCTTCATTAGGTGAAATGTACAGCTTGGGATTGTCCTACACAGTGGCCTCACTGAGCTTTAATGGCTTAAACTGGTGAAGAGTGTGGGTTGCTGCTAACTCAATTTGAGCGTGAATGGCTTGGTCTGCTGAGAAGGAGCAGAATATGGAAACCATATTATCTGTGCACAGAAATAGAAGTTTCAGGTATTGCATAGCACTATTTAAAAGCCTGCTATAACTTCCTTCCTTCCTTCCAGCCTGGCCTTGCTGGGCAGCTCCAGTCCCAGCTGCTCGGAGCTGTCAGGACACGGTGACCTCCTCTAGGCTGCCAGTAAAGGTCAGGCAGGAGTGGGGTGAGCCTTGTGGTGGGAATGGGACCTGTGCTCCTCCCAGGGCACCCAGGGGTGCTGGCTATGGCTGCTCTGTGGGCTGCACACCCACTGAGGAGATGTGGGGGCTGTATCCATGAAACATGGTCCATAGGCTTTGGGCACTGAATGTGCTTCTGCTTTCGTCTGCTCCATCATCCCTCTGAGGTCTTTTCCCAAAGCAGTCCCACATCCCACCCCACCAGCCCTGGCTTCCTCATCCTGCAAGTTTGACAGAAGTGCCCAAAGACTCCTGTAGGTCCTCCAGGTGTCCCAACACCCACGTGCACTGATGGAAGCAGTGACACCTTTAAGCTCCTGGCCTTAAAGGACAACAGGCTTTCTCTGGCCTGTGCACAGGACATTAACTGCTCCATATGTTAGGGCCAAAATCTTTATTTCATTTCAGTAGGCTGTCAGGTATCACAAGGGGAGCATCAGGGTGACCTAGATTCCTCATCCTGGGAAGGACTGGCCAAAGGAAGAGACAAGGGTTGCAGGGAGCCATAATGTCTTTTAATAGACCAAGTGATGCAGCTGGAAAAAATGGCCAGGCATGAGGGTGAACCAGCTCAAAGGAGGGCTTGTGTGGTTGCGGAGTTTTTTTTCCCAGCTGTACCAGCTGGTCTATTAAAAGGTATTACATGTTCCTGCAGACCTTGTTGCTTATATCCTTAGCTCCCTGTGGCTCCAGCCCTGCATCTATTGCTGCCACCCTAGCCACAGACAGTCTCCTATCAGGAGACTGCTATTCCTGCACTGTAATTCATCCTCAGTGGCCCCCACTGATGGCAAATCATCCCAATGCCCAGTTTGAAGGTGTTTCTCATTTTTAAATTTTTTTTCTTGACTTACAGTTGCATTGCAATGCTGAGCTCTGGTTTAAATGTCCTTGGTCTGTGTGAGAGATTTGCTGGACTGTCACACAGTGGGACTGGAGGAGCCCAGGAGGAGGATGGGGTGAGGAGCTTAGCCTGTGCTTACTGGAAGCGATAGGGAATTCTAAGTGCAGGGCTGGACATCGGCATTGTGTGGTCATTCCACACACTTGTCTCTGCCTGGAGAGGGATGTGAGCAGCCCTGCCAGCTCTGCTCGTTAAAAATTAGGAGCTGGGACTCCTAAATGGAGAGATCAGAGAATCACAGAAGGGACTCTAGAAGGTTTGGAAGGGACCTGAAAGATCATCTTGTTCAAACCTCTCAGCTTTGTTCCTCTCAAGGGACAGCTTCCACCAGACCAGGCTGCTCAGAGTTCCATCCAACCGGGCCTTGAACACTTCCAGGGATGGGACAGCCCCAGCTTCTCTGGGTGACTTGGGCAAACCTCAATCTGCTGAGCTGTTAGACACTTGCTTTTAACCTGCTGCCACACATCTCTCCCAGGTTTTGTTTGCTAACTTGACGGATAAAAGCTGTCAGGGCTGGGATTTTTGGAAAATACTGAGGGGAGGGGTATACAGAAGTAGAGAGTGGTGTTAGCCAGGGGCTTTGAGCCAGGCTACACACCCAGTGTTCTCTTGTGATTCAAAGCTATTTTTATTTTTAGGGATGCTTTCCAGAGTGGCTGTGGGAAGCACTGCAGGCTGGAGGAAGATCTGTGGTGTGGCTTTACAAAGGTTCCCCTTTGCTGTCCCCCTCACCCCAGTGCTGGAACCTACAGGAGACTCTTCTGGGCTTGCACTTTATTTTCTCCTATTTGCTTGAAAACTCCTTCCCTTGTCATTCCTGGCATGTGTCCCTTGCAGTAAGAGGAGTAAGGAGATACTCCTGTGCTTGCTCCCAAAATTTTGGCAGCATGGATGACAAGGTCTCCTCCATTAGCAGAGCTAATGAGGGCCAGGTCTTTTGGATGGGTGGTGGCAGAGCTTGCCAGGGTAGTAAATTTTAGGTAGTAATGCTTAAAATGGGAGGAAAAAAGTTAAGTAATGGTAACAGCCTGTTTTGCTGCCTGGAGCACAGTGTGGTGCAAGAGGGTTGCTCATGGGTGGGCTGCTTTCTCCCAGACACCTTTCCATACTTTGCAGTGTCCTTTTAACCATTTTCTCAGGTAGCTCATGGCTCGGTGAGGGGCCTGATGCCAGGGTTAATTTCCCCACTGACTTCAGTTGGGAAAAATCCCACTGTTGAAGTGCATGTGAAAGATGCAGGGAAGCATTTCATGCATCATCACAGACCTGAGCTGAAATTCTCTGCCTGGACCAGCTTGTTCCTTGATTCCTTTTGTGCAGGTATCTTTATTTGTGCTTGGAAAAGCAACAGAGCTGAAGTTCTCTCCCACCAGAGTGGGTGCAGGAAGGATGTTGGTGAAGGAGAGGAAGCACACAGAGCATCACTGTCAGGACATAGATTGATGGGAGAGGTCGAGGACAGCTTTAGATCAAGAGCTGAATAGGAACCAGCTGTAGAGCCATCAATTAAAATAATCTAGTTTGTGAATACACTTATCTGCAAACGAGATTAAATGGATGAGTGGGGAAAGCGCTCTGCTCGTAGCTTGGGCTGTTGCCGGTGGATGATCCTCTGCACAGTTGCATCCTCTGGCGTGTCAGACCTCAAAATCTGAGCAAAGCTGCATGCCCACTTCACCAATTATATATTTGCAATTAGGCCAGTTGCTTTTGAAGTAGTTGATACTCTGGTCAGCTGAATTTTCCTGCAGAGTTTCCCTGAAGCAGTTGAAGGTGGTGGATCACGGTGCAAATTCCCATCTCCCTACAGTTTCTCAGGTTTTGCCCTTTCTTTTTCTCGTGCTCCATCAGAAAAAAAAACACCTTGGTTTCATTTGTGGGCCATGAAAGCCACTTCTTACTGAGCTGGGAGTTATGTTTGCAATCAGCATAACTGAAATAGTAATTAGTGTGAACGCCGGCTTTATTTTAGGATTTATCCGTCAGTGCTTCAGCGCTCCAGCGTTGAGCTCATGTCTAGTGTTACCACAGATAACTGCTGGGAGAAAGGACACCCCTGGCACTGCCATTGCACCCCAACCCCAGGGCTGGATTCATCACAGAGGGGAGAAGCTGCTGTACTGCAGTGCTGTGTTTTGGGTCTCCCACCTGATTGCCCCAGTTTCCTCCTCGCTTCTTGCACGGTGCCAGCTGAGTGCAGGAGCCCACACAAAGCACAGGTCGTTGTGTTTGGAGCCCTTTTCTGTCTGCAGAAGTGCCCCAAGGATGATGGGATGAGCCCTCACATGAATTGTGTGTTTATGCACATCTACATCTGAGTGTGCATGTGCCCTTTGTATTTCCAGTTTTCACCGAATAAACAAGAAAATTACTATTTTACTAACTCCTGGTTTCGTAAGAGCTGCTGAGGGATATAAAAGAGGCTGCAGGTCTGATGCAAGGGATCCCCAGGCTTGCACGTTCATCCCTTTTCCCTTAAAAAATGGTGTGTTTATCTTTGCAGTGCTCTGGTCCTAAGAAGAGACACAGAGAGTTGCAGAGGTCACCACTGAGTGTGAGTTTGGCAATGGCAAACAGCCAAGCCAGTGGCTTTCCATCTTGGCCCAGTAATCGCAAATAAAGTCGAGGTTGGAGTGAGCAGATCCGTTCCCAACTTCCTCTTCTGCAGCAGATGCATTAAGTGGAAGGGCAGGATCTCATCAAAACAAGGCTGGGATTCTCTGTTGGAGAAGGTGCTCTTTGGAACGGGTTTTGTGGGCAGAGGGAGTTGTGTTTCTGGCACAGGGGGATTGCAAGCTGGATTTTCTCTGATGGAGCAGAGCATGGGCTGGTCTCATCCTGCAACTTGGTTTGCTCTGGTTCAAGGTACTGAGCAGCAAACAAGCCTGGTCAGGGTGAGTGAGCCAGCTCCAGAGACAGAAACCCAGCTTGTTTTGTGCCTGTGTGAGGCAGGTGTGTGGGCTTCTCCTGGCTCTTCATGCAGGACACAAACACATCTGGCTAAAGCAAGAGGAGCTGAGTGAAGGATTTACCAGCACAGGCTCACCCATCAGATGTTCTGTTCACAGCGTGGATGATATTGTTTGTGGATGATATTTGTGGATGTATTTACATGCAGTGACTCCATGGTGTGGATGCATCAGGGATTCTGGTGAAGGTGCCTGAATTTCAGCCTGGTTTCTCTGCTGGGCTCTGTGCAGGTGTGGGGTGCAGCACCTCAGCTGAGGCTCCCTGAGCTCAGTGCTCCTGTTGGAGCTTGCTGATGATGCCTGTAGACTTCTGCTCTCTGAGTTGAACCAGGGTGTAAACCATGTATTTCTCTACTATTCACCCTGCCTGCTGCCCTTGGCAGACTTCTCAGGGCATTTGCAGTGCTTGAGCTGCAGTGCAAAACACTTTCTTGTATTCTGTCAGAATAATGCACAGTGCTACCACAAATTCAGGGTCATTTAATGTTGTGGACGAGGGACTGTCCAAGATAGAAAACAACAGATGGATGATACTGATGGCTCTGTTGCACCAAGGGCTGAGCCAGCTCCTGCCACAACCCCTGCAAGCCTTCCCTATTACTTGCAGGAGCTGGATGTGGCCCAGCTTGTTGAGCTATTATGCCTGGAGATGTTATTTGACTTAAAATAATGCTAATATTGTGACTGTTGTCTGCAGGATTCAGCAGCTCTGCTCCACTCTTGGCTCTCTTGGCTCTCAAGCAAGGCTGCCCTGCTTTAGAAGCATGGGGTGCTTGAAAAAGCTTCTCTTCTGTTACTGATCCTCACAAATAATTAATTCCAGATTGCCATTTTTCTAATACAACTTGTTTCAGGCAAGCCACAAACCTGCCTCTCTTTTAACCAGTTAGTTCTCCTGCTCCTTGGCTGTGCTGTTGCCTGGTGGGGAATGGGTATGTGTTGTGTTTGGAGTTTTAGTTGTTGTTATAAGAAGAAATTGAGTGGGTGGATAAAACAGGGTTTAACCAGGTTTATCTGGAAGTATCTTAAAACCCACTTTCCATGCTGCTGCTTTTTTTTTTTCCTGTGTTTTTAACCCTGAACATCACAGATCAGTTTTTCTTGTCATTGGGTTTTCTGTGTTGTCCCATTTTCTCTGTTGCCCCATCAGCAATGGGAATTGAAGAAAGAAGAAACTGGGGAGAGAAATGTGGAGGGAAAAACCCACAACTTTTGCTGTGGGGAAACTTGGCTGGTCTGACATTTACAAGCAGAACATGGTGTTTCTGCAGCAGCTGCAGTCTATGTCCATGCTTTTCCCTGTTTTTCAGTGTTCCTGTTGGGATATTCCTCTTGTTTCTTATGCAGCAAACATCAATGTGATTTTTCTACCTTTTTTCTGACTGTTCCCCAGTGTGCTCAAGCTGCCACAAGGTCAACTTGGTTCTGGGTAGGGTTTTTTAAAATATTACAGTTGCAAAGAAGTGGATTATTAAAAAAACTACAAAGTCCCCTGGCTGTTTCCCTCCAGATAATGCAAACATAGATGAAATGTTGAGTTATAACTACCTGAGTGACCTTTTAAGATAAGAATTGTTATTGACTGGTAGTATTATGTTAAACTGATAAGAATTCTTTTTAGAAGAGGAGGGGAAAAAAAGCCCAACAAACCCTTCAGTAACCATAACAACTTACTCTGCAGAGCAGGGACAGCACACAGCTCCTTCCTGACACTGCTGTTGGGGGCTTGAGGGTGGCACCACAGGGATCCCATCCAGGGAGGGATGCCCAAGGTCACTTGGCTGCTCATGCTGCTGTCAGCTCTCTAATTTTCCTCATCTGTAGGGAATTTTAGCTGCAGAGGTCTGCTGAGGCTCAGTCTGGTGCTGGGGGTTTGGCTGCAGTGAGAGGAAGGGATGGATGCAAAGGTGCTGGGAGCAGGAAGGATCACAGACTTCCAGAATTATTTGGATTGGAAGGGACCTTAAAGCTCATCCTGTTCCACCCTCTGCTATGGGCAGGGACACCTTCCACTGTCCCAAGCTGCTCCAAGCCCTGTCCAGCCTGGCCTTGGACACTTCCAGGGATCCAGGGGCAGCCACAGCTTCTCTGGGCACCCTGTGCCACCACACAGCCAAGAATTCCTTCCTGGTATCCCATTTAACCCTGCTCTCTGGCAGTGGAAGCCATTCCCTGTGTCCTGTCCTTTCATCCCTTGTCCCCAGTCCCTCTCTAGCTCTCTCATAACCCCTGTAGGCACTGGAGGGGTCTCTGAGGTCTCCCTGGAGCCTTCTCTGCTCCAGGCTGAACAGGGATGCTTTTGGAGGTCAAAGGAGGATGCTTTCAATGGTCCTTGCTTTAAAAAATGAGGAATGAGGCAAGAAAATCCCTTCTTTACAATGACTGTGCTGGCAGGGTCAGGGCAGCCCTTGGAGCCCTGTTGGGAGCTGGGTCCAATCGCTGTGTCCTGGCAGAGGTGCCAGCTCCTGTTTCAGGTTATTACAGTGGATCAGGAGTGTGATGGAACACACAGGTACTTTAGAGCCTTCCTTGGCCAGCTGAGCCCTGTGGGCTGTGTTTCCATGTGCTGCTCCTGGGAATTCTGTCAGTTTAAAGCAGAATTCACACTTTGGTCACTTTCTGTTATCAGAGGATGTCGCTGAGACCGTTAGAGCTAAAGAAAATCCACCAAGAGCAAATGGATTTTTTAAATCACCTTCCCCCTCCCCATCCCCTTGCACTTGTGTAACCTGTGTGCCATGGGTTCCCATGTTCCAATTTTCATGGAAAATGAGCTTAAAGCTCACAGGTGGGGGATGAGCCTAAAGGTGAACAAATGACAAACAGCATCTTGGAGAGTGCAGAGACCTTAAAAAGATAGAGGATAGGCCTGATAAAATATTCCAAATATTTTAGAATTAGGGATGAGGGGAAAATAATGCATTTGAATGCATAGCAGAAGAGGCAAAGGTGTGCAACTTTGTGTGTCTACTCAGGAAATCAATTACTTAAACCTGCTGGGTTAGGAGTCATGGCAGCAGCAGGGGAGCTGTGCAAAGGTGTCTGCTTAGCCCCTGCTTGCCAACCTCTCCTCACATTCTTCTGGAGCAGCCAGTTGGATGCTGAGTGCTTTTTGTAGCCGATGTCAAATCTCGGTCAGCCGGAGAGCCTTTATAAATAAAGGTGTCTGCTGGTATTCAGGCATATGTGGATAATAGCTGCTGTAATTCAGCTGTCCAGCCTGGCTTCCCAGCTTTTATAAATGACTGATCAGAGATTCCACTGAGAATGAGGATTTAAAGGGATGGAGCTGCTGGAAGTGGTCTCTGTGCTGATGAGTTTAGCGAGTCTCTATCCCCAGGACAGGTGGCTGGTGTTGCTCTCCCTCCACTGATGTCCTGGGGTTTATATTTCACACTAGGCAAATGTTGCATTAATAAAACTTGTGTTGTGGTTAGATGGCAGGGCTCTGCAGTCCTTTTTTTGCAAGCTGAACTCAAATCTTTGAGTTTGTCATCCTCTTTTTTTTTTTTTTTCCC
>VXBI01009662.1:430447-452375 GCA_013397375.1 Toxostoma redivivum
AATTTTTGATTTTTTCTTCCTTTTTTTTTTTTTTTTTCCCCTTTTATTTATGGGAGCGGGTAAACACTCGGAGATCTCTCTGGACAAGCCACAGCAGCTGGAGGATACTGGTTTCTCTATGGAGTGAAGGAATTTCATCAGAGGAGCTATTGTTCCACTGTGTTCTCAGCATTTTGGCAACTGTTCTTTAGATTAACCCTACAGAAAGGGGAGGGTGCTCTCTGCTGGGTCTGAAATAATTGCAGAAATGTGGGCAGATGCTTTTGCATTGTTAGAAATCGAACCTGGTTGGTAGTGGGGAAGCATGGTGTGGGATTAGGGAATGAAGAAGCCCAAGTGGATCTCGGCATTGATGCTCAGCTGGTTTCTGTTTTTAAAGCAGAAATAGTTGATGTCTTCTCCCCCTGCCCTGAGCTGTCAGTAATATTAGTGTGGGATAGCTGGGGGTCCAGCCCACACCCTGCTGAACTACTGCAGAATCCTCACTGGCTGGAGGATCCATTTCCCCGGGCTTTGTTGGGTTTGTCTGGCAAAATTTTGGCAGCAGGGTGGCTTTTGTGAGAAAATACCTGAAGAGGCATCCACAGCTTCTCTGGGCAGCCTGTGCTGGGGCCTCACCACCCTCATAGGCAAGAATTTATTCCCAATATCCCATCTAACCTGCTGATGTAGTGAGTTATAGGGGTGGCTTGAGACAGCCAGACCTGTGTCCATTCAGAGGGAAAAGCAACCTGGGATAGTGGGAGGTGTCCCTGCCCATGGCAGGGGTGGATCTGGATGGTCTTTAGGTCCCTTCCAACCCAAACCATGCTGTGATTGCTCATCCAAGAGCTGCTGTGGTCCCTTGCAGGGGACCTGCAGGAGAAATGAGCCTGTGATTGTGGCCAAGGAGTGATGAAGCTCCTCACTCACCCTGCAGCAGCTTCTCCCTGTGCCTGCAGGGCTAATTCAGCCCTCAGCTCTGTTAGTTGCCAGATCTGCAAAACATAACCAAATTCAGAGGTTTTTTAATCTTATGTGCCTATTTTGATTCCGTTTACCCATACAATTACACTAATTTGCTTTATTACACGCCAAAAGATTAAAAATACATCTGGCAGAGAGGATTAAAAGCTGGTAATCTGGCTGCTAAGAAGCACACGATGCTTTAGGATTTCTTTTCGAGGTGTGTGGAGCTCTGGAACAAGAGCAAATGTGATCCTTTGTAGTTGGAGTCTTCATAGGGAGAGCTCATTAAAGCTGGGGTGATTGTTTGAGTGAACGAGAAATGAATGCATTTAAAATATAAAACTAAATCTTACCACATTAAAGCTGTAGTTGTGATTTAAGAGCTCGTTTTTTGGTTTGGGTTTGCATTTTTTGTGTGTGTAAACCTGGAGCAATAGGGTTATTTTACCTTTTAAGGGATTTAACAAGTCTCTCTAATTTTCTTTTAATGTTGCAGAGCTTAAAAATAATGCAAGGTCAGGCTGAGCGTAACTAATTCCAGTGTGAAAGCAGAGGAAAGCCTGTTTGTCCATAGACTTACAATTAGTGCAGCAATCCTCCTCAGCACAGCCTTTGAGAGAGAGGGATGTAGCAGGAAAAGAGACTGCTGGAATCTTGATAAATAAAAATATGTGCTTGGGGATTTTTTTTTTCCTTTTTTTTTTTGTCCAAGGAGAAGAGGGAGCCCTATAAAAGCTGAGGTTTAATTCAGTTTTGCTTGCTTTCACATGTGCCCCAAGAGGGTTTGTGGCAGGTCAGGGTGTGGTGAAGGTGCCCTTGGATCTTTTGGGGGCTGGCAAAGCTCTCTGGGGGTTTTGAGTCCTTATCACTTGGTTTATCTGGGTGTACCCGTGGCAGAGTCCCAAGGATGGGGAGAGATTTTCTCCCAGGATCTGCATTGGTCTGTGTGAACCCTGCTGCTCTGTCCCTGTTCGGTGCTGGGATTTTGGGGGGGATCCCCTTAATGCTTTACAAAATCTTTTTGTTGCACTATTAAGACTTACTGTGAAGTGTTATCTTCATCATCTTGATGTCAAAAAACCCCAAACCTGGCTATTTTCACACAGCTCTGGGTGTGCTACCTGTTCTGTATAACAAAAAGCCCAGAGCATTATCCTGCTTTTCCTGCAGCAAGCCCACAGCATTCGTGTGACAAAAACACACCTGGCTTTGGTCAGGCCACCCCTGGGGATCCCCAGCGTGTCCTGGCAGCTGTGCTGCTGTGACAGTGGCAAAGAGGTGTCACTGTGTCACCTCAGTGCTGCAGGGGATGCCCTGGGCCCTCCACTGCCATCATTAAAGAGCTCTTTCCCTCTTGTCCCTTACCACACATGTTGATTTTGCTTTCCCAGTTCTGGATTGCTGCCACAACCCCTGTGCGTCCCTTCTTTCTGTACATTGTGGTCTCCTGCTGCCAGAGCCTGGTGACACTGGGAGGATGCCTGGGGAAAGGGAAATTCCCATATCCTTGCTCCTATTTCCCTTCCCTTGGCCACAGAGTCTGTTTGGATGGTGTGGAGGCTGCTGGTGGTGACAGTGAGTGCTTTATGCCCTGTGCCCCAGGGGAGACACTGAGCACACCGAGCTCCCTTTTGGCTCTCAGGCACTCCTGGGGTTGCCCCATCACTGCCAGGGATGCAGGTGCTGGTCCCTGACTCTTCCCTTTGTGGGATGCAGCCAGCAGCCTCCATCCCCTCGGTGCCAGCTGGAGCCCTGCCCATGGACCAGCCCTCTCTGGGCATCACCTTCCTGCTGGCACAGCCACAGCCAAATCAAAAACGTTTCCCTCCTCCATCTCCTACCTGCTGCAGCTCTGCCTGGCCCTGGGCAGGGAGATGGGGCTGTGGGTTTCCCTCCAGAGCCAGCATTTGGGCTGTTTTCCTCTCCCTCAAAATGTCTACACCCTTGGTTTGCAAACACTGCCTCACTGCATTGAGGTTTGCGTTTTTTTATTAACTCCTTACGTGCCTGTGGCTGATAAAATTTGGCCTGTTATAGTAGAAATCCCAGCATGTGCTGCTTTTTTTTTTTCCCCAGCAGAATAATCCATATGTTGCAGCTTTCGGGAGAGAGGAAAGCAGCATTAACTTTTCGTGTCTAGCGTCGCTAATTTAAGGGGTGAGAAATTGGCCTGGGTCTGTTTTTTAAAGAACTGAGCATACACTGATAGTAGCAGTGTTGGTACTGAATAACTTGATAAGCTGAAGAATGCAGCAATATCTAAAATTAAATCTGTTCTTAATTGCTGGGTTATAAATGGCAGCGTTTTCTCCAAATGGAATTAATTTATTATTTTTCATTTGCTGACGCGAGTCTTGGCAGCACAAACCCCACATTTTGCATTAATACAATAATAAGGCATTTCTAAAAGGTGTGTTTGGCATTTGTAACGCACAGCACAATCTAACAAATCCTAAACTATGTCAAAATACTCCTAAAGTGGTAATTAAAACTTTTTTAGAAATGTAGAATAGATGAATACATTCCAAATTGTGACTTTTCAATGAAGCTCTTTCATAAAAAACATTGTTTCTTGCCAAAACAAATTCAAAGGCATTTTTGTAATTTCTGCTGGGGAAAGGAGGAGTGTTTATCCAGCCTTTCATGTTGACTGGGCTTTTTGACTTTTAAATAAAACTTAAAAAAAAGAGGCAGTGTAAAACAAAAAAAAAAAAAAAGAAGTATTTTTGTCTGAATGTGCATTACAAAGTCTCACTCCTGTCCTCTGTGGAGCAATGTGCAATGAGGGCTGGGCCAGGATGTGCCTTGGGGTGCAGGGCTGTTTTTAGCATCCCATCTGCAGTTCAGTGGTGCTGGGGTCCCATGGGATCCCGTGTTGTTTTTTGGGGCAGACATGGATCCCAAAGGGGTTCCTGGGGTCGGGGATCCCGCTGACATCTGTGGCTCCTGCCCTTGGAGGAGGGAACCCCCCACAAATGGAGTTCCCCTGCTTGCTTTGCAGAGCATCATCTGCAGCCACTGGCATCCTAACAGTGCACAAAGCAAAACTGCTCAAGGTACTTATAGCTTTTCCTCCTGATTTTCTTTTTAATCATTTCAATTTTGGATGTGTTTTTGACAGCTTTTACCTGCTGAGTCACCATTCATCCTCATGGGGAGCTGCTTCTGACTGAATCCCTGAGCAGGCTTGAGCAACCATAATTTAAAAATAAATCCTGTTAAGGAAGTGGGCTTTTTTCCCCCCCCCTTTTTTTTTTCCCCTCATGTCACCAACTGCTTTTCCCACTGTGTGTTTGCTCTGCTGCACGAGCAGGGTGTTTTATGGATGTGATGCCTTCATGTTCCTAAGGATGGCTTTACCATTTATCNCAACTGCTTTTCCCACTGTGTGTTTGCTCTGCTGCACGAGCAGGGTGTCCCTTTTTTTTTTTCCCCTCATGTCACCAACTGCTTTTCCCACTGTGTGTTTGCTCTGCTGCACGAGCAGGGTGTTTTATGGATGTGATGCCTTCATGTTCCTAAGGATGGCTTTACCATTTATCACATCTATCCTATGGAGGAACTGTGTGTTGCACCCAGATAACAGTGCAGCTTCTGGAGATAACTGTTCTGATCCTCTGCTTCTCCTGAGATGGATCTTTTTGGTGGTGAACCACAACTTGAGCACAAACTGATTCTTGTATCTTGGCTTTATGGATACAAATCCTTGCTTGCCCCGCAGCACACTGCTGTTACTTCTGGTGGATGGGAAGGGACAGTTGGTCTTTCCAAGGGTAATCCTAATATCCAGGTTGGTTTTCTTTCCCATTTACCAGGTTCAGATGGCAGGTGTGTTTATAGCTGGTTTTGCAGTGTTGCTAAGTGCTTGATCTGCATCACTTGCAGACAGCCAGACTGCAGCAGCCACCTCCCCAGAAATCACTTGGAAAGACTTTGGATGTGTACAATGACACTCATTTGGGGTATTGAAGCACCTGCCTTCTGGTCACTTCTGCCCCAAAAATGCATCTCAGATTTGCTTTGCTTTGTTATCTCTAATTTTGTGCATTGGGTGGTAAATAACATCGTTAGCTCCTTCCTGTTTCTGTATCCTCACACTCCTCCAGTGTTGATGCTGCAGATGGAGAATTACAGGAATGGTTGGGTTGGAGGGGACCTGAGAAATCATCTCATTCCCACACCCTGCCATGGGCAGGGACACCTTCCACTATCCCAGGTTTCTCCAATCCCCATGGCTTGGACGCTTCCAGGGATGGGGCAGCCACTGCTTCTCTGTGCCAGAGCCTCCCCACCCTCACAGGGAAGAATTCCTTCCTGATGCTTCATGCTGTGCACAGCTGTTCTGCCTGGGTAGTGTATTCCTTATTTTGTGGGTGCTCCTACCTTCCTCCTTCCTGGGGAATTCACTGCAGAAATGAAGTGTTCAGTCTGTTTATAAATTTCAGTCTCTCTGTTAATCCATTTGTATATTTATTAACCCTCCAGGTGGTTGCATTTCACTGTAATACAGCTAGGGATGTTAATCTTAGTGAAAGTCTATTTTAGCTTTCTCCTGATAGTGTAGCCTGCTGTCATCCTGAGGGGCAAATCCTCCCTTAGGAAGGAGAATGAGAGACAATTTAAGGAGGAGCAATTTGTGAGGGAACAGCTGGAGCTGAAACTGAAGCCAGGTTTGGGAGGAGGAGGCTGGGAAGGAGCTATTTCAGGGAATGGTTTGTCTGGCCACATTGGTCTTGGGCATGGAGGTGTCCATCCACCCTTTGTGTTTGATCAGCACTAGTTTTGGCACAAGCTCTTTAATGCATGGCCCATTTTTTCCATAATTAAACTTCTCCTGCCCTGGGGATCTGCTGGTCAGCCATTAAATCCTTGACCTCACATTTAGCAGGGCAGCCCAGGTTCCTGTGGGACCCATCCCTGGAGGTTTTCAACATCCCTGGAGGTGCTCACCATCCTTGGAAAAGTGTTCAAGTGTTCATTCACATCATGACTGGACGTGGCACTCGGTGCTCTGGTCTGGTTGAGGAGGTGGTGACAGTCAAAGGTGGGGCCCAGTGATCTCAGAGGACTTTTCCAACCATTCTGTGATTCTGGGATTGGGGTTTGCATGTGAATCCCATGGGATATATTTGCCTCTTGTCCTTCCCCCTGTAGTTTGTCAAGAGGACGCAGAAGATGAGAAGCTTTGTACTTGTGCTGCTGTTAAATCTGAATGAGTAATTCAATAATGAGTAGCTATCAGTTCATTGCTTTCATATTAAGGACAAATCCTGTGCTTTTAAAGCCTTTTTATAAAGATTGGATTGTGAGGTAATTTCTAATCTTGCACAACTAACGGGTACTTGAACATAAGGCTTCCTTTTATCATTGCAGTCTCTTTTGTTAGAGCAATCATCAGCATGTGGTTTTGGAGGATTTAACATCTCAGACACGTGGTGACACTCTCTTAGTCCTCTCTGCACATGCAAGTCTAAAAATGGCCTTTTTTTTTTAAAGTCTCCAGGATGCTTGTGAATACTTCGAGCTAGAAAAGAAAACAAAAGGCCCACCAACACGTTTTGCAAAAGAAGGTTTCTAAAAATGCATCTTCTCGAGGGGAACACGTGTGTCTGGGCTATAACATAGAACTTGTTGACATGTTTTGCTAAATTTGCTAAGGGTTTTTTTTTTTATTTTTGCAGTTGGAAAAAGCTTGTAAAAGCGGGGAATTTGTGCAGTGGTTTTCCCTCCTTTCTTAGCATTGCTGCTTCTTCTTGAGCTCTCCTGAGGCTGACTTGTGAGTGGGTCCCAAATAATCATCTTTGCATTTTGTGGGGTTCTTGTGCACCTGGGCACAGCTTCCCTCTTCCATCCTACATCTCTCTGCTTTGTTTAGGATGGAGATTTTGTAACTGTGGATTTTCCTTTCCTCCCTGTCAGCCTACACAGGGACTAGAGGGCAAGTGGCTTCCTGTGTCCTGCGTGCCAGGGAGGGAGCAGGGATGCTGCAGCTCCTCTTCTCTCAGGCTTTAGGTGCTTTTGGTAGGGTTAGAACACTAAATCACATTAGGGATATGTTTGGGGAAATAATGGCTATGGTGGCATGGGCTGTGCATCTTCATTCCTGGGTAAAAAGGGTTTGTGATTTTAGGAAAAACCTTCAGGGTTGGAGCTGGAGCTGCTGCAATTCTCCTCCCTCTGTCCAAAGAATTTTAACTATCAAATAGAGGAAGAATTGGGCTGTGCAATATTCCAATTGTTTTTGAAAAACCAGCTTTTTTACAGTTACTGTTCATTCTTCCTCTCAGATGTCCCTGTGGCTGGTGATGTCTTGTAATGAGGTGAAAAAAGGAGGGGAAATCCTACTTAGGACTAAAGGACAGTGTTGTTCCCTAGTGCCAGAGCCAGGCACTCACTCAGGATTCGTTGTGGCCACACTTTTCTCAGCTCTGGCCATTTTCCCATCAGAGTAGAAGCCACAGAAATATTTCATTTTACTGTGTTGCCATGAGAGAGGAAGCATTTTCTGGCTGAAATAACAGCTGGAGCTCACACTTGGAGCAACCTGGTGTAGAGAAAGGTGTCCCTGCCCAAGGCAGGGGAACTGGAATGAGATGGTCTTTATGGCCCCTTCCAACTCAAACCATTCTGGGATTCTTGGGTTCATTTTTCTTTTTTTCCCCACTCTGTGCATTTATTTCTTTCTTCTAGCACATGTGCAAGCCAAGATTCCTGTGGAAGGTTCTCCACTGACATCCTGAGAGGACCAGGGTGCATCAGCCTCAAGGGACTCCCAGATGGACCCCACCTCAGGAGAGGGATCCCCTCTGGCTCTGACCTGGAGTCTTTTGGAGACCCTTCAGGAGAGCAACAGCTGGGGACACCTTGTGCAGTCACGGGGGGATGGTTGAATTCCAGCTTCCATCTGTGGAAATGTTCCAGAGATGTGTAGATGTGACATGTGGGGACACCCTTTAGTGGCGCCCATGCCAGTGTTGGGTCTCAAATCTTCTCCAGCCTAAGCTGTTGTGTAGTTCCAGTCTGGAGTAGGATGGGAATTCTGGGTATGTTAGGTGAGAAGGTGCCTGCCTACCCAGGCTTGCTGTGAGATGGGATCCCTCATATCCCAGTCTAGGAACTATGCCCCTAATCCACACCTCTTAGAGCTGCTGCCCTGCTGTTTTCAGCAGGCAAATGGAAATGTAGGCACTGTCTGGTGGGTGCCAGAGCTGCTCCCCACATCCAGGACTGCAAGAGAAGCTGAAGGAAAGAGTGGGGATGTGTTCCCTTCCTCCTCTGGCACACACATACCCAGAGGCTTGGCTGTTGTTTCAAAGCTGCTCTCTGGCTGTTTTAAATTTAGGAGCTGGTTCCTGCAGGCACAGGATAAGTGGCTGTGCTGTGGGGCAGGAATGGGACAGGGCATCTGCAGTGACTGGAGCTGCTCCTCTTGCTCCTCCTCGTGCCAAATCCACTGCTCTGTGTATTCCCACCTCACCTGTGACATCCCTGCTCCTGCTTCCCAGTCAAGTCATCAGGAACTGCAGGACCTGGGGGGAGATATTCTGATACTGGGGGAAAAGTAGTGAGAGCAGCTCTTTCAGGGTCTTAAGATCTGTCATCCACATCCCTTGTGTTCTTGCATTCAGGTGGTAAAACCTGATCTTCTGGGCTCAAGAAATCACATTGGCATGGACTTGGACAGCACACAAGCACACAGCTTCTGCCTGGGCAGGCACAGGTAGAAGTCAGAGCATCAGCATCTGACTTGATGCTTGACCTTTTGTGTGCTCCCGATTGCAAACACACTTCTGCAGGTCTGGGGGAAAGAAATTAAAAAATACGTAGGGTCTGTGCTGAAGGCAGTCCCGGTGGGATGGTTTAATCTTTAGCCCAGGTTTGTTTCTTGGTCCTCTCCTCCTTCTGTAAGAGGAGCTGGGAGATGAATGGATTCACACTGAGGTCTTCGGACAGAAAATGCTGCAGTGAGCACAAAGTGTGGTGTGGGCACAGTGCTGTGCAGCACTTGGATGGTGCATCTTAACCTGATGTAGAAATGTGCTCATGTCTTTCAGTGTGGCTTTAAAAGGTACAGCTGGAAGTGTAAATGTAGGAAGAATATCCAGTCTCCAGCTTTCAAAACAAACCCTTGTCTTTCCCATCCTCCTGTACCAGAGTCCTCATCGTGGATTAAACCATCCAGTTATTTTAAACTGATGGGGCAGGTTTTGATGAGATGTTAGGAAGAAATTCTTTGCTCAGAGGGTGGTGAGGCCCTGGCACAGGGTGCCCAGAGAAGCTGTGGCTGCCCCTGGATCCCTGGAAGTGTCCAAGGCCAGGTTGGACAGGGCTTGGAGCAGCCTGGGACGGTGGAAGGTGTCCCTGCCTGTGCCAGGGAGTGGAATGAGATGGGCTTTAAGGTCCCCTCCAACCCAAACCATCCTGGGATTCTGTAGTCAAGCATTACAGGTCCCTGTTCAGAAAATGCATTTGTAAGACTTTATTTTTCCTTATCTGACAGTCACAGAGGATTGCAGCTCTTCATCAGGAGTCCTGATTTCCCTCCTGTCATCAGGCAGGTTTAAATAGAAGGAAAGTTTCTTTGGTTAGGAAAAAAGAAATAAAGCTCCACCTGAATTTTTCTGAGTTATTTTCTTTTTGGTCAAGAATAGCCTGGAAATAAGAGCTGAGGTGTCTGAGCTGAGTACAGTAATTTATTTGGACTGAGTATAATAATTTATTTTGAGCACACTGTGGAAGCAGGAGGCTGCAGTGGCTTTACCACCCTTCATGTGAGCAAAGGAGGCAGAGATGGGAGTGGAAAAAACGTGAGCCCCCCATGCAAGGAGCATTTGCCTCACCCATGCAGATTTGGGTAAAGGGGGAAATGCTCTGCAGACTCCTCTGCCCCGAGGTTTCCTTGCAAAAGGCTTGGAACAGCTTTTCAGCAGAGGTGGAAATTTGTTCCTGCAGGAACAGGGCTCTCCTTAACAGGAGATCTGGAAAATAAATGCGTATGTTTTTGGTCTGGAAAATACTTTCATATCCTTAGATCCTCCAGCCAGAAGAGAGCATGCTGATCCTCTGGTCTGGCCAGACAATTGCTCTCCCTCATTCCTGTAGCTGAGCTCCTGCTTTCTGGGTGAGCTGGATTTGATTTCAGCATTTTCCATCAACTCCCTGAAATGGGGTCAGCTCTTGCCTGCTGCTCTTTCCAGTGGGTGATGTGGCTGGAAATCCTCTCTCCCGTGCCTAACCTGGTACATGTCAGCAGCACTGCAGGGATTTTATCCAGAGGTGAAGGCAGATGCTCAGTGCTGAGGGGGAGGGTGGTTCCTACATGTTTTACCCTCACCATCCCCTCTCCTGCCTTGTGAAGGGACAGTGATGGGTAAGGGACAGTGATGGGTAGCAGCATCCCTTTTCCCTGCCCGTTTCCAGTGGGTCCCATCTGCATCAGGAGGAGGGAGAATCAATGGATGGAGCTGGGGGTATCCCATGCAGCCTGCAGAACACACCAGTGGCACGGACTCCAGCCAGGGCCAGCAGCTTCCCTGTGCCAGGTTGGGTGATAAAGGCTCCCTTGTTAGTGCACATTGCCTTAAGCTGTGTTTCCACAGCTTTCCCTCTGTTTACCGAGGGTTTTCAGACATGTAATTCCACCGGATCTGGCTGCTTACAGAGAAGGCTGGATTATTTGTGTTTCACAAATAAGGCCAGAAAACACAAGGGCTGGAGCACTGAAAGGCAGCTCTGCATCACTCTTGGTGGGGTTTCTTTCTTGGTCCCACTCTCCTGCCTTTTCCTTTTTTAAATTTTTTTAACCATAGACCCCCTTTTCTCTGGCCCACGTGTTCCCTGTTATCCAGGTTTTCTCCTGTTGCCTTAAACTGTTTGTGGCTCTGTAGCTGGATTGTTTCCCTCTGGAAGACAGTCTTTTCTGGGCTCCCTGCTCCTTTTTTACCTGGAGGGTCCTTTTTCTAGTGGTTTTTTACTTTCATATGCTAAAACCTTATTTTGAGAAGAGCTGGGATTATGTATAATGAGACCTGGATTTCCTTGAGGGAAGAAGTGGTCTGTGGTGAGCCTGGAGTGCTGGAGCATCCTTTAGCAAACCCTTTCCTGGTATGGTTGTGGTATATTCTGCTCTTGTCTCAGTGAACTTTTGTGTTCTCAGTTCTCCATTTTGTCCTCCTGTCCATAAAACCATTGGAGGTGCTGGTTTACACTGGCACCTGTGTGAGCTTGCAGCTCTGCATCCATCTGTCCTCACAGGGCACAGCATCCCTCCCTCATCTCCAGTGCAGCCCTTGGGAAAAGCAGCTCTGTAAAGGTAAACGAGCAGTTTGGTTAATTAGAGCTCTCTGGACCTTTTCCAGCTGGATACCTGGGGAAGCAGGGGACAGCTTGTGTCCTCAAGCCAGGCACCTGGACCATGGCTCCACGGCTCGTACCCAGACACTGCAGGGGAAAGAATAAACCCTAGAGCCTACTTCTTCATGAAAACATTTGTAATGATCCTTTTGTGGTCCAGCCTGTCCTTAAAGCACCTTGCAGGAACAATTACAGCAGTGCTGGTTCAAACGCAGCCATATGTTCATCTGAGCACGGAGGTGTCGTTTCCGTCAGCACAAGGGTTTGCAGGAACATCTGTGAAGGGGTGGGAGGGATTTCCCAGACCATCAGCACAGCAAGTCCTGTTCCTGTCAGACCCATGAGTGGTCTCCAGAGCTGAGCCAGACTCCTCCCATGGGATCATCTCAGAGAGATGCTGCTCTAAAGGATTTTTTTTAAAAAGAGCATTTTTGCCATCTGCACGGCTGCTCGGGGCAGTTCGCAGGACAGCCGACGTGCACAGGAACAGCAGGGGCTGTCCCTCAGCCAGGGAGCCTCGGTTTTCCTGAGCTGGAAAGAATTGCTGTGGATAAACTCTGTAAAGTCTGGGTTTGTGTCGAGGTGCAGTTGGTGAACAGATGCCCGTTGTTTTATGGAGCTGGGGATGAAAACCTGACAGCTTTCCTTGGGTTGTAGTGGATGGGGCTGATGGCTGGGGATGCCCCAGGGGTGGGAGCAGTGTGGAGCTGGTGTAATTTTAGGGCCATGAGGATGATAAAAGGGCTGGAGCACATCTCGTGTTAGGAAAGAGAGAATTAGGACTGTTCAGCCTGGAGAAGAGAAGACTCCAGAGAGAATTCAGAGCACCTTCCAGTGCCTGTAGGGGCTCCAGAAAAGCTGGAAAGGGACTTGGGATAATGGATGGAAGGATGGGACACAGGGAATGGCTTCCTACTGACAGAGGGTAGGGTTAGATGGGATATTGGGAAGGAATTCTTGGCTGGAAGGGGGGTGAGGCCCTGGCACAGGGTGCCCAGAGAAGCTGTGGCTGCCCCTGGATCTCTGGAAGTGTCCAAGGCCAGGTTGGACAGGGCTTGGAGCAGCCTGGGATGTGTCCCTGCCATGGCAGGGGTAGAATGAGAAAGCATCAGGTCCCTTCCCATCCAAACCATTCTGGGATTCTCTGATTCTGTTCACCTGCTCTGTCTCCTAAGTCTCTGGGACATTGGGTGCTGAAATTGGGGAGCTAAAGGCAGCCTGTGTGTGCCTGGTCAAACTCCTGCCATTCCCATGTGGTTGCTGTATCCCTTAACCTACAACCTACAGGGTGCCACATCCTCAGCCTGATAGGGAATTTGTGCTGAGATCACTGCAAGGGAACATGTGGGAAATCCTCTCAGTAACAAGGCCTAAAAGTGATGCTTTATAAACTCTCATTTTCCAAAATCCCAGCATTTTTGGGGACTTCCTTGGGTTCCATCCAGACCCACTGTGCTGAGATGTAAGTTTGGGAAACTGACCCCAGAAGCAGGAGAACAATGGGAATCTCTTTGGGCTACTTCTTTTCTAATGGAAAACAGACTTAAGGACTTTGTGTCTTGTTCTGGGGGAATTAAATAAATCTTTGAAGCTGTGCTTGCTCTCTGACTGACTTTTCAGCAGAGCAATTAATATCACTCCCCCATTTAAATGTATCCTTGGAGAAGAGCATCCACAGTGCTGAACCGTGGGTTTTGGGATGATGGATCATCACAGCCATGGTGGTTTGGGTTGATGCACTTGGCAATTCTGCCTTTGTTGGTCAGGGCTGAGGCAGGGTGGGGATGGGACTGATCCCACAAAATAATGAGTTCTGAGCTTTGTATTGTCAAACCATCACACAGCTGTGAGCTGGTCAATGCCAAACTTTTATCCGCTCTGTCACAAAATTGTGGGCCAGATTGTGAACTATGAGAAACTCAAATCTTACCCTGGCTGGATGCACAGCTGGATGTCAGGTCACGTCCCAAGCACAAGGAAATGTTCAAGTCCATAAAATGTTGGACACCAGGAATGTTTTTTAGGAAGATGTGAACCCCTAAGTGAAGATTTGGTGCTGGTTTAAATTGTGTAGAGCAGCACGTGAGCTGTGTAACCACCACAGTCTTCAAGCTGGTTGCATCCAAGATGCTCCAGATGCTGATAATAAGCAGATTAGACTCAGAGTGTTTTTTTTTTAATGGCCTATGTGATGTTTCCAATGACATTTTATGTTTCAGACTTTCTTGGTAGGACAGTGGTAGGATCTAGAAATATCCAAGGCATCAACAGTGTCTCTGTCTGTCTCCTTTTTCCCATCCAAAGATAATAAGAGCTGCAGGGCTGGCCCTTCCCCCAAAGCTGCAGGGCTTGTGTTGCTTTTCCTTGCATATTTTGGCAGGGAAAAAATAGCCTTGAAGTGTGGTAAAAGACAGAAATATGCTGGAGCATCAGGAATCCAACCAGCCTCTTTGAGGATGGAGAAAGAGAACAGAAAGATTTTTTTTTCCTTCCTTTCTAAAGGCGTTACAAGCAAAGCTGTTGGGTTTGGGGATGGAGGATCATAGAGCACTTTCCTGATCTAGAGAAATGATTCAAACTGACAGATTTCAAGAGGAAAACAAAACTGGAGAAAAGCTGATTTTTTAGTTTTTTTTTTTAGAACTGCTGCCTGCACAGCTTAAAAACAAAAACCTGCATTTTCTTTGCAGTTTTGCTGACATTCTTTCTCAGGCTGTGCATTAATGTACTGAAGGGAGTGGTAACTTCGTGGCTATTCCATTGGCTTTTAGACCCATTTTTGCTGCATGGGCTGCATGGGATGGGTTTTTTTCCTTCCCTTTTGTGACCATTTACAACAGAATGGTCACTGTGCTGATGGGGGGAACTGGCCATGCCCTAAGGGAGGGGGACCAGGAGCCTGGTTTTGGCTGCCACAGGGCTGTCAAGGTGTCTCAGGAGTTGAAAAGCCCTTGGGGGGTAAGAAATGTAGGATTTCAGAGCTTTGTGGCGTGTGCTGATGCCAGGAATCTTTCAGCTTCTTGCACTGAAGGTACAAGCAATGAGTGATTTTGGAGCTGATAGTGTCACTCAGCTGTGCACACAGAGGGTGTGGAGACAGCGTTCCCTGAGGTTGCTGCTCCTGGTGTGCCTGTTCTGGGCTCAGTGTGTGCGTGTTTTGTTGGCTGTCAGCATCTTCCAGTCCCTGTGTGCTCCTGGGTGTTGGAACCCTAAAGCCTGGGAGTTCTGAACTTTTTGTGCTTTTCTGGCACTGACCCCCAGGAGAACACTGCTTTTGACTTGAGGCATTGGAGAAAACTTCCAGAATTTGAGTGATGGAGTTGGAATCACTGGTGTGTAGTTTGAATAGTAGTGTGTAATATCACATGGTAAAGAGTTTGGAATTTGGGGTTTTAGAATATAGTAATAAGTATGGGACAAGATGGATGTTCTGGGGAAATGGCTCTTTCTTTTCTTTTTCTTTCTTCTTAGTTTTAGTTTAGTAGTTTTTGCTTGGTTAGAGGATACCAGACTGTGGGTCATGGGTGTTTGGTTACTGGGTCAAAAGTATAAATAATATAAATATTAGTTTTTAATTGGATAGTTATGCCTTAAAAGACCTTGTAACAAGTGAGATACACCTCCACGTTGTCATTTTTAGCTGGTAAAACTCACTATACTAAAAATAACAATTAATAAACAACTGAGTCTNAGGAGAACACTGCTTTTGACTTGAGGCATTGGAGAAAACTTCCAGAATTTGAGTGATGGAGTTGGAATCACTGGTGTGTAGTTTGAATAGTAGTGTGTAATATCACATGGTAAAGAGTTTGGAATTTGGGGTTTTAGAATATAGTAATAAGTATGGGACAAGATGGATGTTCTGGGGAAATGGCTCTTTCTTTTCTTTTTCTTTCTTCTTAGTTTTAGTTTAGTAGTTTTTGCTTGGTTAGAGGATACCAGACTGTGGGTCATGGGTGTTTGGTTACTGGGTCAAAAGTATAAATAATATAAATATTAGTTTTTAATTGGATAGTTATGCCTTAAAAGACCTTGTAACAAGTGAGATACACCTCCACGTTGTCATTTTTAGCTGGTAAAACTCACTATACTAAAAATAACAATTAATAAACAACTGAGTCTGAACATCAAAATCCATCTCTTGTGCTTTAATCCTAACTCTGACTGAAGACAGAGGGAAAAAAAAAAGTTAACCAGTAATACCTGGGTAAGTCAGTGGTGCTGTGCCACGGTTCCTGCAGCTCCCTGCCAGCCTGGCTCAGCTCCAGCAGGACCCTGGTGCAGCAGCACAGAGCTTAGCCTGGGGGAATATGGAATGGACTGGCACGAAGGAGTCACTTTGCTGCGTTGTTTATTGGATATTCTGTTTGTTTTTTTGTTTTTTTTTTCCCCTACAACTGCATCTGTCACCGTGACCCCAGAGTGGCTCCACTCAAGCAGTAAGTGCAGGGATGAACGTCAGATCTTGAAGTGACCAGGAACTCCCTGTTCTCAACAGAAGCAGCTCTCATGTAAACCACTGCTCTGTTGGGTTTTTTTTTTTTGGGGGGGGGGAAGAGGCAGAGAAGAAACACATGATGTGTCAGTGATGTCTTAATGGAAAAAAAAATATTTCCAATTGCAAAGTGGAAGGAATCTGGTGCAGAGCATTCTGGGGCACTCCTTGCCCCCTCTCTCTTAGTTTCCCTGCAAATATTCCTGGTCCAGGTCTTCTCCCAGGCAGCACTGAATTGTGCCTGTCTGCAATTTGTCTTTCTGCAGAAGGATGTTTTTGCCAATTTTAAACCAGATCTTCAGTCTCTCAAAGCTGAGGTGGCTTCAGACGCCCACAGATTTTGTTGAATTCTTTTTTTTCCCCCCTGGCATGCCTGCTTCCAAAAATGAGTGGGAATCCTTCCAGAGATGAGCACTGTAACTCCAACTTTTGGAGAGCTTTTTTTTTTTTTCCTACTGCTATACATGTTTTGTCTCATTAGTGGTGGCAGAGAGCCTACAGGTATTTATCACAGCATCAGCCATCCGCTTTCTCTGCAGCAGCTCCCAGCCTTTGCATAATGCTGGGAAACTCAGGGAAAGTGTAGGATGTAAATACAGGGCAGATGAAATAAATAAAATTAAGAAATCCATATTGCTGAAAGCTTTTTTTTTTTGGTAAGAAAATAATGAAAATGAGACTTCACATGATGACAACCTGTGTTAGGATGAAAACATACCACGATGAGTTGCTGTGCTTCATATTAAATATTCAAGTGCTGCTTGTTTGCTGCCAGAATGTTCAAGTCACGCTCTTGTGGGGGGGGGAGTTGGGAGTTTATAGCAAAGTATCTGTAAAGAGGTTATTGAAGTGCTAAATTTTCTTCCTTTTGGGTTGAATAGACCAGTTCTGTTCCATGGCTGGTCCCTTAAAAGCAGAGAAAGTCATTGAGGCTGGGACAAGGACAAGGACCCCCAGGCTGAGGAAAAGTCTGTTGCTTCTAAATTCTTGAGACCAACCAGAAAAAAATAACAATAAAAAAAATTAAAAAGCGCAATACAAGCAAAATAAGCTTTGATCCTGTTGTTTTCTCCATAAATATTCTGCAGTGCTGAAGCCACCTTGTCATTCCACTCTTTGGTTTCCACTTGAGCAAAGTTTAACACGTTGCTGCAGAGAATGAGCCTGTAGTAAATATAATGATTCATCATTCCTACTGTAGTGAAAAAGGGAGGTGGGGAATGTCTGTCAAGTTCTCCTAAAGTCCTTGAATCAAATGTGTAGGGATTTTCTAATAACCTCAGAGTTACCAAATAAAAGCATTAATTTGAGTGTCAAGATGATATTTAATTGAAAAGCAACCAAAGAGACAGATTCATTTTTAGACAACTAGCAAAAAGAACCCAGTATAAATACAAAATAAGTTTAAACTAAATTAATTGGAAATTAATTGAAATTTAATTTTAATTAGGTGCCTGAAATTGGATCATCTGGATCCCTGGGGTTCCTATCTCTGTCTCTTCCCTTTTTTTTCTCCTCTGTAAGGCAAATGTCAATTAATATTTTAAAAGTGCTTTAAATAACTTCATGTCTGCAACCTATTGCAAGTCAGTGGGACTCAAGTGCTGAAGGGTTTGGGAAGCAGTGGGCAGTTGTAGTTACAGAATAGCTGCAAGGGGAGGAAGCACTCAGGCCTTTGTGTGTCTGAGATCTCTGGTTTTCCTTAGAAGCAGAAAGAAAAAGAACCTGATATTACTGTTCTGCTTTGAAATGTCAGCTGGGCTGGTTTTCTCCTGGCTGCAGAGAAGAGGGTATGGGTCAGATCTCTTAGAGAAGAACCTGTGTGGTTTTTCTCTGGAGCTCTGGGTGTCTGGAGATGCCAGTCTCACTTTTCCTGAGATCTCTAGCTGTGATAGTGCCTTAAGGCTGGGCAGTGGTGCAGGATCCACCCTTTGCTCTTGGGGGCTTGGTTTCATGGAATCACAGACTGATTTGGGTTGGAAGGGACCCTAAAGACCCTCTCATCCCACCCCCTGCCATGGGCAGGGACAATTTCCACTAGACCAGCTCACTCAGAGCCCCATCCAGCCTAGCCTTGAGCACTTCCAGGGATGTTTCCACCCTGGCAAGGGTCCTCTTGGACACCTAGACAGGCTTTGGCTCTCCCAGGTGTCCAAGGTGTCTTGCCAGGTGCTGCCTCTCCATGAAGAGCTCCTGAGGCTGGAGGAGATGCCTGAGCATTCTAATGAATCCTTCTTGGTCCAGGTGCCAAAACAGCTCTTGAGGTGTTGTTGACTTTCCTGGGAGGATTAGGATTCTGCCCTGGGGGATTTCACTGTGGATCCTGCCCTTGACAAGTGAGGACACAGCTCATACCAGGCACTGGGCTGATGGAGAGGTGAGGAATGTCCTCAGTCTAGACAGATGGCTCTGGCTCAGGAGCAGGAGGTTTTTGGGATTTGCCTCACCAGGGCAGGGCTCAGGTGCACCCAACCAGAGGCTCATGGCTCCTTCAGGCAGCCCAGCACCAAGATGGACAGAGATGCTCCAAAAACAAGGAAGACCCAGGAAGAGGACCTGCACCTTTCCCACCCTCTGTTGCGTGCCTGGCCTGAGTCCCTGTTGCATCCTTCCTGCTTGGGAATGCTGGCAGCGTGTCCTGGCTGCTCGCCGAGGATGTGTCTTGATGCTTTTTGACTCCAAGGTGCCTTTGCTGTGCTGGGCCAGACAAGTGGTGCCTAAAAGCTGCATCTTTAGTGTACCTGAGGAGCTGTCACTTGATGGCTTGAGCTGAAAACCTTCTCCTTGTGGCATAAAAGGAAGGAAGGAGTCAGGGAAGAAGGGGGACAAGTTTTTTTGTCGGTGTGGTGCTCTGCCTGGCAGCTGCTGTGTCACACATGCCCAAGCTGGCACATGTGACACAGAGGGACAGGAACAGCATATGGAGGAGCTGCTCTGTGATCCCCTCACATGAATTTTGTGGAGTTCCTCCTCCTGCCATGAGCTCCCAAGCTGATGCCATTTCCTTCCACCTCCGGCAGCTCCAGAGGAGAAGGGTTTTGCTCAGGAAGTCGGAGCAGCCGCGTTATTTATAGAAGAATTATTTGTTTGGACGTGAATAACCTCGGCGTTCATTGGCAGCAAGCTGGATGTCAGCTTCCCTGTCTGCTGCATTCCTGCCCCTTTGCTGCCTGGGGAGACCCTCTTGGATCCCAGGGGCTTTTCCTGGGATGGATCCCTCTCTCCCCATCCCTCTCCCCATCCTGGGGTACCCCTGCACTGTCCTGGGGGGGTCTCCTCTGTTCTGGCTGTCCCACACCACCCCTGATGATCCCTGATGGTGCTGCACTAGCTGGCACACAGCTCAGAAATCCTCTTTAAAAGCATCTCCCATTTGTGTTTTTGGGTATTTTGTACCCCTAAAAAAGTGGATAAACCCCCATTTTTCAGCACAGGCTTATGACAAAGACCCCAGCATATGTTTAGCTACATCTTACTCATTTTGCTGGTTTCCCCATTTCAGCTCTGAAGTGAAATCATCCCTCAGCCTTTCACTAATGGAAACTTGGTTTTTGTGCCAAGATAGAGGCAGCAGAACCTGAAACTATTTTTCCAAAGCGCTGGAAACACTGTGCAGCTCCAGCCACTGTAGGGGAGGCAGGATGGAAACAGTCACATCAGGTTGGTTACCTCTGATCCCGTTTTCCAGAGATAAGGTTTGAGTCCCCTGCATTATTCTGCATCAAAACAGGTTTGGTTGTCTTTGCTGTAAGGATTTTTGTGTTTAATCTGAAACATCTTATTTTGGCTGACTGAAGGACCCTCAGAAGATGAATGGGTTCCTTCTGCACACTACCCTGCACTCTTTTTCATTGTCAGAGCAACGTAAAGACTCCCTGGAGTAATGAGGAATCTAACCCTTCATTTTCCTTTTCTTTATTCCTTTAAAAATCAGGAGAGAGGGCTCATTCCTCCTATTCAGCTGAAAGTCCACATGAAATAAAATCTCCCAGAGTGCAGCATAGGGTTGGGTAATGTCATGTGTAACACGGATTTAAGCATCCCTTAACAGGCAAATGGAGAACAAAACATTTCTTTTCTGTATTTTTTTTAAGAGATGTGTGGTTTGTTTGTGGAGGGTTTGGAAAACCCTCTGGAGCTCTTTTGCATGTATATGCAATCCTCAGGCATACTTGTCTGACTGTCCTAGCTGCTCAGTTAAAGGTCAGACTCTTGGAGGTTTCCCAGCGTATATCGTCTACCGTGATTATTTTTTCCATATTAAAAAAAAATACTAAATTTCTCAGTAATGATTAATTATTTTCCAGTTTGTTTAAGCTCTTGTGGAGAGATCTATGTTTGCACTGGTGAGCCAAAGCAGCATGTCCCACTGGAGCTGCCTTCAGCAGCAGGGCAGCTTTTTTTGGGGAAGGGCTTTCTTTTTTTTTTTTTTTTTTTTATTCCTTAGACANGGAGGCTTTTTTTTTTTTTTTTTTTTTTTTTAATTCCTTAAATACGATTTGAATCTGAAGTGCAACGGTCTGACGAGGGGAAATACTGCACCAGAACATTTGCTTGTGGTTTTTGCTCTGCTGTCCCTCCCTTTCCCTGTGCGTGCCTGCAAGAGAGGGAGAGCAAGGGTTTGTGTGGAGGGAGGGGGAGGCACCAGCCAAAATTTTCCAGCGTGAAGCTGCTGGGGCTTGGCACACCCCAATGTGCCGGCTCCTTGTTGGTTATTTAGAGGGAGGTGGAATAGCTCAAACTGGGGTAATTGGGGTTTCTCAGCAGGAGCAGCTCTTTCTGCTTCTCTTTTTGTGGCATTTCCTCTGACCCCCTCTCTCCCCATCACCTCCAGCCAATGTAGAGCTTTCCTTGATCTCAAATGTGTTTGGGACATATGGTGAGGAAAAGGGCAGTCACTGTGGGATAGGGAAGGAGGTTCCTGTAGGGAAGGAGAGCACCAGCTCTGGGTGACCACCCCAAGGTGGATGGTACCACATGCAGTTTGGCTTGGGCAAGATTAAAGGAAGGGCTGCTTATCTCATTGCCCCAAAGATTAATTAGAGCAAGGAGCAGAAGTCAAAGGAATGAACTTTCTAGGACTGACTCATGCACTTTGCTCCTCTCTGGCAGGGCAGAGTGGGTGGGGATGTCCCCAGAGATGCTCCCAAAGCCTGACGGTGTCCTTGGACATGGAGCAGTGGCTTCACCCCAGCTGTTTGGGTTTCCAGAGCTACGGCATCTGTAGTCAAGCTCGTGGCTCTTCGGCTCCAGCAGACTTTGAGGGGCACAGCACTTATGCTGGTCCGTGTTTGTGGTTGGAATTGATGATCTTAAAGGTCTTTTCCAAACTGAATAATCCTATGACTGTTGTACAGCCCTGGGAGAATCCAGGAAAGTCCCGTTCTGCTTTGAGGCATCGGTTTGGGTTTGGTGTCCAAAGGGAGGCAGAGTTTGCTCTCATGACCCTTTGGGTAGTGCAGGGCCACAGATCTCCCCTGGGCAGTTCCATGCCTGCTGCCTCTTCTAATTGGTCCATCTGTACCTAATTAGGGCAGGGTATTCTTCCAAGAAACTCATTCTTGAATGAATGCTGTTGAAAAGTGTGTTCCTTATAGAACTACTCATTGTAGGTCCTCCCAGGCCATTCCTGGGAAGAGCCTCCAACACAAGACACCCCATCACCCATCCAGTTATTCAATCTTTATTTCCATTCACTCACCCACTGGGCTACCCCAGCTCTCCCAGCCTTAAACACCAAAAGAATGAAAAAGTCAGATTCCCCCCCATCCACCCCCACGCCGATTTCCTGTGCTCTATAACTGGATAGCAGTGATGTACCCACGAAGGAATGCCGGGGACCGCTGCCGTTCGGGATCTTCTCCCGGCCCACGGAAACTCCGCATTCTTGGGCCAGCTTGCGGCACGCCAGCGCATTCCTGCTCCATGAGGTGGAAGCAATACTGGTGGTGTGAGCTGTGATTTCTGCGGCTGGGGTGGGGAAGCGCCTCTTTAAAAAGCCTCTTAATTATATTCTTTCTCGGCAACGCAGCAGCGCCGTTTTTAGCCCATTACGAACGCTGCGATTTCTCTCTTAAATCAGCCCGTTTGCTGATTGACCCAGTTCTGCTTCTTGTACTTTTTTTTTTTTTT
>VXBI01009662.1:452432-467098 GCA_013397375.1 Toxostoma redivivum
ATTACAAAATGTTCTATTTTCAGGCACTTCTCAGCCCTTGAAGAAGAAGGAGGGGGGATAAGGAGCCCAGCCCTGGTTCATCCCCATCTCCGTTCAGTTCTTCACCTGGAAGCACAGACACAAAGCAGTCTTTGCACAGCCTGGTCAGAGCTGTTACTCTGGGCTTCCCCCTCATTCCCTAATTTCCTGTGCTGGCAGGACATGCCCTGAACTGTTCTGGTGCTGTGCTGCATCCATCCCTTGCTAGCACAACTGTGCCCTCGGCTCACTAGCAGGCAGGAGCAGAAGGATGCAGCTCCCTCATCCATTGGGCAGGAAAAATCAGGGAGCTCAGGATGGGGAGGAGATGTGGGGGTGCTTCTGGAGGTCATAAGGGGCTATGCAAAACCATCCAAGGAGAGGAGATAAACTGCATTTGCCACCTGGGTGTGGAGGTGGGAGTGAGGTTTTTACCTCTCTTTGTGAATTTCTCTGCAAGCATCTTCTTTTGACAAGTGTTGGAATGGGCTGCCCAGGGCAATGGGGGAGTCCTCATCCCTGGAGGGGTTTTAAAGCCCTGTGTTTGTGGCTCTTGGGGACATGGGTTAGTGGTGAGCTTGGCAGTTCTGGGGGAATGGCTGCCCTCAATCTTAGGGGGCTTTTCCAACCGAAATGATTCTGTTAATCATCATGCCCTCAGCAGGGAAGCATGGGAGTGCTCTTCCTTCCACATCTTGTAATAAATCCTCCTGCAGCAAACCCAGGCTTAGGAAAGATGTGGCTGCAGGTTAGGAGAGGACCAGCTGCTGGGGACAGTAATGTGGAGAGTGACAGATCTGCTGGGTTTGTGATCAATATGATGGGTGTTGTTTATGGTAATTCCTCCCCTTACCCTTAGACCTGTGAGTCCAAGCCCTGCTGTGCACAGCAGGGACTCACCCTCATTTAAATACTGATGAATTTGATGGAAAGTTGATTGGTCTGGTTTGCATATTAAGCAGCAATTCCTTGGAGGAAGATGTTGAGATGTGGCCTTTACCAAAGATGTGGGAAGTCCAGGTCTCTTTGGACAGGGATAACACAGTAAATAAAAAATGTGCTGCCTGGGGGATAAATCTGTGTTAGTCCCTGTCAGCAGGCAGTGCTCTGGGAGAAATACTTGTGGCAGCCAGTGTTCAGGGGAATGATTAAGGAAACTCAGTCATTTAGTTTATCCAGGAGGACACAAGGAATTGATCCTTCCATATATAAATACCCACGTGGGTGCTCTCAGTGGAGGGTGGTAGCTGGTTTTAGAAACTCAGAAGGTTGGAAATGGATGCTGGAGATGTTCAGGCTGGAGATGGGATTTGGGTTTTTAGCTTGGTGTGATTAACCCTTGCAACAGCTTCTGAGGGACTCAGGTGAACTCTGCATGGGGTTTAATTTGGGAATATCAACTTCCCACAGGGTCTCTGGTGGAGATGCTGCAGGCCAGGGTACAGAGCTCCCCAAATTTAAAATTCTCTTTTCCAATTCAGTCAGTCAGAGTAAATGACCACAGTCCAGCCCCTCCTGAGCCTTGCACTGATGAATCTGTGAATAGTCTCATAGTGAGGGTTTTGGTGGGTTTAGAATTTGTATCTCTATCTCTCCCCAGACCTGCTGTGTTTCTTCCCTGGGCTCCAGCCTTGTCTTAGCATGCACATTCTGAAAATACCAATCCATTTTCAGGGAGAAGACAGGATGTTCCAACCTCGTGGCAGGCCCTTAGGTTACCTGGCAGTGACTGTGGTCTCTCTTCCCTTCCTCCCTATGAAGTTCCCTTTATGCAGTGCCTGGAGGGACCTTTCTTGGCACTCTGAACTCAGCTGTGTGTGCTCCAGACAGGTCACACTCTTTTCCCAAGCAGATCAATAACTGGGCTTTCAAAAGGGGTTTTGATCCCTTCAGCCAGGGAAGACACTCAGAGTAAAAAGTGGCACAGGAAACATAAATTAGAATGATCATAAACAGAATTATTTAGGTTGGAAAAACCCTCTAGGATCATCAAGTCCAACTGTTCCCTCAGCACTGCTGAGGCCACCACTAAATCTTGTCCCCAAGTGCCACATCCACGTGGCAGTGGTGCCCAAGGAGCCTGTCCCAGGGATGGTCCTGGAAGCAGCAGGCTCACCTGGTGCTGCTGGCACCATGGACATTCCCTAGGGATTGCCATTCCATAGGGATTGCTCTGTGATGGTTGGAGTCAAGCACAGACTCCTCTCACTGGGTTAATCTTTGGAAGTCACAGCCTTTGGGAGGTGTAAAAAGATAAAACAAAGAAAATCCTGTCAGGAAGGCTCCATCCATCCCCCTTCCTGGGCTATTCCTGGCCTGCAGTGATACCAGGGTGTATTTTTAGAGCTGTGGTCATGTGTTTGCTGGATCTGATGTGCTGCTGTGCCTCCTGCCCAACTGGGCACAGGGGTGTGGGCTTCACTGATGGGTTCCTGTCCCTGGTCATGGATGGCTGGGTTCAAGAAAGTTAAAACCTTAAAGGCCTCTTAGCAACCTGTTGGCTTTTTAATTGGCCTATGAAGACAGAAAAATCCCATTTGTGATAATGCATCCTGCAGTAATGTAGTGCAACCATACAGTGCAATATCTACACTCTTGATTTCAGAACAATCTTTTCTTGCAAAACCAGTGTGTTCATTCAAACACATACCTGAAGATTCATGGTTTAGGTTGGAAAAGACCTTTAAGATCATCAAGTCCAACTGCTGCCTTAGGCAACCAACACACTGTAAAATACTCACCTTCAGATCACAAGTTGTCAGCTATTTCCTGTGCATATGTGGATTTAGAAAACTGGAAAACAGGTCCTTCAGCTATTGAGAGGAATCTAAACCGTGTAACATTCCCAGTTCAGAAAGAATTTTGGCACCCAAATTTGAGTAGGCCAATTATCAAAAAGGGTAACATTCTAAAACATTATATGTATGCCCTGATTCCTCTCTCATTGAATACATGGAACCACTGGGATGGACACCCTTTTTTTTTCCATGTAGAGCCTTACCTGCTCTCTTACCTGTGCACACATGGAGATCTTTAGGGCCAGGGCAGTGAGATACAATGAGCATGTCAATACAATGGCTATAAACCAGAATAAATCTGCTCAGAGTGATGGAAAATCATTCACAAATCACTGGGGGGGGGTCACACATTGCTGCCCTAGACAGGCTTCCTACATGCCAGACAGATAGACAGGAGTGGGACATTTGCTCAGGAATAAGAAATGGAAAGACAGCACCCCAGCCTTTGAGTTCTAACTCCTCTAAATCACATTCATATTGACTTGTTTAAAATACGATGCAGGCAAAATCTGTTTCTCAAGAGTGACTTATGCTGGAGTTAAAAAACAGAAAGCAAATTTTGTCTGCCAGCCAAGGAAAACTTGGATTGGCTATTAAAGCCAGGATTTTGTTGGCTAGCATTGTATCTGATTACATGAAAGTGTGGGAGCTAATGCTTTCTAAAGCTATTTTTCCAGCCTTTCAGGTGCTGGTGAGCACTCATCACCTACTGTAGCTGTTGAGCAAGACTCCCCTCCCCCCAGCCCTGCACCTTCCAGTCAAACCCTCCTGCCTTGAGGAGCTCAGGAAAAGCACTTTTTGTCCTACTTGTTTGTTTTTAAGTAAACATTGCTGTCTGTGTTGTTCTAGACAAGGAATCTTTAAAACAATTTCACTGAACTGCAAAGGAGGGGGAGAAACCTGTTGACTGTAAACTTCCAAATGGCTTCAGCTGCCAAGAGGTGAGAAATGGTCCCAGCAGGTGTGAATTATCCTGGTTTTGTTGAACAGCAGGGAGCTGGAGCCAGAGCTGGAGTCACAGTCCAGCTCAGCCAAAGAGGATTTCTGCACCTCTGCGTGGAGTGGAGCTTGGCTTCACCTTTAAAGAAGATCCATGGGAAGATGTTCAGGGATTGTTTAGCTGGGAGAAGAGAAAGTTCCAGGGAGAGCTCAGAGCCCCTTGCAGAGCCTAAAGGGACTCCAGGAGAGCTGGGGAGGGACTGGGGACAAGGGATGGAGGGACAGGACACAGGGAATGGCTTCCACTGCTAGAGGGCAGGGATGGATGGGATATTGGAGAGGAATTCTTCATAATGAGAGTGAGGCCCTGGCATAGGGTGCCCAGAGAAGCTGTGGCTGCCCCTGGATCCCTGGAATTGTCCAAGGCAAGGCTGGATGGGGCTTGGAGCAATCTGGGACAGTGGAAGGTGTCCCTGCCATGGCAGGGGGTGGAATGAAATGATCTTTAAGGTCCCTTCAATCCAAACCCTTCTGTGATTCTGTGGCACCGCCCTCCCTTGCTTTGTAGGGGCAGCATCAGCTGATGTGTGCAGGACCCTCAAGAAGAACAAGCAATGGAGATGTCCCTTGAGCTGGTTAATTTTGAATTTTCTGAATGAGTGTTTTTATCTTTATGTAGTTTATAAAGTTACTGAAAATATCTCCTATATAGAACCCTGGAAAGAGCATGAAGATGATCTCTCTGTCCTTCTGCACTGGTGGTGTCAGGCCTGTTTGAACACATTTGTCTTCTCTGCTCTTAAACTCCTCCTGTGAGAAAGATTGTCCTGCCTCCTTGGTCCAGTGCTTGGGTACCTTTATTACAAACAAATTTCCCCTGATGTATAAAACCAACACTCCTTCCACCACTTTGCCCTGAGCCCTCATTTTCTGGAAGCCAACTTGCCATTGCAAGAGCAGGGAAATTCCCTGGGAACCGTGGTTTTGCAGGACACCTGGGGCTGTGGGTGGGGGAGTGAGGGGGCTGCACTTCTCTGCCTGAACTGGAAATAATTCTGTGGGAACTCTGAATTTCACTCCCATAGTGAAATAGTTGCCTTGCTCTCCTGTGTGACAACACACTTGGCATCAGGGAGCTCTGGGCTGAAGCACAGGTTTGGTTTGCTGCAGTGTTGCAGTGAGGATGGTGAAGATCTGTGACACACTTTGCTGGAGGTCACCAGTGTTTAAATGGCTGAGATGGTGATGGCTGGGGAGGATTAGCAAAGTTTGGGTTGATACTGTGAGCATGCTGTTTATTTTGGGAAATTCAGCAACAATCTGAGATGTTTGATTACCCAGTTTATCCCCTGGGCTAGGATTTGTTGATGGAATACAGGTTTCATCAAGGAGATGCTACAGGCAAAACCTGAGATCAAAAGCAAGTTCCTGAATGCTGGTTGCTGAGGATCTGTGTTTCCATACAGTGACAGAGGTATTTGCTGCCTTCTTCCCTGCCTGTCCTCTGCCAGCACTGAGGGTTTTCTTGAGTTCTGAATGTGCAGGTGATGTGATTCTCTGAGATGGAGTGGGGTTGGTGATGGGTTTCTCTGCTTTGGGCTCCAGATCTCCAGAGCTCTGTGATCAGAGTGGGGTCTGTGTGTTCTGCACTGAGAGGGGAGCACTCGCCTGGTGGGCTTGGCTTGGGCATTCCTAAAATAGTGGTCAGTCAGATGGGTCCTGTCTCCCCACATCAGCTCGCAGGGTACAGCTCTATAAAAAAAATAAATGTTTTTTAGGGTGTACAGAATTGAGGCTCTGATTCAAATGTGCAGTAAGGTTGACTTTCCTGTTGTTGGCTGTTGGGTGAGGTCTTGGTGCGTGTGCCTGTCAGTGTTGAAGTTTCATGGAGTTGTTGCCCACAGCTTTGATCCCTGTAGCCAGCTGCATTCACCTCCCCAGAGCTTGGGGTTTTTTGCTTTCCCTTTAAGACCTCACCCCATGTGCTGTGAGGGTGCCCAGGGCATGACAGTAGCCACAGAGCTTGTGAAACAGGCCAGGAAGAAATGACAAACATGTCCTTACTCAGCATCACACGTTGGCTGATCAGATGCTACTGCTCATGTCAGCAGCCTTAGCTTCTCATAGAACTTTGGGGAAATTTGCCTGGCAAGATACCCAGAGAGTCCCCAGCATCACACTGTAGCAAAGGTCAGACATTGGAACAGGCTGCCCAGGGAAGCAGTGGAGTCCCCAGCCCTGGAGGGATTTAAAAGATGTGTGGATGTGGCACTTGAGGACAGGGGCCTTGTCTGCGCTGGGTTAATGGCTGGACTGAATCTTAAGGATCTTTTCAAACCTAAATGATCCTTGAGGAAGAGGCTGGAAGATAAACCACAATGTGAGGCTTCTGGGGAGAAACAGTGTAGAAAAGTCACAGCCCCATTCACCTGAATAATCCCAGAGGAATTAAACTGCCCTGCTCAGGAAAAGGAGGTGGGTCTGGGTCTCCTCATCCCACCTGGAGCAGCTCACTTTGGAGGGTACTGCTATGGAAAAGGCACTGCAAAAGTGCTCTGATGTTACCAATGAATAATGCAG
Organism: Toxostoma redivivum; assembly: GCA_013397375.1. Classification (NCBI taxonomy): domain Eukaryota; kingdom Metazoa; phylum Chordata; class Aves; order Passeriformes; family Mimidae; genus Toxostoma; species Toxostoma redivivum. Next base: position 458,768 of record VXBI01009662.1, read on the forward strand.
GAATGCTGAGCAAGCAGTACATGCATCAGAAGGATTTGGAAAGATGTTTTATCTTTAGAAGCAAGGACGCTTCATTAATCTCCCTGAATAATGCCAAGCCATAAATTATATTGGTAATAGACATATCTGCGTAATGAAAAGTACCTTCACTTGGTCTTTACATGAAAAGAGGTTGGAAGCAAATGTGGTTTCAGGCAGTCCTGTCATCTGTTAGAAACTGCTGAGAGTCAGGGATGGAAGGACTCAGCTGTGTCCAGAGCCACCTTTGTGTCCTGCCACACCATGGCTTGTGTCTCTTCCACAGCATCATGGAAAAGGAAAATCAAATTTTAAAAAGGTTTTAAAAAGAAAATGGCTGGGACTTGCAGGGAACTTGCCTTGCTTCCAGCATCCAAAAATATTAAAGCCAGCAGCCCATGAAGTCCAGACCACAACAGAACTTAGAGGCTGTGGTACAAGTATCCAGGAAACTGGGTTTGTATGGTAAGGTCATGGATCTGTAACCCAGTAATCCCCAGCACTGGGAGAGCTGGGAGTGGGTTTGCACTGCAGTGTGGTGAAGTGGTTTGGCCAGGCTGGAGAAGCAGACTTTTTATTTTAAGAGCTAGGGGGAAGAAAAACCTCCTTGAATGCAAACTTTGCACAAGACACAGCAGCTGCTGAGGCTTTGGGTACTTCTGATTCAATGGATTTACCCAGAAAATGCCTCCAGCAAAATAAAAGTAGCAGTGTTTTCAGAGGTTGCTTTGTTTTCATCCAACGTTTAAATGTTGTTTTCCTCTCTCAAATCCCAAACCACCCATGTCCCTTTGCTGCTTTTGCATTCTTCTCCTTGGGTAGGTGGTTTTTGATCCATGGCCTTGCAGCTGCATGGCTTTTTTAGCAGGATCTGTCCATCTCTGTCAGGCTCCTGCAAGGAGGAATCCTCACTGCTTGTGCTGAGCTCTTGGTGTGGTGGAGGAGAAAAGACACTTGGAAATCATGCAAGGAGTGAGAGTCCTGTGGGATACTGGGAGAAAACAAATTCTATTCTATTCTATTCTATTCTATTCTATTCTATTCTATTCTATTCTATTCTATTCTATTCTATTCTATTCTATTCTATTCTACTTCACTCTATCTTGTGTTCAGCATCCTGATCCCATCCAGGTTGGTGTCAGCGACACAGGCAGGCACTGTGTGACACAGAGGGGCAGGAGAGGACAGCAGGTAGTGCCAGCACTCTGGTTCAGGCAGCTCCCTGGCAGCTGCCTCCCAGACAGAGCAGTGAGATGCTTCTCCCAGCCTTTGTGCTGCAGCCCTAGGAGCTGATCAGGTTTCATCCTGAAATAATTTCCTTCTGCAAACAGTGGTGGCTGTTATAAGGCCTGAAAGCTGAGCATGGCCTCACATTGGTTGCTTTATCCAGCCAGGAATTTACTGCATCTCTGATCTCTCCCCCAAAAACTGTTTTCAAAGTTTCTTCCCAGGGGTATGTGGTGTGAGTGGGAAGCCAAGGCTTCTCACCACCTTCACCAGCTCCTCCCTGTGCTGCTGTGAGCTGGTCCTGCTGAAGCTGGGGCACTTTCATCCTCTGAACCAATTGTCAGCATCTGATGGAGAAGCATCTGTGGGAATAACACTTCTTCCTGCTGTGTTTCCATATAAAACCCTCAGTGTTTACTTTGCAGCTTTCCTTGCCACACTGTTCACATTGAGAGTTGCAGTTTGTTGTCTGGTGTCTGTGTGCACATATTCCACAGCAACAAAGGGGCTGTGGAACATGGCAGGGCAGGGAATTTATTCCTGGTGCCCAATTTTGTGCCTTTAACAAGTCTCTTGCTGTGTTGCTGCTTGTAAAGTGGCCCAGAGGACGAGCAGAGGCTTTGCCAGCATTACCCGTGTGAGTACCTGTCTTTAAGGATTGCCAGAGAGCTGCAGCCTCCCATTCCCCTCTGCTTAAGACATTTCTCTTCCTAATACCAGGAGGAGACACAGTGGGAAAGTAGAGGAGGCAGAGGATAACTCAGAGTTGTGTGAAACCCAAAATCCCAAATTTTTTCTTCACACTACACAAAGAGAGTTGGAAGCTCAGAGTGTCTGAGCAGTTGCAGGAATCCTTTTGGGCTGGGGGCTTCACTTTTCCTGTGGGGAGCTGGAATGTAAACCTTTGGTAGATGTAGTGCTGAGTGGGATGATGCTGTTGCTGTATCACGACATAGTAAAGCCTTGCCCAAGCTCTTCTGTGTTGGATGGGTGCAGTTTGCACCTCTCCAGACAGGGTCTGAATTGCTGGAGGTATTCAGCAATCAGGTGATTTCTGCAGGATTTATCTGCAGCAGAGCCCAGCTGCATGGAGTTGCATGAGAATGGAATGGAATGGAATGGAATGGAATGGAATGGAATGGAATGGAATGGAATGGAATGGAATGGAATAGAATAGAATAGAATAGAATAGAATAGAATAGAATAGAATAGAATAGAATAGAATAGAATAGAATAGAATAGAATAGAATAGAATAGAATAGAATAGAATAGAATAGAATATTTCAGTTGGAAAGACAAGGAGTAATGGCTTTAAAGTAAACGAGGTTTGGATTAGATAATAGGAAGAATTTCTTTGTAATGAGGGTGATGAGGCACTGGGACAGCTTGCCCAGAGAAGCTATGGCTGCCCCATCCCTGGAAGTGTCCAAGGCCAGGTTGACAGGGCTTGGAGAAGCCTGGGATAGTGGAAGATGTCCCTATCCATGGCAGGGGTGGAACTGGAGGGTCTTTAATGTCCCTTCCAACCCAAACCAGTCTGTGAATCTGTGATTTCTTCACCAAGTCAGTGGTCAAAAACTGGGACAGGCTTCCCAGAGAGGTGACTGATGCCCCAAACCTGTCAGTGTTGAAAAGGCAGCTGGACAATGCCCTTAACAACATCCTTTTAATTTTTATCATCCCTGAATGGATCAGGCTGTTGCACCCCAGCCAGTGTTGTGTATCTCTCTGAATTTACTGGATTTCTGCACATTTATTGCTGTGTTGCTGTTGACTGGCTTGGAGCCACTTGAGGCTCCAATTAGCTGGAATCAGTAGCCTGGAGGGTGAGAGAGGGGTCATCAGCTTCCAGAAATCCTGTCACTCCTGTTCATCTCCTCTGAGTTGAGCTTGAATCCTTCCCTATGAGTAACTGCAATGTGTTGCTGCTCTTCAGAGGGAAACAGGATGCAGGGAAGGGAATTTTCTTCTGCAGGGAGGTCTGTCCCTCCCCTTGCTCCACAAAAATACAAGGTTTTCATTTTGTTGGAAGTTTCTTCCCAAATATTATGGAATTTGTTCAAGAAAATGAAATCTCAAATTCTTCACATGGCTTTTTTGGATAGCTGGAAACAGACATTTTAGCCAGACAAGGTGGGGAAGGATGATTTTGGTTTAGTGAAAACTTGAATTAGTTGGGAAAGCTTTTCATGTTTCAAGCAAGTGTCAAACTCATCATTGCTCAGAGCTGGGACAGGAGCTGAGTTTCTCAGCATCATTTTGGTGCCTTTGATGGGCACCAGCAATTATGGGAGAGGAACCAGGCATGGCCAAGCCACCCAGCCAGGCAGTGGGAATGTGTAATTGTCCTTTAAGTTCAGTGTCCACATTTACCCATTTCATGTGACCATGGAAACCTTCCCAGTGAAAAACTGAGACTGGGACACATAATTTTAACCCCCCCAAAATGAATCTTTACAGCTCCTAGGATGTTTTTGTGAAATATCAATAAAAACTGGGCAAACAGGGGTTTTATTCTGAAGGAACAACGTCGCTCTTTGTTTTGAGGTCCTGCAACACTTGGTGGGTATATGAGAAACAAAATGTGAGACTGGTAATAAAGGAAAGACAAGCCAGCTGCTGTGGGCAGCACTGCAGCACAGTGAATTCCACAGGGAAAGGTGAATTACCCAGGGAAAGGTAGATTTTAACAGGGTGTTTCTGCCTTATGAGTGCTTGTACAGCTGGGAAGGACACAGGGAGTCAGCTGAGTGCTGCTGCTCTGGTACAAGCTGGGAAGAGTCAGCTCTTTGTGTCGCTTTTTTTGTGGGGCTTTCCTAAAAAAAGAGGAGTTTCACTCTGCTTTGAGTGTCTCTGTTGTAGATGCTCAGATTTTCCCGTCCTCCCTGACTCAGCCCCAGCTCTCCCCTCCCTCCTCTTTGACGTTGGCACTTCAGGGCAGGATCAAAGAGGGTGAAATTAGGAAGTCTCCTCCTCGCAGTGACTCACCACTGCCTTTGGTCAAGTGCTGTGCTCTGGGTGATGTGAGCAGCAGAAAAGGGAGGGGGGAGATGTCTGCATCCCCTAATTCCTCCTGGGAATTCACCCCAGCGTGGGTGAAGCTGCTTGTCCTCACTTCACAGCCCAGTGTAGTTTTCTGTTCATTTTACCTTCAAGCCAAAGTAAAATGTCCGTTTTTCCCTAGGCAGAAAATCCTGTCAAATCTGAGATCTGATCAGATCCATAAAGTTCCTTTTTCTTTCATTTACTGCAGAGAATTTGAAGCAATGAACAACCAGGTGTTTCCCCAGGCTCCTGCAGGGCAGGGAGTTGTGGCCAGCCAAAGCCAGGGCTTGATTTTAACACCTCCAGCATTGCACAGAAATTTTCTTCTTTGAAGCCTTGGGTTTGTTTTCCCTGTGAGGGGCTTGGCAGCATAACAGTTTCTTGCTCTTCAGCCTGTGGGGTGCATGCAGTGAGAGGAGCTGCCCTGTACACATGTTCTCTGGCGTCTAACACTGATTTCCAGCAGTAGGCTCCACGTCCTGTAGCTCCTGGAGGTTAATAACAGAGCTGAGAACTGGCTCAGACCTCAGACTGAACCACAACCTTCCTCATCTTTGAAAAAAAAAAAATTGGTAGAGCAGCACAAGCTTTTCACAACCTGGATTTGTACAAAGAAGCCAGTTGGTTCTGGAATGGGTTACCTGAAACCATTCTTCCCACTTGTCTCAAACACTTGTGAAAATTTTAAAAAAGGAGGAAAATCAGTGATTCAGTGGCTGTAGATGAACAGATTCAGCCTGTTAGCTCAGCCTGCCTGCATCCTCCCAAGCAGTCTGGGATGCCTTTGGCTGGGACATGTAGGAGGACACACATTTATCCCAGGAGATGGGTCCAACATCCATCCCAAGAATGAGCTGAGCCCCTGGCATGGTGGGGTTGCCCATGGCCTTGCTGTGATCTCAGGGCTTATCCATGTGCAGTTTTGGCTGGCAGCACCCATATGGCCACCCCAGCCAGAAGCATTTCTTTCAGCATTTTCATGCAGTATTTTGCTAATTACTGTTTTCCATAATTGTGACAGTGACTTTCATTCATAGCACTTAGATGTGTATAAAAGCATAACTTTCCTCAAAACTCCGTTTTTTTCTCCAGGCATTGCTTAATACGTGGAAATTACACTGTGGTTCCAGCATTTATTTTTATTTTTACCATTTCCATGTCTGCTGTGGGAAAGGAAGCAACGGTAGCAGTCCTCAGCATCCAAAGATAGGAACCACTTTGTTTTAGCTTTACTTTAGCCATGTTGAATTTTGCTGAGCACGTCTTGGCCGAGCTCCAGGATGCTGGACCAAGCCCACCATATTCAGAGTGAAGTGAATAATTACTACTTCGTGGTGGCAACACTAGGAGGAAGGAAAAAACTGTTTGCAAAGTGCTTTGAAGATAATGACACCCCCAATTTGACGAGTGACAGCGGATCAGAACATCCTCTAGATAGCTCGTTAATGCCTGGTGATTAGAGGACCAGACGAGGAACACTGCTCCCAACAGTGCCTGGTTTGGACTTCCTTTAAGGAGGGAGTGGTGAAAGGGAGGGCTCAGCCAAAAATAAACGAGCATCTCAAAGGCAGATGGTCCTATTCACAGACCTAAAATTACACCAGCGGAGGGCCAGGCAGGATGAAAGGAATTAGCATCTGGTGGCAAAGGGAGGGCAGTGTCACCGAGGGTGGGTGACCAGATGGCCCCTGCACAGTCTGATGTCCTCCTGCAGGCAGTTGCAGCCTTTCCCCACTTGCAGACCTCAATATATTTTTTTGTTTGTTTGTTTGTTTTTTGGGTTTTTTTTTCCCAGGGAGGTGCAGATTCCTCCAGAGCAAATGCAGGCTCACTGGCAGGAGGCTCCAGTCTCCCAGTTCCCTTTTATGGACCTGTTCACACCCTGCTCCTGCAGCCACTGCAGGCCAGAGTGAGAGAATGCTGAGAAGCCCTCAGCTCAGGATGGAATCTTCCAAAAGCACAGCACTGGGGATAATCCCAGGGATGGGCACATCCAGCCTAAAGGGAAGTCCAGAAAGGTTGAAGCACCCAGTTTCCAAATGAATGTGAAGCTGGTCACCTAATTTCTCCTTGTGAGAGAGGATTCACTGGGTAGCTGAAGTGAGGTGTAGTGTCCTCACAGCTGGCTGTGGCCACTCTTGGATGCTCAGGGTGCTGTCCTCCTGCATCCCAGATGGATCATGGAATCACCAGGGTGCTCCAAGCCCTGTCCATCCTGACCTTGAACACTTCCAGGGATCCAGGGGCAGCCACAGCTGCCACAGAGCCACTTCACCCTGTGCCAGAGCCTCACCACCATCACAGGGAAGAATTTCTTCCCAGTATGCTATCTTCCCAATACCCTGCTCCTGACAGTGGGAAGTCATTCCCCGTTGTCTTGTCACTCCATTTTTTGTCCAGAGTCCCTCTCCAGCTCTCTTGGAGCTCCTTTAGGTACTGGAAGAGGCTCTAAAGTCTCCCTGGCGGCTTCTCCAGGTGAGCACCCCCAGCTCTCCCAGCCTGGCTCCAGAGCAGAGGGGCTCCAGCCCTTGCAGCATCTCCATGGCCTCCTCTGGACTCTCCAGCAGCTCCATGTCCTTCCTGTGCTGGGGGTCCCAGAGCTGGATGCCAGACTCCAGGTGGGATCTCACCAGAGCAGATCAGAGGGATGACACTCACCAGATGATCCCCAGAGTGTGCAGAGGTGCCAACTCTTGTTTTCAGGTTTGTTTTCCCTTCTTAGGTGGAGCACCAAAAGCCTTTTGAGAACTGTGCTGTGACTCCCAATCCAGGTTAAAATTACCTTTTTTAGTTTATTCTTCCCCCTCACATTGTTATTTTTGGCTTGAAGGAGGGCAGTGACCTGGTTCATGGCACAGCCCCATGGAAGGGTTGTGTTGGAGGGGTGGGATGCAGATCCTGGTGCTCATCCTGGCACAAGGGGAACCCCTGGCACCCCATTCCCTGCGGGTCACTCCAAGTGCATTCCTATAATATGACTTCAGACAGTATTTGAGAATATTAAAGCACTGTTGCAATGCAAGAGCAAACCTGAGAACTGAGATTTAAATCCCTCCCTGCCTATACAGGGGATCTGGGGAGGGACTGGATTTACTCCAGTTTCTCACTGTTAACTCTCCAACATCTCCGACCATTCTGCAAAGATCAGGACAGAAATCTCTGGAAGAAGCTGCTGGCTGTTTGGGCGAGGTTTGCCTTGCTGCGTAGCCACATTTATTTTTATTTTACTTTTGAGCTGGTATTCCAGGAAAGCCCATTAAAATCTGGCAGCAGGCTGCTGGGGAGCTGCTTGCTGGAGGAGCCACACCAAGGGTTGGGGATGACTGATGGATGCTGTGAGGTGTTGGTGGGAAGGAGGGGAAAAGGGGGATGTTCTCACTCCACTGAACTTCCTTCCTTTGTGTTTCCTATTAAGCCGAGGGAGCCACGCTGATGCTGCTTTTTGCAGCTTTCCAAGCTCCCATTTAATTGTGGATGATTTCATCCCGGCCTTTTTTCATGCTGAAGCCAGTGGCCTGCGTCATGCAACAGTGAATTTAGGCAGATTTTATTTGCATGTGAGTCATTGAGCTTTTCCAGCTGAATGTCACCAACTTGGAATTTTTGTCTGATTTTGTTGTTGTTTTTGTCTCTTGGTGTTTTTCCACCGGTCTTTTTTCCCCTGCCCTTTGCTGCCTGCACCCCCTCGTCCCTCCACAACTCCCCCCCTCCCAGAAAAAATAGGAAAAGACTAAATGGGAGTTTGAGTTGGCAGTGCAAAAGGACGGGATTAGGAATGTTCAGGGAGAGGGGGGAAAAAGGATGCTTTATGTAGCTGGGAGGGAAGGACCAGAGCCAAGTCAAATTGAGGGCTCTAATTTGGGAGCGGTGTTATTACAGGTCAGAGGGAGTCAGTTACTGGCTAAATTGGGAGAGCTGTCACATGCCAGGGCTGGAAATGCTGCTCACATGGCTGGGGCACACAGGCTCCTGGGCAACTTGGTTTGATTTTGTTGACAACGTTTTTTTTTTTTTTTTTTTTTATAAAAAAAAATAATTTTT
>VXBI01009662.1:467120-488323 GCA_013397375.1 Toxostoma redivivum
TTTTAATAAATAAAATAATCTTGTTTATTTTCCCTCAAATATAGGCTCCGTAGCAGCGTCCCTCTGCCTGCACTGCTGGCTCATCCTGGCCCTCACTGCCCTTTGCACAGAGAAGTTTATAAATAGAGCAACTCCTCCATTATGTGCAGCTTCAGTCTCTTTATTTTTATACTGGAATCTGTTCAATGATTAACAGTTTAAACCATGTGCTGTATATCAATACCTTGCATACTCTTCATAACTTATTTTTAGTATTATTTTTCCCCCTTCTAAATCCTTTATCCATTTTAGGCAACACCGTTATGACATTCAGATAATTTTTAATATATTTATTTTAGCCTTTGAAGGAACTTATTTGCATTTCAATTAAGCTTTTGGTAAAAGGCTTTTTGCAATTGAAATTAAGAAGTCAGAGGAGTATTTCCTTCATGCCTGTGGTTGTGCCTGTAGTCTCCTCACTGAAAGTCAGGAAGATTCGGGTGTTTTTATGGATTAGGCTCAAAGAAGAGATACAGAAATTACATGTTTTATTTCTTTGGCTTCCTGCATCCTAGAAAATTCCACTGGAAATCTGGATTTGAGGGTGTGTGGAGGCATGTGAGCAATATAACCCTGGTGTAAGTGAAAGCAGGCAGTGAACTCACTTCCCACCTGTACCCCAGGTCCCAGGAGCAGCAAAACCAGCAGCCCATGGCTGAGCTCACAGGCTCCAGGGAGTGATGGGGCTTCTGGAAGCAATCTGCAGCCCCTGTTTCATTCTGTTTTTAATCCTTGCTGACCCATCCCGTGGCCATGGGCTGGCTGAGCTCAGCTGGCTTTGCACAGCAGCCAACAAAAGCCACTTGACCCAGGATCTCGTTGGGATATCTTTGTCCATCAGACCTGGCACAGCTGCTCTGGTATCCCTGTCTCCTCATTGCATGCACAAGGGCTGATGGATTCCCCTCTGCTCTCCACAAGGGACATGGTTTTGGTGTCATTTCTGCCATGAGAGCCTTCTCAACCCACCCTGCACTTGGAGTGACCTGCAGGGAATGGGGTGCCAGGGGTTCCCCTTGTGCCAGGATGAGCACCAGGATCTGCACCCTTCAACACAACCCTTCCATGGGGCTGTGCCATGATCCAGGTCACTGCCCTCCTTCAAACCAAAAATAACAATGTGAGGAGGAAGAATAAACTAATGGATGGTGCTGCTGCTTTCTCCTGCTCTTCTGCCCCAGTGGGCAAAGGTGGAGCAACACCTCACCTGACAGTGCCCACAGTGCTGAAGGGGCTTTTGCACCTTTGCATGCACTCTGTGGTCAGGTGGGACCCTGCCATTATTTTCCTGGGCTTCCCAAAGTCCATCCTCCCCATCTGAGGTTTGGGAGCAGGATGCCCATGATGTCCAGGGGCTTGGGTGCTCCAATGAGTAAAGGGAAACTGGCACTGGGCATTCTTGTCCAGTGTCAGGTTGGCTTCACTCTTCAGGACAGCTTTTGTAGGAATTTGGTTGGTTTGTCTGCCAAGCATCTGTCCTCCTCCTGACCTTGGGGTGAGAAGCAGGAGGTGGCACCTTATCCTTGCTGATGTCCCCCCTGGCTCTGAGCTCTCATTTTTAACACTGAACCATTCCCTACACTTCTCTGGGTTGGGTTTTCACTCTTATTTCCCACCCATTGGCACTGCTGCCATCAAAGCAGACATCCCTCCACGGTGGCTGGACTGTGGCTTGTGAAATCAGTGAAGCAAATTCCTCTTTCCCAAGGTGTTCTCTGTGCCAGCACTGGCCACGTTGTGTTGAGAAGCTTGAATGCCATCATTCATGTGGTGTAGATTCCCTTGGCACCCGTGGGGCTTTTGATAAGGTTTCCCAGCATGTCATCTTTGCTCTGAGTCAGTGAAATGCTCTCAGCATTGGAAATCTCTGCACTAAATTAAAGTCCTGTTGCTAGGGAGTGTTGTGATAATACAGGGTATTATGCTCTGTAGCAAAAGTGTGCAACAGTACAGCCTAGAAAACAAATCCATAAAACCTCCCGTTGGATGCACAGTGTGAAAATCGAGTGTACTTCAGCTCAGCATTAAATATGTCATGGAAAAAGGCTCCCTCTCCTCCTGAATTTCCTGAAAGTCTGCTTTGGGCTGAAAACTGTAGTGGCTGGAGCCAATTTAGAGAAGGAAAAATCCCTGCTCTTGTTGCTGTCTGCAGAAGCTCCTTAATGATCATGCCATGCAATTCTCCAGTGCTAAAAATACATCACTTCTGGGTTTGTACAAACAGCCTCCTAATGACTGGAGCTCTGGCAAGCTCAGGAGGCAGAGGGGGAAAATAGTGGCAAAAATATGAAAATCTTACTCATTTCTACTCACAGTGGAGCTGGGCTTTTCTGTTCTTGTGGATCTCAGTGGGAGATAAGGGATGTTTTGATGAGATATTCCAGTTTGCTCTGCATCTGACCAAAGTAATGGGCATTCTGCTCCCACTTGGAGTTTACAAGTTGGGTGGAGGATGCTGAACTGCTCTGTCTGCTGTTTGGGGTGACAGGATGAGAAGATCTGATCAAGGATTGTCCTTGAGTCTGGCTTCAGTGCTGAAATTCCCAGCTCCTGCTAACACTTGATGGGGCTGCTGTTGCTTTTGAGAGCATAATGGAGAACTCTCTGCCCAAGGAGAGCTGCCTTTAAGAGTGCAGCAAATCAAGTAGGACTCATGTCTTATCCTACACAGGGATTTTAGAGATGGGAGCAGGGGTTGTGTGCTTTTTATTTCCCCAGAACTTACATGTAATACAGTCACCTGCCCCTTGCCTGATGTCCCAAGAAGAATTGGGAGAAATTGTTGAAAGAGTTGCCCAGAGAAGCTGTGGCTGCCCCATCCCTGAAGTGTTTAAGGCCAAGTTGGATGGGGTTTGGAGCAACCTGGGATAGTGGAAGGTGTTCTTGCCCAAACCAAACCATTTCAGAATTCCATGAAACTGGCTGTTCTTCCATAATGAAGTGCAGCAGCCCATGTGCCTCCTGCCACCCAGGTGTGGTGACAAGCCCATCCCTCCTGCCTTGGCCCTGGGTGGTGAAGGACTCACCTGTTACACACAGGGAGCCATTGCAAGAAGGCTGCATCTTTGGAACAGAATTGGTTTTGATGGTTAAATATCCACTGCTGCATTTAACAAGGAATATTGTGTAGTCAATTCACATGGAGCTTCTTAATCTTGGTAATTAGGAATGGAGGAGATGCTCCTTCCTGAATTCTTCTCTGCTCTTGTCAATGCTGAACCACAGAATCACAGACTGGTTTGGGTCAGAAAGCACCTTAAAGATCAGCTCATTCCAACCCCTTGCCGGGGAAAGGGACACCTTCCACGAGACCAAGTCCTGTCCAACCTTAAATCCTGCTCTGTAGCAGAAACACTTTGCTTTTCATGGTTATGTGGCTCTTGCCTTTGTTTTTCCAAGGAACCAGTGTTTCCTGCAGCAGGGATTTCCCCAGCCACCTTTTGCAGGATGTGCTGTGCTTACTGCTCCATTTTTTTGCTTCTCTTCCCTGCATCCACTCTGGTCTGTTCACCTCCCCTCCCACTTGGAGCTTCTCTGCAGCAGCCGATCAGGTGGAAAAGAAACATTAAGTACTTTCCTAATGTATTTTTAGCCTCTTAGAGTGTGATGTAGCTGCTGGAAACACGGAGGGGAGCCAGCACCATGTGAACCCAGAGGTTGCTGTGCATCACTGGCAGATTTTCCGTCGTGCTCTGCTGCTCCCTGGCACCGTGACAGAGCCAGGGTGTGAGGTGGGATGTGGCTGCTGGAGAAGGGAGATGGTGCATGTGCCTTGTGTGATGTCTGTCTGTCCTCTCCTCGGGGGTGCTGATGGGCAAAAGGTCTGTCTGTCCTTCAGAGAGGTTGTCCAGCCTTGAATCCTACCAGGAAAGGAAAGTGGCCAGTCAGGGAAACAGGAATTCTGTGGTTGCCTTTTCATATCATTATAGACCAAAGATGCTGGGGTAGCACTGATTATGTTGCATCTGGAGGCTCAAAGTTGTGGGTGCTCCAGGAGGGGAGTTGCAGAGCCCTTAATCCCACACATAGCAGTCCCCAAGCCCTCCTGGTGTCCAGGGCTTTTCTGCAGGCTGCTCCCAGCTCCTAGCAAAGGCTTTTCCCAGGGCAAGTGCTTCGCCAGTGCTCCCTAATTCCTCCCCAAGCTGGGCTGTTAGACCTGAATGGAAGGGAGTGACAGCAAAAAGCCAGCCACGGGGATTTATTGGCTTTTCCTCTGTCAGATCCCATGTTATCCAGTGGGGTGAGCTGTTTTGGTGACCTGTGAGGAAGCTGTTCCCAGGAAGCAGAGCTGGGAGCTGCAGGAGGTGCCAGGCAGCCGTGGATCCAGCGGGGACAGCGCTGCTTGGCACAGCTCCTGCTGCCTTCAGACATGTGGGATTAGATCCTCCTGCCCTGCTGAGCTCAGTGCTAGCACAGGCATGAATTCAGACCTGCAGCAGGGGGAAGGCTGGTGGGATTTCCACAGCCTGCACATTCACCTCCAGCCTCATGGAGGCTTGGAAGCATCATCAGTGTCTTCTCTGCTGTGTTGGCTGGGATTTTGCATTGATCTCAGGGAGATGAGGAGCAGGATTCAGGTTTTCGGTGACAGCCTCTCTGCCTGGTGCAGTTGGCAGGTCTGCAATAACCTTTATCGTTGAGATGTTTTTCCTTTTAATTAGCGTTGGTTGCAATAACGAGGAGGAACACGCTGAAATTCTGATTATTTCGCCTCTGGTGGAGGGAGAAAGCTGCCAGGTTTAACAGCGAGGGTATTGATGTGCCTTGGATGGGGTACAGAGTGTTTCCAACGGGCTTCTTGCTTTGTTTTCCTTAATGTTGGCCTTTTGAGCGAGGCTGATTTACAAAGGGAATGATGCAAATTCGCCCAAACAAAGTATTGTGACTGGGTCAATGTGCAGGTGCTAATTACTGCAAATAATAATTTAAATCCCTTTAGCTGGAAACACTTTGTGCTTCACCTTCAATCGAGCTGCTGCAGCAGGAGCCAGGGCAGAGGTTTGTGTCTGCAGTACTGTTGGAGAGTGGATTTCTGTGATGGGTAGTGGGGAGCTGGGCCATCTCACAGACCAGTAAACCCAGTTGTGGGGAGGCTGGGACTGGCAGCAACCTGGCCTTGGTTGATACACTTGGTGCAAATTCAGACTTGTGGGTGAAATTTCTTGATTTTTTTGCTCTTTTGCTTTATCTTTGCAGCAAACTGCCCTGTGTGAGCTGAGGTGTGGTTTCTCCACCCCACTCATAGTATCACTGAATGGTTTGGGTTGGGAGGAACCTTAAAGACCATCTAGTTCAGAATCTGAAGTCAGATGAGTTCAAGCATAAAACCAGATAAATCCAAATGGAAATGAAGGTAAACAGAAGGGCTTGGGAGAAACTGGAACAAGTAGACATAGAATTCAGGTTTGTGTGATGATGGTCACTCACTGGGAGATGATGTTGTGTCCAAGCAGAGGTTGTTGGGCTGTGTTCATATGCAGGGTCAGGTCTCTTGGCCCCTTTTGCCCTGGTGAAGGCATCCAGGCATCTGGAATACGTGTGAGATCCCAGGGCTGGCTGGAGATGACCTCAGTTACCGCAGATTTGGGGATTTTTGGTGGAAGTGCAGCATCTCCCATGGATGTGTGGAGAAGCTGTGGGCAGTGATGTGCTGCTGGGTCTTTGCACAGCAGGACGAGTCCAGGTGCTGATTTTTCTGCCTCTGACAATAAAAAGTGGGTGCCTTCCACATAGCTCTGCCCATCACCCAGATTCAGTTTCACATTCATGATCCAGGAAATGGTGAACAATGGGAACCTCTTCTGTGAGCTGCTGAGGAAGCCTCTTGAAAACCCTTCCTGCAAACCCAGAAATAGCCATCTCCTGCTCTGTGGCCACTGATTCCAGGCTCACTGGAAGCAGTTAACAGCTGCCTAAGCATGGATTGGATTTCTCTTTTGCTGTTGGCCATCCAAGACATGAAAATCTCAGTGTTGTCCATCCCTAGAAATGCTTGATTACCATCCAGGAGCACCCAGTTCCTCTCTCCATGCCTAATGCTGCAGTATGTCACTTTACAAGACCAAGGATCCCAACCTAAACTTTTAGTACAAATTCCTGGTTTTTTTCTCCCAAATACATCTGAGAGTGCAGTTCATTTCAGTCCTTCTGGGAAGGTGCTTGGAGGGTGCCCTTCAGATTTGAACATCTGGTTAATGGTTGGACTCAATGATCTTAGAGGTCTTTTCCAACCTTAATGATCCTATGATTCTCTCTCTTAGTCATTTCTTGCTTGGGCAAATTATCTGAATGGCCTTTTGAGAACCTTTTATGGAAAACTGAAAACAAGGGCATAATAAAACAGTAATTTAAGAGTAATTTGCTGACAACTGGAGCCCTTAAGTGCACTGACTTAGCACTGAGGGGCAATGATACCAAGCCTCCTGTGTGATGTCCTCTTTGTCACTTAGAAGATCTTTGGGCAGTTTTAAAAACACTTCTAGTCTTTAAATTGATGTCCTTGTTGCTCAGGATAAGCTGTTGTCTATTTCATAAGTTACACATCACTCATCTCACTCACTTCACCAAAATCACAATCAGCAAATTCATGGAATCCTGGAATGGTTTGCTTGGGAAGGGACCTTGAAGACCCATTCCAACCCCCTGCCATGGGCAAGGACACCTTCCACTGTCCCACGCTGCTCCAAGCCCTGTCCAACCCAGCCTTGGACATTTCCAGGGATTTGGAGCAGGCTCAGCTTCTCTGGGCACCCTGTGCCAGGGCCTCCCCACCCTCACAGCCAAGAATTCCTAATTCCCAATATACCATCCATCCCTGCTTTCTGGCAGTGGAAGCCATTCCCTGTGTCCTGTCCCTCCATCCCTTGTCCCCAGTCCTGGAGCCCCTTTAGGCACTGGAAGGGGCTCTTCTCCTCTCCATCCCCAGCTCTCCAGCCTGGCTCCAGAGCAGAGGAAATCCAGCCCTTGGAGCATCTCTGTGGCCTCCTCTGGACACTTCACTTGGGTTGTGCTTCACTGTAAAATAAGTTGTATACAGTAAAGGGAGGATAACTCAATTTCTGCTTTCAAAATGAAATTGTTTATTTTGGATGAGCTTGGTTGCTTTTTGGGTTCCTTCAAGTGCTTGAGCGTTACTTGGCATTATCATTGTTCCTTGAAGACATGTCACCTGGTGAGACCCACATGTTCTTGTCCTGTGCTGACAGCTGCTCTTGGCCATCCCTCTCAGCAGGGGTGGGGGTTTTAAACTGGAATCTTCTAGCCCAGAAGCAAAAATCAAAACTAGAATTAAACCCCCTGCAGTTTGGTCCTTCAGGGTTTGTAAATGCAGGCACCACTGTGCTGCTACTCTTGTTTTTTGCAGGGTCTGTGTCTATCCCTGTCTTTGTCCATCTGGTCTGGCTTTACATTTGGAAAATTGTGACTGTCCCCAGGACATCATAGCCATGAGCCTTGCTGGTGGTTGAAATAACCCCTTCATCCCTCAGGAGGCAGGTTCAGAGTAAAAGCAGGAAGATCCCTCGTGTGTGGACACATTAGAGGTGGCTCCATCACCACTGCACATGGTGGCAATTAACAGTTTGCAGAGATCCAGCAGTGATTAAGCAGATTTGTGTCAGCGAAATCCCTTAATAACTTAACAAACTGACAAACTTCACCTCTTTTTTCCAGCCAGAAAGCCCCAGTTTTGGGGATGGTGTTCGTCCTATTCATAGCACAGGCACAGGTTTCAGTCTTGGAAGCAGGACCTGGCTATATTTGGAGCTGGATTTATCCACAGGCATGCTGCACATGCATCAGCTGGGCTGTCTAGCAGCAAAATCCTGTCAGTTAAGTAATCCTTCAGTAGAAGGTAGTTTCACATCCCACCTTCATTCAGCTTCTCATCCAAGAATATGTCCCACAATAAAAATTGGGATTTTCTGCTTGGGGGTTACCAGCAGCTCCCATCCCTTCCCAGTTCAGGGCTGGTCAGTTGTTATCTGACCTCATCTCCAAAAGGAGATGGCAGTTCAGTAGCAGGACAGGGATTTTGGGGGGTTTCAAGGCAGCAAGGAGGGGATTCTAACTTTGGGGCTCTCTCTATGCTCAGATTTGGCAGTAGCTGTGACATTTCAGAGAGCAGTAAAATCCTTGTGATGGGAAGCACCAGGCATCCCTGAATCAGCATCCAGGGGAACTAATGAGGCTGTCAGGTGATTAGTGCCTGTGACCCACCACAGGTATCATGTCAGGACCCTGGGATGTGGGATCCCAAAACACATCCTAATCTCAGCTGCCCCAGGGTGCTTGTTCTGACAATAAAGGATGAGAGATCCCAGATGGCCAGGAGTGCATGGCAGCAGGTGAGGGGCTGAGCTGGGGGCTCCTGAGTTCAGGGACAGGGTGGACAGGGGCTTTGGGGTGTTGCCAGCCCCTCTCCCCCTGCCCACAGGCAGCTCCAGCTTCCCCTCTCCTGCACTGCCCTCTCCAGATCCCTCTATTTTCTGGCAGATAGGATTAAGCCTGACCTTCTGCCCCATCTCAGAGAGAGCCAAACCTCTTTCAGATCTAATTATTTTCCATTTTTGTTTAATTGTGCACATCCTGCTGCTGGCTGAGAAGGAGACCAGCTCCTGCCTGGGTTGGGGCAGGGAAGGGCACCCAGCCCTTCAGCAGCCACAGGCTTTTGGGTCAGTGCTCCATCTTTTGGGATTGTTCTTTAAACCCCCAAATCTCTTGGAGGTCCAAGGCAAAGCTCCCAAGAAGCAGCTCTGGCGCCATCCTGTGTTTCTCCAGGGGGGACCTTCATGCTGAGCTCTCCCCCATGTGAGGAGGAGGAGTCCAGCCATGTCCACCTGCCTTCCTCCTCCTCCTCCTCCTTCTCCTCCTCCTCTCCTGCACTCAGGCTCTGCTTTTTCTGCATGTATTTTGCTTCTATGTTTAAGTAGCATCAACTTCTTTGAGCAGTGCATTTCAGGCCTTTTTTTTTTTTAAATTATCTTTCATTTCTCAGTTTATCTGAGCTGCTACAGAGTCCCAGCTGGTGCCGGGCTGGATTTTGTCTGTGCCAGCCTGGAAGTGCTGCTGAACCACCACCAGAGCGATGATAAAATACCAGAGTGTGACATCCCTCTCTGCAGGAGGATGGGAGAAAATAAGACATGTTTTCAATTCACCAGGCAGGTGACTAAGAGAGGGGGACAGATAAATCAGATTTATCCCAACAGGAAGCCTTGCCTGGAGCAGGGACACCTGCATATGGAAAGTATGGATATGCTGAGTCCTGCTACACTCGTGTATCCTTTACAGCATCACTTATGCTGAGTGTTGCTGTCCCAAATCCCATTTTTTAGCACCAAAACAACTTCACAGCATTCCCATGGGCACAGGGGCACATCCAGACTACCTAAAGTCCCCTCTGCTGCCATAGAGCAGCTCCTTCTTCAGCAAAGCTGTGCCACGTCGTGTCCCTTGCTCCTTTCAGCACAGGGCACGCTGTGGCTGGCTCAGGAAGTGCCTCTGGAGGAGGGGGAGGTCTGTGGAGAAGTAAATACCAGTGCAGAAAGTTCCAGGGAGAGTAGCCAGCGTTTCCAGCAAGCCATCTAGTGGCTTCCTATTAAAGCAGTTGCAGGCCTTGGAGCTGGGAAGGTGAATCTGGAGGGGTGAGTGCTGCTCAGGAGTGCTGTCATCAGGAAACTGATGTCCAGAGTTTGGTCCTGACTGGGAGAAGGTGCTGCTTTAACAGCCCCCTTCTGGGTCAGGGCTGGTGGGAGGGCTGGGTTAGCTGCTGGTCAGCAGCATGGGCCATGCAGAATCATGGAATCATGGAATATCCTGAGGTGGAGGGGACCCATGAGGATTGTAGAGTCCAGTTCCTGGGTCACAGAATATCCTGAGCTGGATATTGATTTACTTTTGTGCCTTCCCAAGAGCAAACCTGATGAATGATCCTACAGCTGGAGGTCTGGATCTGCATTTCAGTGGTGTGGGGTTCAGTTACCCTAGCTCAGAAACACACAGAGGCTGTAGGGATAATCAGTTATTTAGAGCAGCTTCCTGTACAGAGTGGATTGAAGACAGCAGACAGGGACAGAGAACATAAAGTTTTGGGGGATTTTTTCAGCATTTCACCTGATGAAGTTTTGGGCAGTGTGTTTAAAGCAAGCAGGAGGGAGTGTTCTCCACCACATGGCTCCTGTAGCACAGCCTAAGACAGGCTGAAAGTTTGAAAGCTTTACAGAGGGGTTTGGCCAGCACTGGAGGAGAGACTGCCCTGGGGCTGGGCAGTGTCAGTTGGCTGGTCTGGGTAGGTTTGGTAGATTTTGGAGTTTGTATCAGCTCCTCAGAGAAACCTCTGGTGATGGAGATCTCACAATGTCTCAGCCATCCTGCCCCACAGAAGGCACTTTCATCATGTCCAACCTCATTCATCTTTGCTGCAGTTCAAGTCACAGATCCATAGAATTGTTTAGGTTGGAAAAGCCCTCCAAGATCATTGAGTTCAACCATTCCCCCAGCACTGCTGAGGCCACCACTGACCCCTGTCCCCAAGTGCCACATCCTCATGGATGTTAAACCCCTCTAGGGATGGGGACTCCACCATTTCCCTGGGCAGCAGCAGATGTGGAGAGCAGCCTGTCCATGCCAGTGTTCACCTCTCAGCCAGGTGTCAGGCTGGCTGCTGCAGCTTTTCTGTGCAGCACAGTATCTGACTGACATGGTGCTTCCCAAGCCAGGCTCCTGCCCACCTCCTTTGTTCCCACCTGCATGCAGATGTTTGCACCTGTTTAATGTAGATGTTCTTTCACATCTCTCCCAGTGTCATGGGGTCACAGAATACCCTGAGCTGGAAGGGACCCACAAGGATCATCCAGTCCAGCTCCTGGCCCTGCACAGGACACTCCAATAATCCCACCCTGTGCCTGGGAGCATCCAAATTCTCCTGGAACTCTGGCAGGCTGGTGCTGTGACCAATCCCTGGGGAGACTGTTCAATGCCTACCACCCTTTGGGGGAAAGAACCTTTCCCTGATCTCCAGCCTAAACCTCCCCTGACACAGCTCCATGCCACCCCTTCAAGTCCTCAACATTGTTTTACCTCTAGTCCAGTTTCCTGGAGTGTTTTCCTTTCCCTTAGCATGATACCTGTGTGCTGATCACATTTATCACGTCACCCTTATTACCAGTGACATGCTGGGTGGTGCCAGGGCCAGCACAGATCTCCTGGCCCAGCACATCCTCCCAGTCTGACAGTGAATCAGCACCACCAGCTCCCTCCATATGTTTTTCAGATGAGTTTTGTGCCCACATTAGAGCAGTTTCTCTCTGCTGTGCTGCTGAGGGAGCCATGTGCAGCTAATGAATATCAAGATATACAGCACTGCCTGTTCCTCCAGCTATTCACAGGCCAGTTGCTCTGTCACAGAAGGAAATCAAATTGCTCTTGACAAATGGGTGTCGGCAGTCACTTATCATCTTGTTATCTTCTAAGTGCTTACAAATAGGTTGTTTCATTATTTGTTCCATCAGTTTTCCAAGAGTTCAAGTTAAGTGACCAGTTTGTAATTCCCTGACTTTTCCTTCTGCATATTTAAATCTAATCCCTAGGTTTCCTTTTTTTTCCCTGGTCTTCTGAAACCTCTCCTATTTGCTGTGATCTAACAGAGGAGCAGGAGCTCTGGGGCTGCTTCAGCTGAGCCCTTCCCTCCTTACCTTTGGGGCTGGTGGATGCACCAACACCCTGGTTGGATGAGTGTGCTCCTGCTGGAATGCTTCTTCCCTCTGTGGCTCTCACCTCTGTTATCTCCTTTGAATCTTGACCTTTTCAATTTTCCAACCAAGTTCTTTTCAAAGGTTAGATTTGTCCACTGAGTAATCTGCAACAATACAGAAAATTTGGGCCAAATCGTGACTTTGATTAAAATAAGCACAACGGCAGTGGAGTAGAGTTGGGTGTAGTTTGGCTTTTTTAGAGATTTTCAGGAGCATTTGGTAACTTGTGGTATCCAGTTTGGCACACTTTGCTGTGACAGTGGTTTTGGAAGGAGGGAGTTTGCAAGGGAGATGCTCACGCTGTGGTACCACCCATGTGGAAATCCCTTTGGCGTGCTGTATTTACCCTGCCATGACCTGGTTATTTCTTTATTATCTCTGTTTTCCAATTTCTCATTAATCTTCTTGTTCTTTCCCCCCCTCCCTACCCCTCCAACAGGAATCATTAACCAGTGGCAACAGGAATCCAAGGATAAAGTGATCTCCCTCTTGCTAACCCACCTGCCTTTACTGAAGCCCGGCAACATCGAGGCGAAAGTCGAGTACATGAAACTCTTGCCCAAAATCCTGGCGCACTCCATCGAGCACAACCAGCACATCGAGGAGAGCAGGCAGCTGCTGTCCTACGCCTTGATCCACCCTGCCACCTCCCTGGAGGACAGGAGCGCCCTGGCCATGTGGCTCAACCACCTGGAGGACCGCACGTCGGGCGGCTTCGGCGGCCGCGGCCGCTCGGACTCGCTGGACTACGGGCAGGCTCACTACTATCACCAAAGACAGAACTCGGACGACAAACTCAACGGCTGGCAGAACTCCTCCCGGGACTCCGGCATCAGTGTCAGCGCCTCCAGCTGGCAGGACAAAAGCCTGGCCTGTGAGAATGGCCACCTGCCCCTCTACTCCTCCTCCTCTGTCCCCACCACCATCAACACCATCGGCACTAGCACAAGCACCAGTGAGTACCCACGGGAGGCTCTGGGGACAGGCCCCTCCCCATCCCAGCAGGAATTGCTGCTTTGGCGTGGTTAGCAGAGGGGATAAACTCATCTGGGCCATAGGAAATTCCTTTATGATTTTTTTTTCTCCTTTTTCCTTTCCTCACCTGCTTTTTTAATTTCCTGCTTGCCTTGTTGGGGTTTTTTTCCTCCAGTGCTGTGGGGTTTTAAAGACTTGGGAGCTGGAGAGAGGGAAAAACAGCAAACAGTAAGAAAAAGACCAAAAAATGTGTTACTGAAGGGAACCCCATGTATTTCATGTAGCTTTGTGTAGATTTACAGTTCATGTTTCAAGAGTGCCTAAAGCAAGCAGGAAGTTGATGCTTCATGTCCAAAAGTGAGCTGGGGGCCTTGAGGCAAATCCAAAAGTGTGCTGAGGACTTCCTGAGAAGAAATGGGATTGGGACCCTGAATGCAGGCATAAGTTTTGGAAGCAGAACTGGAATCCCTCAGCTTCAGGGTATCTGAAAATGTTCCCTCGTATTTGCAGTGCAGAGGTGGGAAGCTGGTGGTGATTGAGGAGTTTAAATGGACAATGCTCAGTGTTTTCCAGGAGAGCTGGGTGGTTCTTCCCCCATGGAGACCTTGCTAGGCTTTGATGGATGGTGCAGAGCCCAACCCAAGGCTTGGACACATGGAGAGCTCTGTGACTGAGATCTGTCTAATGCTGGTCTTTGTGTGAAGCTGTAGTGCAGCTACAACTGGTGTTCAGAGCAGCCATTGATACCTGTGAGCCTTCTTTGGGAGAGCAGGAACAAAGCATCTTCTCAGTGGGATTCAGAAGCTCCCCTGCCCACCCACTTGCTCTGTCACACCTTTGGGTGACTGCCACCATGTCACCTGCAGGGCTGCATGTCCTCCTTCACTCTGAGATATTCAGAAGTCTCTCCAGGATGCTTTATCAGCATCTCCTGGAAATCAGGGATGCAGAGAGCACTTTGGGGAGGAGAGGCTTCTTGTGGCAGCAGCCCTGATTTCTTTATCAGAGTGTGGAAAGCCACAATTAAATAGCTGAAAGCTTTAAAATGGTCACTTAAGGCTTCTGGGCTTTTCTCTTTCCTGTAAGAATTGCTTTTTTTTTTTTAAGTGGTGTTTCAAATCAGCAGCAAGACAAAGCACAACTCTGGGTTTATTGCTGTAGCACCGTGGTCCTGCCTCTCCTGTGTCCACCCTTGCAGGCATGTAGGGATTTAGCAGAAGGGTCTCAGCTTCTCCACAGACTCTAAACCATCATTCCCATCCAATCCCCTGTCTGTGAAGCCCCCAGCTCCTGCTGCTGTGAGATTGTGTGATGTTCAGCTTCTCTGAGAGCCAGACCCTGTGTTGTGAAGCTGTTCCAGGGTGACTGAGCTGCATGGGAAAGGTCTAACAAGGAGGAAGGGTGAGCCCCATGAATTTACTTGCAGTTGGTCTGTTAAACTTCTCCAAGGATTATTTTTGGGAGGTTTTCCACGTGGATTTTGCATGCCTGGTGGTTCAGAGGCTTTGCACACCATGGAAGCAGTGGGAAGAGAGGCTGCAGAAGGGCTCTGGTTTCTCCTGTCAGGATCTGGAAGCAGGGAGGTGTGCTGGGTGCAGCAGATTAATCACTGACACTGGCTGAACTTTGCAAGATGTGTTAGGTCTTGAAGGACTCTTTCCACAAAGAACCACCCTTGGGTGGTTTTTTGAGCCTTTCTGTGCTCAGACTTAGCTCTCAGCAGCAGCACTGACCCACCCCTTACCCACTGTGATCCTCAAGTACTGACACAAGATACCAAAACTGAGGCAACAGCTGAACTACTCAGCAGTGCCTGAGCTGCTGCAGTGCTGTGTTTTTTCCTAAATTCTCCCAGAATTCGGTGTGTTCAGCAGCAGCTGGGACAGGAACACCTGTGGGTCGGCCCACAGCCAACAGCCCTACACTTTACCCAGGCCTTTGTTTGAATTCCTCCTCAATCTCTGCCACTTGCTTGGCTGCATCATCCTCTGCTAGTGATAGTTCAGGCCCATGTGTTAAGCTGTTGTAACTCCTGCAGACATATTTTGGTGGCACCATGCTCAGACAACCGTGGGCTGAGCTGGAGGTGACCCAACCACACTTCATGTGTCAGTTCATAAACTTCCTTAACACAATATTTGGCTTGGGCAAAAGCCTGGTGAGTCCACAGATAGATGCTAAAAAATAAACACGGCTGTCAGCCTTTGTCGCAGCCCCTTGACTCAATCAATATGTTTATTAATCTTTTATTCCAAAGCAAAGCCCTCAACTCCTTAGTGTTTGTTTAGGTTTTAGTGTTGTTATTAGTTTTAAGTTCTCCCTCTTACTCAGAGGTGTTTATCTGTGCAGAGGCTTTAATCCAGCAACACCCAGGGAAGGGCACAATCTTCCCTGACCCATCCCTGCAAAGGCACTGCCAGAATGGGCCAAAGTCTTTCCTGACAGCAGAATGGGGCAAAGTCTTTCCCAGAACAGTGATGTGGTGATCTTACCTGAGCTGCATTCTTCTGCTGCTGTGGCACAATGAGGTTTAATGCTGTCGTGGCACAGGGCTTAAATATGGGTGGCTGAAGCTCATATGATGTTTTGCTTTGTGCTGTCCTTGACTTTGACTCCAGTTTTGAGATTTGGTTCATCTCCAGCTCTCCCATAACTGCACTGACAGGGGTTAGCCAAGGCTTGAGGAGATGTTGCAGGAGGCAAGTCTGGAATGTTCTGAAGGAGTCACTCTGGATTTACCACATTAATGATACTCCAGGAGTGGGAACAGTGTCCTAAGTGATGAATTTGCATCTGGAGTGATTAGAGGAATGGACTCACCCCAAACAATGGAAGCTGGCCCAGAGAAGCTGTGGCTGTCTCATCCTTGGAAGTGTTCAAGGCCAGGCTGGATGAGTCTTCAGTCTGGGCTAATGGAAAGTGTCAGGCCCATGGCAGGGGAGTGGAACCAGATGGGCTTTAAGGTCCCTTCCAACCCAAACCATCCTGGGATTCTGTGCTGTTCAGTGCTCCTTCACATCCACTGCATCAGCAACTCCTGCAAAGCTTGAGATGCAACTTTAAACCAAGCTTTAGCATGCTGGGAGTACAGACAGCCTTGGCATGGGCTTGGGAGGAGGCTGGAGCTGCTCTGGCATGGGGGACGGGGTGAAGCCCAGAGTCCTGGCTCTGTGGCCAGGTCAGGCAGCAGTTGCAAAATGTTGGGGTTGCACAATGCCTTTGTGAGGGAGACATGGCCTGGAAACTCTGAAAGGACAGAGGAAAGCAGCTTGTTTTCAAAGCTGCCAGCAGCTTCTTGCGTGGGGGCTCCAGCTCCTTCCCTGCCCCTGTAACTGGCTCCACCCGAGCACGGTGATGGCATGACAGGATTTGTTAAATGAAAGCACAGCTTAGCCCTGTGTTTTCCACCCTCTTGGAAGGGAATCAGTGCAGAGAGGCAAAGGAGGGTCTGTTGTTTGTGCTGAGGACGATTGCAGATACACTGGTCTCATTTGGACCATAAGGTCACAGGTCAGTGAGGGATAGATACAGTCAGAGACCTTGCTAGGGAATATCCTGCAGAGCAGGGATCCCAGGCATTGGCACTGTGTTCATCCTGGAGGGATGTTGCACTCTTTGGTGTTTCAGTGTCCCTGCACTGCCTGGGTTCCCCTGAGAGGGAGCAGAGAGGTCCTTGGACCAGCAAAGCTCTTGCCAGTCTGGAGCCACCCTTCCGCTCCTGCACAAATGGGAAAGATGCCGGGTGCTCAGCACTGCTACACCCTTCCCATGGGAATGTCTGCCAGAAAACTGGTGGTGTTTGTCTACCAGGAGAAGGAGAAGGAGAAGGAGAAGGAGAAGGAGAAGGAGAAGGAGAAGGAGAAGAGCAAGCAGAGCAAGGGAGGAGAAATACTCACCTGTACAAATTTCTTGTCCTGAAAAAGAAAAATCTCCGGTTTGTCCTAGAGCTGAAGAGAAGTGAATCAGGGCTCTTCCTTCCATGCACCTCAGCCCAGGTTCAAACTGACAGAAGGCAGGGTTAGAGGAGATATTAGGAGGAAATTCTTTTCTGTGAGGATGGTGAAGCACAGGGTGCCCAAAAAACTTGTGGTTGCCCCTGGATCCCTGGAAGTGTCCAAGGCCAGACTGGGCAGAGCTGGGAGCAGCCTGGGATAGTGGAAGGTGTCCCTGCCCGTGGCAAGGGATTGTACTAGATGACCTCTAAGGTCCTTTCCAACCCAAACCATTCTGTGTTTGTGTGATCCTGCCCTGCAGGCAGATCTGCAGCTGCTGGACTGTGTGTCAGAGCATGTGTGTGTGACATGGCTTGCAGGATTTTGCCAACATTTGCTCCAGTTATGGAATCCCCAGTGAGAGGGCAGATGAATGTGCTGGAGCTCTCCCCAAGTCATCAGGGAATTGAGATGGAACAAACAACAACAAGAAAGCACTTGCCATGAACAGAGTGTGGGTTTCCTGACTCTTCCTCCCCCACCCTGCTGTGCTGCCTACCACTGGAGACAACCCTATTGCCATACCTGGTACCCAGACTGAATGAGTAATGGGATAAATGCATATTTTAACTCACAGGACCATCCTGATCTGTGTTGGGTTGATTGGCAGCCCACAGAACCATCCTGATCTGTGTTGGGTTTTGATGGGCAGCTTGAAAGTTGTTGTGTAGATTTCAGCAACACTTGAAGTGAGGGCATTGTGTGTCCTCAGCCTGTGTTCGCCTCAGACAGTGGAACACATTTCCTCCCTTGAAGACAGCAAAACATGTCATGAGAAAATGAAAAAGTCTTGGTGAGCTTACAGCAGTGAAGCAAACAAATGTCCTGTTTTTGCTGGGGGTGGATTAGCTTTTGGAATTGCCGTCAGAAAATTGTTCCTCAGTTGGCCTTGTTGAGATTTGGCACCCTGGCACTCATCCTGCCACCTGGGGACACGTCTCATGTCTGCTTTTCTTCTCTTTTACTGATAGGCTGAGAAAAGCTCGTTGGCCTTTATTACACTTGAACTTCTCAGTGGTGGCAGACAAGGGAATTTGTTGTCTTGCTCATGCCCTCTAGTGTCACACACAACGGGCAGGGAACACTTCCAGAAGTCTCACACTTTGTCAGGTTCCTAGTGCTACAAAATCTTGCTAATCCTCTAGCTTGAAATCAGAATGGTTGTATGAGAAGATCAGGTGTGAGCAGAGTTATTTGCTGAAATCCATGTACAGCATGTACACAGGACTGTGAGTGAGAACAGCATAGAATCATGGAATCACTTAGGTTGGGAAGGACCTTTGAAATCGTCGAGTCCATCCATAATCCCCTACTCCAGCACTGAACAGCAGATACAGATTTTCTCTCCCCTCTATAAATTCAAAGCTCTTTGTCCCTGGGAGGTGCTCTCTGCAGACCATCACTCAGCCAGTGAGATGAGTGGTCACCCACCTCATCCTGGAGGTGGATGTGGTGGTGGAGAACAAGAGGGATGTCCTTTTGAGGTGTCAGCAATGCTGGAAAAGATCTGCTGCTGCTCTTGACTGTGTTTTATAGCCAGTGTCCCTTCTGTTCTAACCTTGAAACTCCAGGTTAGCTGCCCCTGCTCATTTGGATCCTCCTTTGAGCCTGTTTGGCACATTCCCTTCACTTCTTTGCTCCCAAAGGATCTTTTTTCTCACTGTGTCTTTGGCTGAGTGACAAAGGTTCCACCTTCAGTCATCTCCACAGGGTTTCTAGACTGACACCCAAACTAATCAGCCTATTTGTGGTCATCCAAACATCATAACCTGCACTGGAAGGGAAGAAAAGACAGATTCACAGGATGACTTAGAGTAACCCATCAACCAGAACACTCAGCTCAGGATATCTGGGAGGGTGATTCTCCTGTTTTGTCATTTAGAACTTGCAGATCACATGTAGCTTTGCTCATAGGGATGCCCATCCATGCAGCCATGGGGCAGGAGTCTCTTACCAGCAGCTGTTGGCTCTCAGGGCATGCAGGTGGCCCTGGGGGATGTGGATGGCTCTGGGGAAATGTGGATGGCACTGGGAGACAGGGATGGCTCAAAGGGATTCCAGTGCCTCTGGCAGGATGTGGATGGCTCAGGGAGGGTATGAATAGCTCTGGGGGGATGCAGATGGCTCTGTGGAGATGGGGTTAGCAAGGCAGAGCTGATGTTACCTGAGGCATCAGACAGCCCAGAGACAGAGCAGGGTCCTCACTGCCCTGCCTGCTCTGCCCCTGCGTGGGAACAAGTGACAACACAGGGCATATGTGCAGCCCACAGCTTTTGGGATGTGCTGATCCTGCTGAGCAGGGTGTGGAGCAAGGGAGGGATCCCTGCTTGCCAAGCAGAGTGAGTAGGCAGCGAAGGGAACACATTTCCCATGGCTGTGCTCTGGCAAGTGGATTTTCACATGGGCAGCAGGATAGAGCTTGTGGCTGTGCCTCTGCTTGACCCCTCATCAGCCACGATGCTTGGAGGCAGAGATGTCACCAAAAGGCAGAAGGGTCACCCAAAGGAAAGAGGAGAGCAGACCTCGAGGCTGGGCTCAGTGGTGACACTTGCACCAGGTGGTGATACCATGGGTGGCTCATAACCATGTGTGGTTGGTGCAGACATATGTGAGTGTTCCTAAACCAGCCCTCCTGACACCAAATGGGGCTTCCAGGCACTTAAACAATCCATGTGCTCTGGGCTGCCTGAGCAAACAGCCCTGTGTTGGTAAGCCATGGAGCAGGTGGTGGTTGGTCTGCATGGATGGGGAGGAGGAGAGGGAGCACTGGGTGCCAGGCAGAGATGTGGCTGTCCCCAGAGTGGGCATGTCACACGTGTCCTCTGGGATCACACAGTTCCTTCCTCCAGATCTTCTTTGTGCAAGGTTTGGTCTGTACTCAGACATGGAAACAGAGTGAAGCTGTGCCAGGAGAGGTTTAGGTTGGATATCAGGAAAAGGTTGTTTCCCCAGAACTGGGCACTGCAATAGGCTTCTCAGGAAAGTGATCACAGCCCCAAGCCTGACAGAGGTCAAGAAGTGTTTGAACACTCTCAGGCACAGGGTGGGGTTCTTGGGATGTCCTGTGTAAGACCAGGACCTGGATTCAATGATCCTGATGGGTCTGATTCTGGGCTCTTACAGATCACTGCTCCCAAATTCACATACCCTGCTCACAGAGCAATGGCTCTGCAGCTTCCTGGCTGGAATGAGGCCACCTAATTTGGGACTCTCTATTCCAGCAGCACCCAGGGATGTTCCCACCCTCTCAGCTTGTGAAATCCCAGTGCAATCACCGCCTGTGGGGCACTTAGAACAGGGAATGCCTGCCATGGTTTTGCTGTTGATGTGTTGCTTGTCCCTTGACAAGAGGGTAGGACCCTATCCTTGGCATGCAGGTTGGGATGGGGGGCGATTGAAGCTTGTGGCTCTGATGCCACCTCCACTTTCCTTACAGCAGTCTGTGTGTCTCAGGGATGGATGTTGGGAAGCAGCAGCAATGGTTTTGTGTGTATCCTACAGTTCCTGGGATTCCTGAATGGTGCTTCTGACCTGCAAGTGGTGCAGAAGCCATCAGGGCAGCTGATTGATGCTCTCTGGGTTGTGGAGCAAAGTCAGACAGCCCCAGTAATTCTCTCAGACCCCTGGGCAGTCTCCTCTCTCTGGGAGGTTTTGTTGATGGATGGACCCTTCTGGACCTGGGTGTATTTTTCCAGCCTCCCTGGATACAGGCACAGAGAACAGCAAGCTCTGGTCACTCAGTGCATGGGAGCTTGGTGCTCTCCTGAGGGAAGCTTTGCTTTTCCCATCATCTCATGAGCACCTGTGGGTTCCTGTCTGCACTTTGTATCACCCCTGGAGCCATCAGCAGGGGCTGAGGGCTCTGTCTGGGAGCCAGGGATGTTCCTCAGCACCTCCACTATTAATTTACATCTGTTGAGGGCCTTATGAGTAATTCCCTCCTCAAATCTTTCTTGCTTCTTTGTGACCTCTTCCCAACACCATCACTGCCCAGCCTTCTCTCAAAGCATGACTAAAATCACATTTGTGATGTTTTCCTGAGCATCTTCATTGCAGCAAGAAACCCCTGGAGAGAATCCCCTTCCTGCTGCTCATCCTTTGAATCCACGCAACCCCAGGCTCTGGCAAGTAGAGGAATGGAAAGAGATGAGCTCTCCTTCCCCCCAGCATCACACAGCATCTGCAGGGAAATGGCAGGAGGGCACAGAGCAGGGATGGGAGTGCTGTGGTTTGGGTTCATCCGGAGCGTCTCCAGTCTCCTTCCCCACTGCACTGGGACTTGCTGTGTTCTCCTGACTCAGTAACACACTGCTATTTAATTAACTTTTGACTTCTGGTTTAAAGGAGCAGTGCACAAAATAGTTATTTACTTCATTTGGAAATTCTTTTATTCGTTACCATAATTATAGCTTCTTCCCCCCTTTTTTTTTTTTTTTTTTTTAAA
>VXBI01009662.1:488362-504400 GCA_013397375.1 Toxostoma redivivum
CTTTTCTTTTTTTTGGATATTTTAATTAGCAGGGGAAGGGAGGGGGAATATTTGCTGCTCTCCTTGTGGTTATCACATCCTTCAAATTACTAAAAGAGGCTGGGATAATAGGTCTGGTGATTATATATAGGCACCATCTGCTCTGTGGCTGCTTCCTATCAAAGTGCAGTTAGGAGAGTGCAAGGAGGATATTTTCTCTCCAGCTATATTAAGACTGTTTCCATCTCGGCTCCAAAGCAAAGCTCTCTGCATGCAAATGGATCAAATGCGCTGTAATCAATGGCTCAGTTTTGGCAGCCTTGAAGCTGTTTTTTTGGTTGTTTTTTTTTTTTAATTTTGTTTTATTTTCCCCTCAAGTTTTGCTGTTCCCATCCGTTATGCAATTTTATTTCAGGCTGGTTGTTCTGCATTTGTTTCCTTGTAACCATAGTGGCCTCTGTTTGCTGAGCAATGCGGTCTCGTGCTTGCTGGCACAGGGATCTGTGCCACAACCCGAATGAGAGGCAATATCTGAGCAATCAGGAATGTTTTGGAGGATGATGAAGGCAGATTTTTAGGATGCATCTGCTGCTGGTATGTAGAGGAGGTGGAAAGCTGAGCTAATTTGGAGCAGTAATGGGAAAGAATTAATACTTGGTTTGTGATACCAGCCGTGGCTGTCCCGCTGCTGCTGGGAGCGTTGCAGGGCTCAGGATCTGGGAGTCGTAGAATTTTAGAATTCCAGACTGATTGGTGTTGGAAGGGACCTTAAAGAACATTCAATTCCAACCCCCTGCCATGGGCAGGGACACCTTCCACTATCCCATGTTGCTCCAAGCCCTGTCCAGCCTGGCCTGGAACACTTCCAGGGATCCAGGGGCAGCCACAGCTTCTCTGGGCACCCTGTGCCAGGAGCTCCCCACCCTCACAGGGAAGAATTTCTTCCCAATATCCCATCTAACCCTACCCTCTGTCTGTGAGAAGCCATTCCCCCTGTAATGGGGTATCCCTGATGGGAACCATCTTTTGCATCTTCTCATGTGGGGAACTGGATGCTATGTTTGCCCCTTGTTGGCCTTAGAGACCCAGCAGGCTTCTCTTTTCTCCTGGAGCTGGTAAGATTTTATGCTTTTGAAAGAGAAAGAGGAGGAGAAGAAATAAGACATGGCCAGCCCAGGTGGAAGGGGAGGGTGCATGGAATGGGATGTGTGAGTTCCCAAGAGGTGGAAGCCAGAGGAAAGTTGAAACACTGAGGAATTTGTCTTGCAAAATTTGTGCCATGGTGCCTACGAGAGAGGGGGAGTAGGTGGCTTTTTTGAATGAGTGAAAGCGGGTAAAAAGAGGTAAGGGAGGGGAAAATCCAAAATGAGTTGGCAAGGATGGAAAAGGCTACATGTCTGTTTCAGTGATGACTGGGGGATGTACATCACATAAGAAATTCATTGTCCTTTCCTTTCTGGAGGTATTTTGTCACTGCTAAAGACACTCTGCCTCCCTGCTCTCACTCCACAGCTTTTTAATGACTCCATGGATTCTTGGATCCCAGTTTCTTGGGCCAGTTCCGGAGGTTTCACGTTCATCCCTTTCACCTGACTCATTTAAGGCCCTTCATTTCTCACTCCTGGTTTTCCACAGGTTGCACATTGCTGTGTAAAGGAGGCACATCCTCCAGGTTGGCCTCCTGAATTGGTTGTAAGTGGTGGAGGGGTTTCTCCATCTGGAGTGTAACGTGTGGTGGAAGCTGATGCTGTTGGAAGTCTCAGCAGGGAGATGCTCCTCAGGCCAGGGATTGAGGCAGTGGGGAGCCCTGGCTGCTGCTTGAGCAAAGAAAATGTTCTTGGCCATCCCTTTTGGGTACAAAAGGACTTTGGGAAGGAGAGTTTCTGCATCCCAATGCTGTTTATCTGGCTTCATTCGTGAGCAGGGGAGGAATTCCTCCCAGGAGCCCATAGCAAAAGCTATTCTGGGATAATTAGGGAGGCTTGGTTCAGCACAGCAGCATTTGATATTAATGGACCGGGATTCCCCAGGGACAAACGCTGTTTTTCTGTGGTTTGTGTATAGATTTAGAAGAAAAAATGCATTTATTGGCCTGGACATTGGGGTATTGTGTTTACCCCAAGAGACTTGTGGTTTAGGGTAGCACCTCCTTGCAATATACCCCTAATCCTTCATCCCCACCCATTCCCACCTCCCTGAGCCACCATTCCATGCACTCTTTTGTCTGTGAGTTAAATCCTGGTTGGATTCACATGTAATCTGCCTTTCTCCCACCTTGCTGAATGCTCTACTGGGAATCAAGGACTTTTCAGTACTTAGAAGGGGCCATAAAAAGAGGGAGAGGGGCTTCTTACATGGGCTGATAGTGATAGGACAACGGGGAAAGGTTTTAAATTCAAAGAGGGGAGGTTTAGATTAATTTTAAGAAGAAATTCTTGGCTGTGAGGGTGGTGAGGATCTGGCACAGGTTGCCCAGAGAAGCTGTGGTTGCCCCTGGATCCCTGGAAATATTCCAGGCCAGGTTGGATGAGGCTTGGAGCAGCCTGGGATAGTGGAAGGTGTCCCTGCCATGGCAGGGAATGGAACTGGATGTTCTTTAAGGTCCTTCCCAACCCAAACCATCCCAGGATTTTATGAAAAAGCTTGAAAGCAGCTCCTGAGCTCCTGCTGCTTGGTGAGACAAGCTGGGCTTCCTTCCAGAAACTCATCCCGTCGGATTGCTGCAGCCACCAAGGTCTGAATTTACACATCTTTAGATGCAGCCCCGCTCCTGCTGCCACACAAATGAGTAAATAACAGCCACAGCAGTTCCTGCTGGAGCCAAACAGCAGGTCCACGTGTGTTTGTGCCATGCAGGGAATTTCAAAACCCCCTGTGAGGTTTCCTTCCCTGCTGAGCCTGGCTGGAGCCTGGCATGCAGTGCTTGGAGAGAGCAGCAACAAACGGGTTATTGTTTCCCTGTCCAGTTTCTTGAACAGGAAACTGTGTTTAAAAACACCATTTCTGAAAAAAAGGTTTGCTTGACAGTCTTTTCTGCAGTCTGTGCTTCTTCCCATTTCTCTGCTGGAGGCAGCACTCTGCTTGTATGGGTTTTATTCCTGATGCAGGGGGTTAACACCACTAATTTCCCAATACCACTGTTTTCCCAGTGGCTTCTTGCATTTAGAACCCTGAATTTCACCCCTTCATGGGTTATATCAGCCAGGACATGGATTATCCAGCTCCTACAAACACAGTTAAAGTCAAAGCCACGGAACACAGGGAGATTAAAGGAAAAAAGGCACAAAGAAGAAGCTCCAAGGGTTAGGGGATGTTGAGCCGAAAAATGTTCCACTGGGTTCTGCTCTGGCCGTGCTGGAGCTGCCTGGGGCAGCGTGGGGAGAGGGTGAATGAGGTGCCCAGGAAGGAGGCTGGGTGCCAGCTGGGCAGTGTGACCCACTGGCAGCTCTTTCCAAGGGTTCTCAGCAAAGAAACGCTGGAAAAGCCCTGGGCATTGGTGTGCCAGCACGGGGAAACCTTCCTGGAGGAGAGGATGTGTCGTGACTGGGGTAGCAAGGAGGAGGCAGAGGGGAGGACTGAGCTGAACTTGGGGTTTGCTTTGTGAGGGGGTTGCTCAGTGTTCCCTCTCCATGGGGAAGCTTCCAGGCTGCACAAAAACCTTGTGTGGATTAAAGGCATCCCCACTCTTTGGGGTCAGGCTGCTGTGCCAGGTATCTACAGACAGGAAAGGGGCTGTATGTGACCAGGTGATGCCTGAGGATGCTCCATAAACAGCTTTGCAGCCAAGAAGTGCCATTTTTAGACTAAAAAAACAAAGTAAGTTCCCAAAGATTTCAATATGCACCTCACAGTGCATTTTCCTTTCTGCAAGCATGGGGAAGATGTTATTTGGAATTGTTACCTGATGGATGGACCCTGTGCTGGTCCTTTGGGTGTCAGGGGCGTGGTGGGGACTGGAGACATTCTGAATACTCCCAGTTGTGGGTTTGGTTCTCACTGGAAACTCTCACACGTGTCCTGTCAAGGACTTTTGCAGCACTCTAAGCCAGATTTCATGAAGGGCAGAGGGAGAGTGAGCACCTTTTCAGCCATCCCACGCTGTGTGGAGGAAGGTCTGCCTGCAAAGCCCAATTCCTCAGCTCTAATTACAGGAATGGGTGGCTTTTCCCTTCTCAGGCTGAAAAAAAAATTGGCCCAAAATCCTGAGAAACCACAACACAAATGTCTGACGCTGTTCCACATGGTCCTCAGTGAACAAAAAAATCTCTTGAAATCAGCCCTTGCCTCCCAAAATAGGCAGCACCACTTCAAAAGGGAAGAGGCGGGGGGGAAAAATCCCAAACCCAAGGCTTCAGGGGCTGAGAGCACTTGCAGCCTCAGAGTTTCTATAAGTGTGTTGTGGTGCCTGCCAGCCCAGCCAGGGTTTGGTCTGAGATAAATCTGGATTTGCCTGGGGAGGGAGTGGTCCCACAGGGATGCTCCCAGCATGGTCAGCAGCTGCCTCCTGTGATGGAGAGCTTTGTTGCCATCACTCCTTCTCCATCCTCTATTTTTATTTTTTTTTATCTGGGAATATTACCCTGAGCTTGATCCCAGTCTGGAGGTCATGGAGAGGTTTCTTGCAAGGAAACCTGGTCTGGTGTGGGCTGAGAACAAGCCTGGCTGTTCAGAGCCTTGGTGGCTGAGCAAAGGTGCAACACCAGCCCACTTATTCCAGGGAAAACCATGATCTGCTCCAACCCCTGTCCCACTGGACACCAGTTTGGAAGGAGCTGGATCAGGCAGTGCCTGTGTGGAGTCTTGCAGCACCTCAAGGGCAGGAAAACACTTTTAAACCAGAAGTGGGGCATGCTTACAAGCTGCAGGGGATCTCTGTGCCAGCATGAGATGCCCTTTGGAGTGGTGGTTTCCCCTCTTTATTTGCTCAGCTCACAGCACTCAGAGAAGCAGCCGTGCCCACCCACGTCCTGGGAGCTTATCTTGCCCCAGAATAACATTTTAGATTTCCTTTTTAAATTAAACCTTATTATTTTTGCAGTAAAAGAAAAGGAGGCTTGAGTGTGAGGTGATAAACTTACACTTGGTTTCCTTCTGCTGAAGTTAAAGCCCCCTTGGACCTTTATTTTAGCCAGGAGCAGCCCTGGGTTCACCTTGGACCATCCAAAAAGCACAAAGGATGGTCAAATTCAGGTCAGGACCTACAATAAACTGATGCTTGGGAAATAATTAGCTGCATCCTCTTATTTCAAGAAACTGAGGGTGTGACCACCAGCAGCAGCATTAATAAATAGTATTAATAAATATAATAAATATGGGCATTTATTAATCCCCTGAGGGATTACAGACTAAAAGAGGGTTGCCATCCCAGAATTCTCAGCATTTTTAGGGCTGATGGAAATGGATAAGAGGGTTTACAAGAAACCACATTATCACCAATGTGTGTTACAGCCAGAAAGCAGACCCTAAAAAATCTCCCTAAAACAAAATTAGGCCAGTGCTAAGAGCCCTTAAATCATCTCAGTCTGGTCCCCAGAGTGGCTGGGGTGGTTTCAGAGCTGGGGATTTGCAGCATCCTTTGCAGAAGGATTATCCCTGCTGCATCTCAGGGTGTTGTGTGAACTGACTCACAGTTCAGTAAAAATCTGGCATAGTGTTCTCTTGGATCCAGCACTGCCTTATCTCAGGGAAAGAAGTGGAACTGATTTTTATCTGTTGCACTGGATGGTTTCTAATTGTCCCTGGCCATCCTTTGGAGTTCATTATTTCTCCTTCAGCCGACACCAGCTTCTAATTAGGGGACATAAAATGAAGATGGAAGAGCAGCAGTTTGCAGGGGTATTGCTGCTTGTGAAGGAATCCGGGCTGGATTTATGCCAAAAATGCTCTCTTGTGTGCAGGGTTTTGGTGGGGAGAGGGTGGTGTGAGCACTGCTGGGTACCAGTGTCTGCACACACCCTGTCAGAGCTGCACTGGCAGAGCAGCCCTTCATCTCCTCCAAGGGGACAATTAGCTCCAGTCCTCCTTGCCCCTCCTCCTGCATCCCTCCTTCATCTAAGGACACAAGTACTTCCTAAACCAGAGTTTTTCCTACACCAAATTCAGGGTGGATTCTCTCCCCATGGCAGAGAAGGGCACAGAAGGGCTCTGGGTGATGCTGAGCCAATGCTCAGCCCTGGTGATGCATTTTAATCAATTTATCCATTTTTTTTCCTTATAATTCTTCCTATATTTTGGAGGTTTTAAATCCTAAATATGTTTTTCTCCTGGGAGAGTGATGTAGCATCTACAGACACTGTTTTAGGGGGTACAATTGCAAAGCCAAGAGCTGAAAAAGCTTGGCCAAGACCTTCTTAAATCCATTGATTTTCCTATCTGGATGCATCACATCTCAGCTTTAGGAAGCATAACACTGCTCTGGAGGCAATCTCAGGATCTCATTGACATCCTTTTCTGCCAAGGGACTTCTGGAAGATGTTTGTATAGTTTTAAAATGGAAAGGGAACAAATTCTTCCCCCTAAGCCACCCCAGTGCTTCCCTGCAGAGCGTGGTGTCAGTGTTACATGCTGGCACAAGAAAACCCTTTCAGAAGTAGGAATTATTTAAACATTACAGAAATCCACAGGTTTTTTTGGCCTCATCCAGCAGCTGCCTGTGGTACCAGCTGCTTTTTGCAGGTGGTTAATAAATGCAAATGTGCTCTGGTGTTTCTCTCTCCCCTCCTTTTGTAACCCCACTTCTGCCTCATTTTCATCCCTCTCCTGGTCAGCAAAGAGGGCTTTGATGGTGGCTTTTCCCCCAGGCTTGAGCTGGGAATTAAGCCTGGCTTAACCTTTGCAACACAGTGCACCTGGCTGGGGGTTTTCCACCAAGACTCGTTTATATTAAATAATAACGTGGAGAGGTGTCTGAGTGGTTTTGGTGAACTGCTGTAAATGCTAAAAAAGGGGATTAAGGAGCTTTAGGGCTTTGGTGCTTTAGCTGGAAAAGCCATGAGAACAATGAATTTCCCCCAGGTTTTGTACAGTTTAAAAATTTGGTTTGGAAAGAAAAATGGAAAAGTTTTTGCTTCTGTTTCTTGTAGGCTGAAAGGTCATTCTAACCCCTCTGCCCTCAGATTTTCCTGGAGCAGGGGAATTTTCCCTGGTTGGCATCCTAAATCTGTACATTAAATTATATACACTGTGTTTATGGTTAAACCAGTATTTAAGTGACTCTGAATGATGGAATTTGAATTTTGTTAAGCAAACAGAACAATCTTTTTATATTTTTTTCAGTACCTAAAACACAGATAGTCCTTGGAAGTGTTTAAGGGCAGGTTGGACAGGGCTTGGAGCAGCCTGGTCTAGTGGTAGATGTCCCTGCTCATGGCAGGGGGTTGGAATGAGATCTGTAGGGTCCCTTCCAACACAAACCATCCCATGATCCTGTGATTTTAATAGGACTCAACAAGGCTGAGACATTCCCATGGATGAGAAGTACCCTTGCAATGATTTTGGGAGAAGTGTGAATGCTCCAGCTTCAGAGCACAGGCCAGGTCCTGATGCCTGGAAACCCAGAAGGAGAGACAGGGACATTTCCCTTGGATCCCTGTGGGGACATCCCCATCCTGGGGATTTTTACACTCCAGAACTGCTCAATTGATGTTTTTCCCTGGAGATGGAACTCACACACCACCTTCCCTTGAGCAGCCCAGCATAGCTCCTGTGACCCTGTGTGTCCTTGCAGGTACTCTTGTCCTTTTTGCTTCCCAGGAGGCAAAGCAGAGAGCTCAGAGTAGGGCTCAGGGGCAGCTGCAAAGCCATCAGCCAGGCACCATGGCCAACCACCACCACACATTTTATAATTTCATTTGATTTTTTTTTATTATTATTATTTTTTTTTTCTTTTTTTGGGGGACTCTGCTGCATCCCGGGCCGCGAGGGGGGAATAACCTCTTTGATTTTATTTTTTTTTCAGTTCTCTCAGGCCAGACACACCACAGCCCTTTGAAACGCTCTGTGTCCCTTACCCCACCCATGAATGTGCCAAACCAACCTCTAGGACATGGATGGATGTCTCATGAGGACTTACGAGCTAGAGGACCCCAGTGCATCCCTTCTGATCATGCCCCCCTGTCTCCACAAAGCAGTGTAGCCTCTTCGGGAAGTGGTGGGAGTGAACATTTAGAAGATCAGCCTTCCGCTCGTAACACATTCCAGGAGGAAGGGAGTGGGATGAAAGGTGAGTGACAAACCAGACCCTGACCCCCCAGCACCCAGAGGCAGGATGGGGGCTCTCTCTTGGTGGTTTTTGGGGCGAGGATCCTCCTGACCCAAACGGGGCCTCCCAGCGTTTTCTTCCCGCCTTAGGGATTTAGGTTTAGGGGAATGCGTTGGGTTTTCTTTTTAAGTAGCAGCTGGTCCCGATCTGATGTCTTACACTTGGGTGCCAGTGGGCTGGTTTTGCCCCAAAATCCTGTGAGCTGCCAGCTTTCCAAAAAGCTGGATTTTTTCCATAGCCTGTGGCTTTTGGCTGTGAGTGGTGCTCTTTTTTCTCTTTCTTTTTTTTTTTTTTTTTTTTATGACGGTGAAAAATAGCTCAGAGCAAGTTTAGCAAGCCACGTGTGATTTACCATTGCAGTGTTTGGTACCCACCAAGTATTTGGGGAAGTTTTGGCTTGGGATACTTGCTTGCAGTGAATTTAACCTGTGTGTTTTGGTTGGTTTTGCCATTATACCTACATTTCACAGAGATTTTGGCAGTAAATGTATGTGGTTCTGGTGGTAAAGAAGGCAGAAATTGACCTCACTTGCTGCAGTCAAAGATAGAGAGCAAACTTCAGGCTGAGGAAGAATAAATAGGTAAAAACTGGGCAGACACACGGGCTGTGTGTTCCCAGGAACAGACTGAAAATGATCCTGCAGCTCTCAGACTGATTTAAACAACTCCAATTTGCATTAATGCAAAGCAGCTCGATTGTTTACAAACCAGTGGTGTATCAGAATAGGGAAATAATTGTATTTTTTAAGTCACAGGGTCTGATTTTAGTCTAATTACAGACAAATTGAGATATGGATAAATCTGTGTGATGTGGGACTGTGTTTGGCTTGGCTCTGGATGGCTTTGATGTGCATGAAATAAATGCATGAAAAGCCCCTCATGGTTCCAAGGAATGTAACAGAGGCAGGTTGGATCCTGCAGACTTTCTGGCCAGGGAGGACTTTCTGGGAGCAAGGATTTCTGAGGGGAGGCTGTTTAACACTACATTTCTCCAGGTTTCTGCCAAAGGAGCTGGGGAGGAGACCATGGGGAGCTTGGCTCCCTGTGATCCACAGCTGCAGCTCTGGGAATCTGCGTGGATAGAAACTTCCCAGTGCTGTGCAGTCAACCTGTGTGGCCAAATCCACAAAACCCAGAGGCTGATCAATTAAAAAAAACCCACATTTTAACACATCCCCTTGCTGGGATATGTTCACCCTTCCTCAGGCTGTAACTTCCCAGACTTCCAAGCATGATTCCCCCATTGCTGACTCAGCCAAATGGCTTTGGTTCCCCTGTCCAGGGATGTGCAGAACAGATGTTCACAACCTCTGATGTCTATGCCTGCTGTGTCCTCCCCTCTCAGCTGGGTTTTCTTCAGGCTGAACCATCCCAGTGCCTTCTCAGATGATGTTTTCTAAACTTGGGGTTGTTCTGCTTCTCTCCGCCAGGTTTTTTTTTAAACGTCCGTGTTTTATTGAAGGTGTGTTGCCCAAAACTGGACTTGGAAGCAGAGCAGAGGCTTGTTTGCCTTCAGACAGCATTCCTGTGGCTGTGTAGGTCATCATCCTCAAATAACAAAGCACAGTGGGCTGCATATGACCCATTGTATCCCCACAGCTTTCCTGAAAAAAAAAAAAAAAGAGGAGGACTGCCCGTTCCCTGCACTCGGATCGTGCCGTTTGTTGTTCTGCACAAACACACAACTTGGTGCATTTTTATTGGGCTATTCCATCCAGACTGGCTGCTCTGGTTGCCAAGTCCCTTCTCTGAATTGCAGCCACGTCTCCCTGGATGCCTGCAGGCTCTTGGGGCTGGGTGTCACCCCTGCTTCTGGTCAGCTGGTTCCTTCTTTAACACCCTCCAGGGCATCCAGGAGGATCCAGACTCATGGGATCTGGAATGTGAGGAGCACGTGACAGATCCCCATCTGCACTGCCAGTTTATCTCTCCCACTGTCACTTATTTCTTTCCTTTCTGTTTATGCTCTCATGTCTCCCATTTATTTTCTTTCCATTTCTCTTTATGGTGAAGGGAAAATGGCCTTTGCCTTTATCTTAGCTCTTGGTTTCTCCAGGGGAAGATATGGACACTTGGTTCTCCATGGAGCCTGTTTGTCTGTCTGTCTGTCCCTTACCATGTCCCTGCCCATGGCAGGGGATTTGAGTTAAATAATCTTTAAGGTCCCCTTCCAACCCAAACCATTCCAGGATTCTGTGATTCCTGGGACACAGCTTGGGGAGCACCAGGAGGAAGGTCTGGGTAGAGCTGGGTCTTTCTGCTGGGAGTATATCCAAGGTGTCCTGTGTGCAATTATGGCAGAGTGAGCTGTTTTCCTTTTAAATTTCCTGACAACCGTGCCATGACTTTGCAATTAGCTCCTGGTAATTGCTGATTAAAGAGTAGCACTGCAGGCAGGTGGTTCACCCATCCGTGGAGAGCATTGGGAAGTTTGACTTTCCAAGGACCGTGGAATCACCTTGGGTGTCCTTGCACCTCCTGGTTGCCTCTTCCCTGTGGGAAGGGGGAAAGCTCCACCACACACAACACACCCTCTGTGTCCTGGGCTCCTTCTCCCCAGGACTTGCTTCCAGGATTTCCCTCTCTGCTGGCAGGGGGGCTCTGGGACCATCACTCTCCTCAAAATTAGGGCATGATCCTGACAGGCTGATGCAAAGAGCTGCTTCTGGAAAGGTTGGAGATGGGTTTCCTGCAGGGTTCAATGTCTACATGAAGTTGCATCTCTCTTCTGGATGTGTTCCTGTGGGCTTTGACATTAGCACAGACGTGGGATCAGGGAGACTTTTAATGTGCTGTCACTGGAATGGTGTGGTTTTGTGTTAAAATTATATTGAGGAATGTGTTAAAATTATATGCTGGAAATGGGGCTTTTTGCTAAGAGGTTTTTATTTATTTTAAACAGAAATCAGTTTAAGAGGGCGCTTGTAGCAGACTTTGGGATGTTTCATGTCAGAACTTTTGGAAAACCGTGAATTTCAGCCCATCTGTGCTCAGTAATTGCTTTTCCCCATGTTTGGTGTGGGGTTGGTATCCTGTGCAGCACTTCAGGAATTTCATTGATACATTAATCCCGATGTGTGTCTGGGATTTGGAGAGTGTGAGCAAGACACAGCATGTTGGGATTGGATGCAGGGTGGGTTTGGGATCATCCCATGCAGCAGGAGACTTCTGGCAGATGTGTGGATTCCTCAAGGAACCAAACCAAGGTCTGTCCTGCCCTGTCCCTTCCAGTGGTGAGGTCTTGGTTCAGGAAGAGGTCATGGACAATCCTTGGCTTGCACGTGGTACTCAGCAGTGTGGGACTTTCTGGACCCCCACCATGAGATGTATGTCCCAGCAGTGGGAATGAGCTCCTGAGTGTCTCTCTGGTAGGGAAGGGGACAAGGACTATGGACAGGGTGTTGCTGGGAGCAGAGCAGCTCAGCTGGGAGGGCTGTGGCTGAGCTCCTGTTGGGTTGTAGGTGCTAAATAAAGCAGGTCTCCATTTGGCAAAGCATTTGAGAGTTTTACAAAGGAAAAGTGTCATCACAGGCCCAGTGCTGTGCTGCAGCACAGACACCTGCAGGGCCCCCTCCCTTGTGGGGTGTCACCACAGACCCCCAAACCTGCAAAACCCTGCATAGCTGCTTGTTGTCACATTGTCTTCTCCTTGGAGGATACCCCATCAAGGAGCCTATGGGGTTTTTAATGTCACAGAGGAAGGATTCCCCTGCCAGGTTCCTCACTGTGAAACCATGTTGATGTCAGGAGAATAAATGTATTTTTGGGTACCCATCCAGCT
Organism: Toxostoma redivivum; assembly: GCA_013397375.1. Lineage (NCBI taxonomy): Eukaryota > Metazoa > Chordata > Aves > Passeriformes > Mimidae > Toxostoma > Toxostoma redivivum. The sequence continues at coordinate 500,383 of VXBI01009662.1, forward strand.
GGGCATGGAGATGCTACACTGCAGGTAATGACTGGGAAGGAAGAAGTCATTTCAGTCAGTGCATTTTAGGTCCCAAGTCACCCTTTGAAGAGGGTGTGGGGCATCTTTGATGGTGCATCATTTTTCCATCCCAAACCCATCTCTCTAGTTCTGTTTAGGCAGCTGGTTCCATTTTCAGCACATGCCACCATCCCTCATGCCATAAGTCAGTGTCTACCATCCACAAAACAGCCCTTTGCTTGTCCTGAGCTCGACCACTCCGTGAGCTTCAGCACTTCCCACATTCCTGGGAAAACGGCAGTGAGGAGCTTGGTGGGTGGTGGCACAATGCCAGCTTGCCATGGGCTAATTCCCAGTGGCTTTCCCACAGAAACCCAACTTCTGAGGATGTGTCCTCACCCAGGGGCTGGTTCCTCCTCCCATCCACATCTACATCACTTTGTCCCATCCACATCACTGTGTCCTCATCCAGGGGCTGGTTCCTTGTTCCATAGCCTTGTGTCCTCACCCAGGGGTTGTTTCCTTTTCCCATCCACATCCCTGGTTCCTCACCCAGGGGTTGTTTCCTTTTCCCATCCACATCCCTGGTTCCTCACCCAGGGGCTGGTTCCTTGTCCCATCCACCCTGAAGCTCAGTGAGGTGTCCCTCATGTTGGTGTTGGTGCTGTTGCTCGTGGTTGTGCCATTCCATGGATTCAGCAGAGCTCTCCTGTCCTTCCTTTGTGCTCCAGATGTCCCAGCCTGGCTGAAGAGCCTCCGGCTGCACAAGTACGCCGCCCTCTTCTCCCAGATGACGTACGAGGAGATGATGGCCCTCACCGAATGCCAGCTCGAGGCACAAGTATGTCCCATGTCACTTCCAGAGCCCCTTTGTGTGTCTGGGAAACAAAAAAAGGGAAATTGGCTCTTGGGGAGTGAACAAAATCTTGCATTACACTGAAAAAAACTTAGTTTCCATGTTCTTACTGGAGTCCTGGCATGGAAGTCCCATCACTGGGAGCTGCTCTTGGGGTTTTTTTCCCCAGTTGGGATTAAATTCAGGAGTTTCAGGGGTGCAGCCTGCAGTAGCCAATTCCCTTAAAGTCAGTGGGGCTTTGATGGCTGACTGCCTTTGAAAATGCCATAGAATCATAGGATATTGCTGGTTGGGGGTTGGAAGTGACCTTAAAGATTATCTGGTTCCAACCCTCACTGCTCTCAGGTTCACCTCTGCATTATCCTCGGGATAAAGAGGAATGGAAACACCATTGCTTTCCATGTGTGAGGTGCACCAGGGAGGGACAGACTAGCTGGAAATCTCTATCTTCAACAAGTCTTTGGGTGATTTTCTATGTCCCTCACAAATCCCTGCATTCAAAAATGTAATTAATTTCTAGCAACCCTTTCTGTTTAGGAGAAGAAGGGTTTGGGTTGAGCCAGCTGCCCTGTGGAAGTGTTAACATCAAGTTTTGTCCTGTTTTTGCAGAATGTTACCAAAGGAGCGAGACACAAAATAGTCATCAGTATCCAAAAACTAAAAGAAAGACAAAACCTGCTCAAATCTCTAGAAGGGGTAAGTAATCACAACTGCTTTTGTATTCCTTGTGTCTTTAAGAAGCCAGGAATTAATTCTGGGGTGAAGCACTCTTTGCTTACACATATTGTGGGGATCTGATGCAGGTTTTATTTCACAGAATTCCAGAATGGTTTGGGCTGGCAGGGACCTTAAACACCATCCAGTTCAACCCTCTGCCATGGTGGGGGAGACACTTCCACTACCACATTGCTCAAAGCTCTATTTTGTAGAGTGGGTCCTAATGCACCTCCCACACCTCACACAGCTGGATGGATCTACCCTGTAGCCCTGGCCAGCTCCAGGGTGCTCAGAAAGATTTGAGCTTTTCTGGAACATCCTATGGGCACCCTGTCCCCAGATAAAACACCAGACACCCACATCAGTGACTGAATCTTGAATTTCCAAGGAGAATAAATAGAAACTTCTTTATCAGTTCAACAAAAGCTTAAACCCTGCAGAAAGGGCTTTTTGGGGAAGTAGCAGCACCACAGTGATGCTGGGAGCAGCTCACCCAACCTCTCCCTATTTATTATCCCTGTATTATATTATATTTAATTGCACCATCTTCAAACAGCAACTTGCAGAGCCTCCCACTAGGGGCTTTTAAATACTTCTGTGGTGTGTTGCTATTTATTGGTGTTTTCCTTAGCTCACTGCTTTACTATTTATTTATAATATGGGCTTGTGCTCAGAGTATGGCAGGAGCTAATAAAGCCATATTTACCTCTGTTATTAATAATAACTATTAAATCCAAGGAGCTGGATGGAGCTGGCTGCAGCTCTGTGTTTTCCAGGCGATTGCACAGCCTCTTCCTCCACTCCTCCACCAGGATTTGGGAGTCTGGTATTGATTGAGTGGCACTATGCAGGAGCTGGAGCCCAGCTCAGCTGGCACAGCCAGCTAGGCACACTAAAATACAGGAGGGAAGTGGCTGGCACTGGTTTGGAGCCCTCCAGGAGTGGGTTTGTGGCACTGTGACCCTGTCCCCTTTGCTGGGGCTCAGAGCTGCCTGTGAGCTGCTTTCCCTGGGAGGACATGGTTTTCCAGGCTTCCCATCCAATTTCTGCTAAACAAGAGCATGTGTGGGACTTGGTGTTTTTGGGCAGTGTCTCTCTGCTAAATACTGCTGCTTTCTTGGAAAGAGCTGCTCCACCCATCTCTGTTAGTTAGCAGGGCAGGATTTTCTCCCAAAAATATAGTGTCCAGCAGACTGACACCAGATCTTTGAGAGAAATGGAGCTGAGACGTCCAAGAGTGAGCTGGGAATGCAGCAGGAATTAGAATCAACAGCCATTCCAGGGCTTGCACACATCCCATGTGCCCACTTAGTGTCCCTTCCTTCAGTGCATCAGGATTCACTCCAAAAGTTGCCTCTTTCCAGGCAGTGTCCCATGAGCCAGACCATGCAGGAGCCTGCAGTGAGCTGTTCTGGTCCAGGCTACAATAAAAACAAAATGCAGTTATTTCCCATCAGTGGGACAAGGATCTGACCATAGAAATGGAGTTCTTGATCCACGCCAGGAGCAAGGCTAGGGTGCACCCAAATTCTCTCCCTCCTGGGTAGATCTGCCCCAGGATCTCCAAGCTGAATGGTTTTGCTGTGGGAGTGTCAGTTCACCTTGTGGTGTCTCCTTCTGTGTCTGACCACAAACCACCTGCTCCCCTTGAAACCCTCCCAGTGGCCTCTGCATCCACTCCCCCAGCCCATCCCAGAGCAGACAGGGATGTCCCCACTGCTGCCACAGGACAGCTCCTGCATCCCAGCATGGTCCTGGGCTCTGAGATGATCCCAGAGCATGAGGATGCCATGGCAAGCAGTTTTGGGGCAGAGCAGTTAATGGGAGCCAGGCTTGAAGGCAGTGCTGGAAATGGGAAACGAGCCCATGTTAATGTCATTCCAATGAAATAGAGCTGAAATGTTGGGATTGTAGGATTGCTGGGGAATAAACAAGATACTTGCTGCTCTGGGCATTGAAAATTCCCAGGCTCAGTCACTTTCATGGACTTGCCATTTCCCTGGTGGAAATGTGGAAACATTGAAGCTGGATTATTGTTGGTTTTGGGTCCCAGTGTTGACAGGGGCACATTTATCTCTGGGGATACAGGTCTGAACAGATCCATGGATAATCAGACATCGTCCCTGCAGCACTCCCCTGTATAAGGAAAAGACTCGATGGATGAAATGTGGCTGTTGACTGTGAAATGCAGCAGCATCCTGAAGCAGGAGCAAAGCTGGGGGATCTCAGGGGGTCACAGGAGGGGTCTGGTTCACAGCTGATGTCCTGTTGGATCTCAGAAATCTGGAGTTTTTGAGCTTTCTGTGCTTCCAGGCACAGACCCCCTGGAAAACACTGCTCGGAACCTGAAACCTTGGAGAAGGCTTGGAAATATGAATAATGAGTTAGAAATCACAAATGTGTAGTGGGTTAGATGTGTGTGTTTTCACTGGGTGATGGGTTTTA
>VXBI01009662.1:515536-543530 GCA_013397375.1 Toxostoma redivivum
TATATATATATATATACACACAAAAACCCAAGTGCCAAATGCAATGTTTTATATTTGCTGTTCCTTGGTGTCCTGCTTCCCGGCAGACAGGAGGTTGGGGGGGGCGATGGGGAGGGTGGAGAAGGGAAAACCTGAAGGCCAGGGAGGTTGGGAAGAGGTGTGAGGAGGTGAAGGTGAAGCGGGGTCGGCGCTGGGGACCTGGGTCACCCCCGAGCACCCCCAGCTTGTGAGTGTGAGCGGAACCACCGTAGCAGGAGCCTCCCTCTGGGAGACTCCAGTGTATTTACAGAGCTGAAATTCTATTTATTCCTTCGCTGACTATGGACACGGAGGTTTTCTGATTGTTCAGAGAGATTATTTTGGATATTTTACCTATTAACTTGCTATGGCTGGGAACCATGATAATGTCTGTTATTAACAACCACCAAATAATTCAATTGTTTTATCCTTTTGATGTTAAAAAAAAAGGAAAAAAAAATCTTATTTTCCATTGACAGTGTAGAGGTTAATAACGACTTAGTTGTGTTCGCTGTTTCTTGTTTTGTTTCTTTGAGTAAAAACAACAAAAAAGTGGCTTCAGTTGCGTTCGGGAAGTGCTGCCTGGCTCTGGCTGCCGGTGCTAAGTGCGGGCGACAGAGCTCCAGGGAAAGAAGCTTAAAAGGGAAAAAAAAAAAAAGCTTGAATCCTAAACGAAATAAAAGTTATTTATAGAAAGAAAAAAAAAAGGAAAAAAAAAACCAACCCAACAGTTGCATGAGCGAGGCTGTGAAGTCAAATATTCAGTAATAAAGCGGCAGTGCCTTTCTTTTTTGTATCCCCCGCTCGCCCCACGGACACTGTTCTGTCGGAGATGATGTCCCCTCGCTGTCCCGTCGGAGATGTCGCCGCCGCGGGGTCCTGGCTGTCGGGTGGGCAAGCCCAGCTCCAGCCCCGGGCTCCCCCAGCGCTGTCGGGGATTTTTTTCCCGGTGCTGTTGTCCCCCGGCCGCGGGGAGCCCGGCCAGCCCAGCACACACAAGTGGCCTTGGGCGATGCGACACCCACGGGGACACCCCCCTGTCCCTTCAGTGTCACCCCCACCCCCAGGGACAAGCCCCGAGCTCGGCTGGGCTGGGCTCAGCTCAGCAAAACCCTCGCAGGGGTTTAGGAGGGGGTCGGGCAGCATCCAGCAGGAAAATCCCGAGCTGTGATTAAAGCCCGCGACTTGGGTCAGCACTTAGGGAAGCGATTTCTGTTGTCACCTTTTCTCCATGTCGGGTTTGGCTTTCGGAATGTGCCTGATGGAAAAGTGGGTCCCGCAGACGTCTATAATTTGCACACAGCGACGATAACACTAAAGTTGATTTTATACGAGTCATCAGAGTTTGCAAAAGTGAGTTTTATTTTTTGTATTCCTTTATCTTTACTTAAAGGTGAATGTGTATTCCTCTGGGAGGAATAGGAAGAAAAAAAAAGAAAAATACATTAAAAAAACAGGAATGTTAATAATGTTAAACAGAATACTTCCTCCCTTATTAATATATATATAACCCTGATGTATTTATGCCTATTGTAAGCTGACTTTAAAGAGCTTTGACCTCTCTTCTGTTGCATGCCGTTCCCGGGCAGCCTCTCCTTGTCCATGCATGCCTTTTGTCCTGGTTTTTCTGTACAAAGTTAGTGCACAAAAGAACTATTTTTGCCTAGTTAATGTTGCCGAGCAATGCCTATTTTTTAAATTTTAATTTTTTTTTTTTGGTCATATATGGCAATAGCATGTTTGTTACATGTAAAAGCTTCCCGATATAAAGAAATACTAATGTTTGGAGATGCCAGTCTTTGCAAGTGTACAGTTTTCCAATGTTGTTCCCAGTGAAACACCCTCGTGATTTCCACTTGCTCCGATGTATTTATTACTCATTTCCTCCCGTGTAACTAGGAACCATGGCTATATTTCATATCTGCTATATTGAAAGTGAAGGGAGATGATTAATACAAGGTTTTGTAACACTGGGGTGTGGCGCCTCCTTATTTATCCTCTTTTTGGCAAGTGGCTTCGGAGTCCTTAACACACACAAAAAAAAATGGAATTCAATAGATATTCGTCCCGTGGGCGAGAGGGGAGGAGCCCTCCACAGTTCCACAGGGGGTTGGGGATCTTTATTTAAAGCCTGTGGCAGAGCTTCCAAATCCCTGGCATTCCCCAGGCAGCTGCTTCGCTGTCCCTTTGGGATGCCCCTGTCCCAGGAGCTGTTTAGATACACGATTTTCCTTTGAAATCAGCAGGAATTGGGGCTGCAGCAGCTCAGAGGCTTGGCCCAGAGCCTCAGCCTCAGTGTGGAAATTTTTGGGGTGGGGTTTTAAGGCTGGGTTCTTTCTGGGCTTAAAACTTGCACATTTCAGACCCTCCTGGGGCTGGATCAAGCAGGGAAGGGCACTCAGAGCTGGTGCTGTGGATATTCTGCTGGGGAAAGTGCCAAGGGCAGGACCTTCCAGGTTTTTCCTTATTTTCTCAAACTGAGCCTCCACATCTCCAGGCTGATCAAGCCCGGCTCTGCAGGCTGTTCTCTGCCTCATCAGCCTGGCCATTCCTGCATTCAGGTCCAGGGATGCCCTGCAGTGTCCTGGACCCTGCTTACTGTCCCTCCACAGGCATTGGGGTGGCTCAGGTCCCCCATGAAGAGCAGAACTTGCAAACACGGGGTTTATTCAGGTGGTTTGAACACTTCATCTGCTGCTTCTCCTTGGATGAGGCTCCTGGTGAACTCTCCAAACGCTGATGGTACCCAAACCCCAAAATCATGTCCCCAAGTTTCTTCTATTTAGGATGCTCCCAAGCATCTTGGGCTGGGTGACCCCAGAAGGGAAATATTTGCCATGGTGTTCAGTCTCACCTGAGTTTCCCTGTGCATGAGAGCATCCACATCCACAGCTGACCATGGCTCCCTGCACTCATGGGAACTGGCTTCCCAACACAGCTCAAACCTAAATCCCCAAAAAAAGCCATTTCCTTCCATGAACAGTTTGCCTTTCCAGGTCCCTGTGTTGCTATTGGGTCTCACAGTGCAGAGAATGGAAAGAAAAAGGAAAAGGCAGAAACACCTGGGGTGGAAAATGGAGTTGGAAGGGCTGAAAAGGCTCCAAGGAAAGTCCATGGCAGCCACGTTTTAGGGAGAGTCTGTGGGTCCTACTGCCTGGCAAAAGGAAAGAGGCTTAAAAAAGGAAAAGCAGGAGGAAAAAAATAATTTCCATGCTGCCAGAAGCTGTTGGATGAATCCAGTCTGGACACTAAAGGCTTTACCTGCTGGTGCACTCTGATTCCACCACACCTGAGCCCCGTTCAGCCTGGGGAAATCGAGTTCCCTTCTGCCCAGCAGAGGCTGCAGTCCATGTCCAGCTGGGAGCAAAGCCAGGAGCTGGTGGCTGCTGTTTGAGCAGCTTCTGGTCTGTCATCATCCCAGCAGGAGCTGGATAACCCCACACTTGTTAACGTGGTATTTTATTCCGTGTCTACCTATTCCAAAAGGTGATGAAGAAGCAGCCCCAGCCCTGGAGCCAGGGGATGATTCTGTCCCTCTACCTGACCCTTGGTTCCTCATGTGGGGACAAATTCCCCATATTTAACAGCAAGAGGAATATCCCAGGGAACAACCTATCAGTGGCAGCAATTTCCCACTCCAGGGAAGTTTTTATGCAGGATGGTGAGGGTTTTTCCAGCAGAGCTCCTCGGGATCAAGGAATGATTAATTCCCCACATCTGCCGGCTGTGGCTGCACCGGCGAGGCCGGGTGATGCTGCTGGCCTGGCTGCCAGCCAGGAATGCTCCCAGGATGTACAAATAACCAGCAGCTCCTGGCAACTTCACCAAGAGTGGCCTCTGCCACCACCAGGGAGCTGCTTTAGCTGGGATCAGCAAAGGGCTCGGGAATGCACACCTGGAATGGGCACCCTGGGGCAGGGATGGGCGGTCCCTGCAGACAGGGGATGCTGGATGGGATCAGTTTGGGTGCCTGATACCCACAGAGCTCCCCATGGCTTCTCCCAAAGCCCAGCACAGGCAGAGCTGGTGGCTGGAGGGGCAGAACAGCAGGGGAAAAGTTTTAAACTAAAAGAGATTTAAATGGGATGTGAGGAAGAAATTCCTTACTCAGAAGGTGCTGGGGCCATGGCACAGGTTGTCCCAAGAATCTGAGGCTGCCCCATCCCTGGAAGTGTTCAAAGACAGGTTAAACAGGGCTAGGAACAACCTGGGGTAGTGGATGGCATCCCTGCCCACAGCAGGGGACTGGACAGACAATCTCTTTTTTACAACCAGAACTATTCTGTATTTCTATGACTTTCCCTCTTTTCTCTACAAAAACACTCCACTGTCAGAGCCTGGTCAGAGGAGATGTGGTCCAGCTCAGTCAAAATCCCCACTTTTCCAAAGAAAATAGATTTCTGGGCTAATTTTAAATAATAATAGTTTTTTTAATACCTCATCCTGGCATGTAGCTTTTGGACAAACCAGCTCCATTTCCACCCCTGTCAAGAGGCAGCACAGGTGGGTGTTTGCAGCATCACCCAGCAGTGGGATGCAGTGGAGGGCTGGGTGCCCCTCTCCCACCCCCACACCCCCAATCTGATACCAGAGTGATCCCTGGGCCTCCCAAAAATGCATTTCCAGCCCCGTGGGAGCCCCTGCTCCTCCTGCAGTGAGCAGAGCTCGGGGCTGAGCTCAGCAGAGGGAGCCACAGACTGCGTGGCACAGCCGGGACCAGCCCAGCCTCTGGGCATCGCTGACCTCGGGCATCACCCAGCTGGGGCAGGGCCTTTGCAAACCCCCTGCCAGCTCTCACTCCCTCCCTCCTTCCCATTGCTGCTTCCCTATAAATCCTTTCCTGTCCTCCTCTTCCTCCCTCCAGCACCAGGACCATTTCCCTCCCAGCTGATCTCCTGCAGTGGAGCAATGGAAAAGAGGATGGAGAAGGTGAGCACAGACCTGGGGTGCAGCCCCCCAGAGTCCAGGGCTGTGCCAGTTTGGGTCCCCATGGCCAAGGGCTGGCACCCTACACATTGTCAAAAACCAACAGAGATCACAGAATGAGCTGGGAGGGACCCACAAAGGTCATCCAGGCCAGTTCCTGTCCCTTCACAGACACCCCAACAATCCCACCCTGTGCCTGAGAGAATTGTCCAAGTGTTTCTGCAATTCTGGCAGGATGGGTGCAGTGACCACTTCCCTGGGGAGCCTGTTCCAGTGACTGGATCCTGAAATTTTGCTCTTCCTACACACTGATGCACCGCAGCATGTCCTGGCTGGAGCAGTGGCTGTCACCTCCTCCAGGCATTCCTGCAGCTCTCCAGCAGCTCCATGCCTCATTCCAGGACAAGGGAGGTAAAGAAATGCCAGCTGTAGGATGAGCTACACCTTCCCTGGTGGAAGCAGAGGATGCTGAGAGGCATCCCAGGCACCCACAGGCAGGGCAGGAGGGAGCTGAAGCATGGACCCCTCCCCACAGCACCTGGGCAAAGGGTCCCAGGAATTATTCCCTCCATGGCATCCACACATCTGAGGCCAAAACAGCACTTCTGTGTTTTTGCCTTGGCACTTTTAAAATCATTTTCAGGCATTTGCAGTGGAGTTGGTCCCTCTTACAGTGGGTTTTTCACCTTTGCTTCACTGTTGCAATCCTGATGTGGACAAGAAGGGCAAACAGAGGGAACATGGTACAATTCACCTGCCAAAACCACCCCTGCAACACCCCAACACCAAAAACACAACATGAAGTCGTTAAAAACAACAAACAAATTCCTTGTGAATATTCTTTGTGCATTTTAGCAATATTCTTTGAATACTGTGATTTATTTTCTGCCCCTCCCAGGCCAAGACTTATTAACAACAGCTTTAATATTTCATGCCCCTTCAACTCCTAAATCATGAGTGTAACTTGAAAAACAATTGGGAGGCAAAGCTTTTCCTAGAAGTTATTTCCAGGAGCTGGACAGAAAGGCTCAGCCAAGGCTCAAAGGGCACAGCTGAGCTCTTTCCCAACAGAGCTCCAGAGAGCAGGGGCAGCAACAGGGGCAGCTGAGGAGCTGTTAGAGCTCATTAAGCAACTCTACAAGTGTGGGAGGTTGTGAAGGCTGCACGAAGCTCTGGGATAATCCCAGCCCTTGCCTGCAGACACTCAGCCGTGGAAGGCAGATTTTTGTCTAGAAAGAGCCTAATTTGAGGTGCAGAGCCTGAACCGAAGCATCCCGGTGGGTTTGGAAGTGCTGGGATAACTGTTGGGCTCAGTGGCCAGGGAGGGCTTTCCCAAATTTAGTGATTCCATGATAAAAACCTGCACCTAGAGGTGGAACACAGGTGGTGAGGACCAAAGAGCCCAGGACCTGGCTGGATGTGGCACAGGGATTTATGGACTGGTCACTCCACAGCACAGGGGCAGGAGACCTCCCTATTTTGGGAGACACCCAAAATAACCACAGGGGTAGGAAAAACCTCAAAGAAGCTGCTCAGATGTGGGAGTCTTGAGAAAATAAAATTGACAAGCAACACACAGCACTGGACAGCATCAGGAAAGGAATGGAGCTCATGATAAATTAAGTGGAATCCTAGGAAATGGGGCAGTTCAGGGCTCAAGGATGTTCCCTTATTCAACAACTTCTGGTCCTCCTGTTCCAGCTTTTTGTTTCAGGTTTTAGAGGGGTTTTTGAGCTATAAACACTTTGAAGCTGAATATTTTTCACCCCAATGAAAACAGATTTTCACATGATTGCAAAACCAGTGAGGCTCCTTCCCAATCCCACACCTTAAAAAAATAAAAAAAAAGGCAGGGAATAGATAATTTCTTGCAGAAGAGCCTGTTTTCCCAAACAGACCGTTTCTCACCACAAGCACCAGCTTTAATGCACAGCTGTGAGAAAGACAGAACTCAGCCTCACCACAAGGATGGGTCTTGCCAATGTCCCTGGGGCTTCCCAGGAGCATTATTTCCAAAGAGTTCAGACTATTTGGATTAAAAAGACACCGAGGGCTGGAGGAGGTTTCATTCATCCCTTCTCCCTTCCTGACCACCACAGTGGACACAGACCCTGTGGTCCCCCTTCCCTCTGCTCTTGGGCTGCCCTGCTCCTCAGGAGTCAGGGATCCATACATTTTATTTTTTTTCCCCTGAATCCCAGCAATTTCTGCTTCCTGGGAGGCTGGAGGACAGCAGGAATGTCTTTAAACCAGCCTACCCACCCTGCACCCAATGGGGCAACCCAACCCAACCCAACCCTGGCTTCACCTTTGAGGTCTCTTGTCGCAGCTGCTGGGATTTATTTGTTCAGGTAACTTGAGCATCTGGCCATGGACCAGGTATCTCCTCAGGCCGATGTGAGGCCTCCAGGACAGCTCGAGGAGGGCACAAGAAGACTCTGAGACCCCTCAAGCTCAATGCCAGGAGCAGCCACTGCCACCCACCACCCCTGCTCCAATGGACTCTTGATTCCTCTGGCTCCAAGCAGCAGTAAGAAGAAGGTGACAACAAATCCAACAAATCCTGGAGGTGTTTTTTGCTTCCCATCACCAGCTGGGGACTCACCTGTTCATAACAGCACCACCCATCCCAGAGGAGCAACCCAACACATCATCCATGAGTGCAGAAACCATCTCCAGCTGAGGGCAGCGAGCTCCTGCCCTTTTCCTGGGCAGTGCCATCACCTCAGGACCCCCAAGGATGCTCCCACTCCAAAGGATAACACTGTGCTTTAATGTTTCAGAGACAATGCACTGGTGAGCAGTACAACAGGGGCTGTACATCCTTTACATATTTACACACGGGGTGTGGTTAAAGCTCGTGGATTTGAACAATGCCAACGCTCTAAAAAACGCACTGAGACTTACAACAGCAAAAATGGGGACAAAATCCAAGGCCACGAGTAGAGAGAGGTATGTTTTAAGGACTACAGGTCACATGGAAATAGAAAACAGTGGTGGTGCAACGTGAACTTTAACCTGAATAGAGATAAGTGGTTAAAACGCAACTTTTTGGTGCCTCAGGAGCAAGACAGTGTTTTACAGAGACTTAATTTCCAAAATAAAGCAAGGAAAGAGAAATAAGTGTACTGGTGTGTGCCCCTTTGGTCCTCAAAATCTCCTTCCAGTCAAGCTAAAAAGAGAGGTTTACTGCTGGGCAAGAAAGATTTAAGGCTTTTCAGCTGGATATTTGTAAGATACTGAGCTGAAAACTGGCAATTTCAGGAAAACAAATGCCATGGAGTTGGTGTGGTTCAGCAATGTGCAACACAGCTTGTTTACACCAGTGACAAACACTGGTACAGCACCTAATCCTACAGAATCCAGGACAGAGGATGTTATAAAAGATTTTCCCAATAATGCCGTGAAGGTCCTCAAAGTAAAATTAGTGTAATTAAAGACATGAGCTTGTTCTCCTAGAACGAAGTTCTTCAGGCCCAGTCTGACCAGACACAGTTTTAATTTTGTTTCCAGCAGGGGCTGGAGCAAGAGGAAGGAATGTTGGTGAGATGGAGCTGCCCTTGAGGTTCGTGTCCAGGACATCTTGGATTGATATCCAGCAGAGCAGGGGGAGCCCTGGGAACCTGTGGCCATCCAACCCCCTGGCTGAGATTTGTTTTGCAAGCTCGGGGTGAGGAGGGTGGTTTTCATTTGAGCCTCATCTTTTCCCAATTAAGAGTTACAAAACACCCATTAAAATGGTAACAAAGCAGAAATTCAGCCAAGTCCAGCTGACTGAAACTTTTTGTACCAATTCTGCCACTTACAGAGGTTGCTACATACGCAGGAAAAAAAAATGTGGTTTGATTCATTCTGGTGGCCCTGGAAATGCTTTTCTCAGCTGCTCTTATGAAATGAGCTGTTGTCATTCCAGGTTGCTCTGCCCTGAAATAACCCAACCTGTTGGCAGGGAGGGGAGGTACCATGTGCTGTGCTCAGGATTTCATGCTCACCTTTGGTCCAGCATTGGAAATGGGAACCTTGGAATGCTTGCAAATCTTCATTTTCACATTATCAGACTGATTTTAGCTTCTCAGTCTAACCCGTGGAAATCCAAGAAGGAAAGCTCAAGGTATAAATATCATTAAAAACATCTTTGGATACCTCAGTACTCTGCAGACAGACTCTGCAGGGCTTTTTCCTCTCCTCTGTTAAAGTTTCCTTAAAAACAGTAAGAAACTGACAGTTCAAGTGGTCAGACATTCTGAGGCACAGAGAAAAAGGTGCAAAAACCCCTTTGTACTGAGACAGGGCTGTGCCCCAAATAATTCAGAAGTTAATTCCCTGTCTTTTAAGAGGATAGGAAAAATGGAGTTTACACATTTCTCAAACAAACAAACAAACAAAAACCACAAAAAAGGAAGGTTAATACTAGCAAGAATATAAAACACACCAGAGGTAACAACTCAGAGGTATAACACACATATCCAGGTACTGAAACAGCCACTGCAGGACTTGCAATGAAACATAGTCCAATCATTTGGGATAATCCCAATCCTACAAAGATCCACATCCTTTCAGCTGTTCCCTGTGCTGCTCCACATTTATTCTAATAAACACAACTATTTAATCAATATCCATTTCTCTCCTAAGCCCCACTTCTCTCCTGACACTTGGATATTCTGCATTATGGATGGAAAAACATTTCCAAACTCCTATTTGTGGCTTGTAACTCTGATATCAGCATCAGTGGAAATCCAGGAGGAGCCTCCCTCATCCCTACCTTTTCCATTCCACCAGAAGCCTTTCACTGCACAAAGACTATGACAACAATTCACGACAATTTAGTTTAGGATTGGGAAGCGGGAACAAGGACAGACAGTGACATGGGACAGAACAATCCAGAGTGCATCCGGAGGGCAACACAGTTTCAGCTCCTGATGAGTGTCAGGAATTCTTCTCGGGTCTTTGGGTCTTCCCGGAACACCCCCAGCATTGTGCTGGTTACTGTTTTACTGTTCATTTTCTGAACCCCACGCATTACCATGCACATATGCCTAGGAGAAAGGAGAGGGGTGTCAGTGCATCAGCAGCACTCCAGGGGAAGCAGAAATCCCACAGGGACTGATGTTTCTTACATGGTCACATTCAACTCTGGGAAGGAAAAAAAACCTCCACAGCCAGAAACCAAATCTGCAGCACTTCAGCTGTGGAAGGGCCACATTCTCAGCCACTGAGTGCTGCCTTTTCTCCTCTGATCCCAGGAAAACCCACCTTCCCAGGGTGCCTTCTGATCTCAGGGACATGCCCGCTGCTAGTCCCAAGCTCAGCACTGCTCCAGGAGGCAGAGGGAGCACAGGGCATGGGTCTGGTGCAGCTGGGACAGCTCCTCACTGCCTCATCTCCACAGGACCAGCCAGCACCCACCTTAAATGGCTCCAGCACATCAGGATTAATAATTATTTTTATTATTACTAGCAATATTTTATTATTAATAGGGTCGTTGTTATTATTATTGTTATTGTTATTATTATTACTAATCTCTCTGCCTGATAACCAAGCATAGCATGCTACCTCAGCCAAAGGGGCAACATGCACCAGCCCTGCAACACACAGAGCTGGGATCCCATCCATGGAACATCTGGGATCACATCCCTGGAACACCTAGGATCACACAGAGCTGGGATCTCAACCCTGGAACACCTGGGATCGATCTCACCCCTGGAACACCTTGATCCCAGCCCTGGAACACCTGGATCCCAGCCCTGGAACCCCTGGGATCCCAACCCTGGAACACCTGGGATCGATCTCACCCCTGGAACACCTTGATCCCAGCCCTGGAACACCTGGATCCCAGCCCTGGAACCCCTGGGATCCCAACCCTGGAACACCTGGGATCCCAACCCTGGTACACATGGGATCCCATCCCTGGAACACATGGGATGACACCCATGGAACACCTGGATCCCATCCCTGGAATACCTGGGATCACACCCATGGAACACCTGGGATCACACCCATGGAACACCTGGATCCCAGCCCTGGAACACCTGGATCCCAGCCCTGGAACACCTGGGACCCCACATCTGGAACAGCTGGATCACTCACGTAGCTTCCACGACGACGCCGACCCCGGCGGGCTGTAAGGCTTCTGTGATGGCGATTGCAATCTGTTTGGTAAGGCGTTCCTGGACTGAGGGAACAGCAGGGAATTCAGACTCCCAGAATCCCAGAATGCTTTGGCTTGGAAGGGACACTAAAGCTCATCTCATTCCAAACCCCCCACCATGGACAAGGACACCTTCCACTACACCAGGCTGCTGCAAGCCCCATCCATCCTATTTTCCATTTGTATCCTGCAACAGACCTTTTATTTTCTTGTTTATATTTGGAGCCATTTTGCATTCCACCTCTCCAACCACAATTTGTTCTAATAGCTCCTCCATTTCCTACTTTGCAGTAAGATTTTCTTGCCTCTCTGTTTTTTTTTCAGTTTTTAATGTGTTTGTTCCCAATGTTACTGCTGCACCATTTATTCCACACACCCAATTTCTCTTCTTAAGGACAGGAAATGGAGATAAAAAATGAGCTTTGTCCTGCAAAGCTTTACTTCCTGCAGCTGTAGCACCCTGCATTCACCAGCCTGGTGGTCACTGAGACTTCCCTTGCTAAAACTGGGACAAATTTAACCACAAAGGCAGCAGGTTCAGCCCAGCCCAAGGTTTTGGACCCTGCAGCTTCCTCTCCTTCTCAGGGGTAAGAGGCAGCTCTTGCTCCATTGCCTCAGACAAGAATTCCTGAAGGCATCTCTCCAAATCTCTGCAGGAGAGTTCATCCCCAGCAGCATCCAACTGGTTTAGTTGTTCCTGGCAGCTCTACCTGGTAGCACATTTATGCTGGGAATCAGTTCCAGCCCCTGTTTACTTTCCTAGGCAGCAGTTACCCTTCACTGGGAATGCAGGGGCTAAGTACAATAACATAACCCCTTCAAGAAGTGTTTTTCTCCCCTCTTAAACCCCACATTACAGTTCTCCCCAGTTATCAGCCCTCTGCACTGACTGGAGAGGAGTGCACACAACAAACACCAAATTTCATGCTTACCTTGTAATCTTCTACTGTATATTTCCACGATCCTAAAAGAGAAACAAAAAAGACAATATTAGAGTTATTTCCAGCTAGCCACTGACTGATCTTTGCAGTTAATTTGATGCTATCAGAAGGGACACCTGTACTGCTCTGTGTCTTTCCTGGGGATCCATGGCCATGCTGCTGCCCAGGTATTCCTCACAGAATTCTTTTGGCACATCACTGTGTTGAGTTCCCCCCACCTGCAGCACCAGGGACTATTTTAGGATAAACCAGGCACTTCTCCTCTGGTCTCCTTCTGTTGGTTTGGAATTCCTTGTATCCTCACCCACCTGCATCTCATGGTTGTGGGGGAATTAATGTCCAAAGACTCCCTGAACCAGAATTCCTGAACATTTCCCTGTGCTTCAGACTAGACCAAATGCTGCCTTAAGGTCAGTTCAGATAATGGATTCCCAGAATGCTGAAATTGGGCAAGAAATGCTTTGGATTCTTGCATTTAACCACAAATTTAACTGAGAACAATGAGACAGAATTGGTCTTATTTACAACAGAATATCTCCACCCACATTTCACCCTATCCTTCACATTTCAGTGCAGGGATCACCTTAATGGTGCCCTCCAATATGACTTCAAATTTAAGCCATTGGTGGGCAGTGGAAGTGACACTTAATGACAGTTCTAGAATCCACACATTCAAGAAAATCCATATAATTGCTCTGTAACTCCAGGGGTTGTTCATGCCAACCTCAAATGCTTAATTACACTTCAAGTGGGCACAAAAAGGAGTTGTTACAGCAGGCTTTGGTACCTGTCTGGTCACACCAGACAAAAGCCAGACACTGGCTGGCAGCCTGAAGCATCACTTACAAGAATCATCCCTGACAATGAGACTCTCCTGCTGTTTTGGAGAGAGAATTAAATGCACAAACTCCCCTCCAGCAGTGAAATGGTTGTGATACAGCATAAAACAAAGCAACACATTATTTATATTAACTATATGGATAGGAAACATGCTCAGATATTGCATAGGAGTCCTAACAAGGTGTTTATATAAAAACAGTTATTTAAAAGAGCATTTTCAAGACTGAGATTAAAACCCAGAGAAAGATGTTTGTTTACTGAATACAGGTCATCCACAACTACAGAAACTCACCACATTAGACTAATCCTATTATGAAAGATTAGGCCTAGAGCACCAAGAGCCTCACAAATCTTTGCTTGAACACTGTTTCCATTATATAGGGCACGAAAGGGAGGCATGATTTGGCCCCCCCAACCTCACTCAAAAGTGAGAACATTTTGTTATACAAGAATCTAATCTTTTCATTATTGCAATATATGGGAGTTTTACCCTCACTCTAAAAAGAGGAAAGATTTAACCTTTGAGCACAGTGCAGGAAGCCTTGCACATATTGACGTGCAGGTTTCCATTCTGAGAATAAATAATAGGAAAATTGTATATTTCTAGCATCGTGTTGCCACTGGCATTTAAAAAAAAAAAACCAAATCACTGAAAAGCATTTTGAGCTCCTTTTTACAGCTGCAATCAAGAGATAAATACAGACCAGAGCAAGCACAAACCAGTGGATGCACATTTCAAATGTGATCCTTAATCCTGCATTGGAGCCCTACAGAAATTAAACCACATTAAGGACAGGCTCTTTAGGAAGGATGGGTTCTCTTCAGAAATCCAACTCCAAAAACCAACAAAAAACCCCCAGCCCTGCCCTGCTCCACTTTAAGACCCACTCAAAACTCAACACAAGCCCCACACATCCCCAAGCACGAGCAGCTAACAGCAGATGAAGCTTTAACCCAGCAGCTGCAGTTCTGACAGCTCAGAACCCCAGCCTGCAATTCCAGCAGCTCTCTACAGCCACCAAAAAAAACCACACAGGAGAAAAATTCACACATTGAACAACCTCTTTCCAACCTTTTAATCAGAGCAAAGCCCACTCCTGAAAGCACTGCTGGGGACAGGGAGATGCCTCCCTGCAATATGAGCTCACACAGCAGAGATGTGACCTCCAAGGATCTTTCCACTTCCAAACCCCTCCCTGTTGTTCTGAACAGATCTGGCTCACTTTAGGACATTTTGCTGTCATATCCTACACATTTCTTACCTGCTAAGAAAAGCCAGCAGGCAGGCAGATTTGCAGGGCTAATTTCTCATTAGTGTTACTGGAATTACAGCAGGATTAACAGACCCAGCAGGGAAAGCAGAACCTATGTGGTCTTTCTGAACTTCAGCCAAATTTTTAGATTTGTTTCTCAAAAAGGGACCCTTCCACTCTGATCCTAAATAATCTGCTTATTGAAGGGATCTACCATCTTCTTCCTCACCAGCACAAGAAAGTGTCACTCAATAACAAGAGTCAGTGAGGAAAAAAGCTATTTTACATAATAAATGGATTTCTCAAGTGTATCACGATTGCTTTGTTTCTTAGGCTGAACTTTATCTATAAAATCTACCCCACAGTCATCTCAGCACATCTTCAATGAAAGAATGAAATGCCAATTTTTTCTGAAAAGTCAGCTAAGAGATGAAAGCTTTAGATTCAATTTATATACATAAAATGTGATCATTTAAAATTTGGAAGTTTTCAGATTTTTATTCTTATTAGTCAATTTACAACGAAGTGGTAAAGAGCTGGAAATTCTCACTGGTTTCTGTGGCCTGCCTTAGAATAACCAAATTCTCTTGTTCTTTGCCTCAGAGCTCCCTGCAGGTCCCAGTGCTCTGGGGGAACCTACAAAAGCATAAGGGCTCCACTGGTGAGAATTAACACAGAGCTCCAAGACTTATCTGGCCTGTCCAAAAAAAACAAAAAAAAACCAAAACAAACAAACAAACAAACAAACAAAAAAAAACCAAAACAACACCACAATTCTGAGGACTGGTCTAAATCCAAATCGAGGACACAAAGTGGGCTGAGCTTTAGAGGGAGAGGAGATTAAAAAGATTAGCACAGCCTGGAATCCTTTTTACAAATTAGCATCACTTTCATTAGAACACTTACCTAGCAAGCTTGCTGAGGCCAAGCACTTGTTTGTTGGGGAGATAACCAATGTGTACCTAGATAGGGAAGAACAAACATTAACAGCAGCAAAACCACCCTTCCAAGGGCACATGAAACTCATGCACAGACAATGGGATGTGCATTTGCCCCAGAATTAACTCTGGGACAGCCCAGAATGTGGGAGGAACACGGCTCCATGCAAGCCTGGGGGATTGTGGAGCTGTGAATTCCTCATGAGGTCCTGGAGAAGAATGGGTGAGTTTTTCTAAGGGAGAAGTCACAGCTCTTCAAGAGTCAAGGCTTATGTTCCAAGTCTCAGGAATGCTACAGAACACTGCTGCATTTTGGTACAAAGGCAGTTTATTACTCAGCACAGCACCATTTGTCTAAAATGAACATGCTTTTCTTTCAAGACCTTAAATGGATTTAGGAAGGAAGAGGGATTGTGTTTTACTTCTAGTGAAAGTTCTGATGGCAAGAAGTACTTTGCCACCAAAAATCAGGCTGCACTTCCTGATTTGATTTCTTTTCTTGTTTTAGTATCATAGACCACTGATTATTAGCTCAGCTTCCATCCTGCTCAAATATGGATTTGCTGAACATGAACTAAATTGGAGGAAGTTTAGCAGAAAAATGCTCAGATATGAAGGGAAGGATATTTAGCTCTTTGTTTTTAGAAAGCCATGGGGGCTACTGAATTCCAGTGGGTTTAGTTATATCAGATTATAAACCAGCACTTGTGTCACTGTACCAGAGACTTGAAAAATTAGCCAAGATAGAGCAGGGGAGTGTCAGTGGGGGATTCTGGCTTTGCCTGGAGGCCCCATCTCAGAATCCTGTGCTGCTGTACCTGCAGTAGAGGTACCACAGTACACCTGATTACCTAACTTGCTCATTCCTACCCTTCTGTTAGGCAATCAACCCACTGACACCTGAAAAGACATGAAATATTTCAGACAAAGTGAGACACACGACTTAGAAATAAGCTTTGAATCCTGTTCTCCATATTTTTGCAGCTTTCTTGATTTCCTTTAAGATAGAACTGCAAATGCAAGATCTACAGGTCAGTGTTTGCAGCCTGTTTGGTGCACCCAGCAGGGCAATGGTTACTCTGAATATTTAGAGCCATAGCAAGTTATTTATTAGGACTGAGTTGGTGTTTGTGAGGAGATTTCTCCAAACCACACAGGCTAAACAGCTGGATGGAAAAAAAATGCACACATTGACACAAGAGTAATGGAGAGGACATACACAGTACACACAACCAAGAGCAACAGGCACAACAGAAAGCTTGCACAGAAAAAGAATTTATCCTGTTCTCCAGTATAAAACACTAACAGCAAGAAAAGGAAGCAGACAAACCTGAATTGACTCAACTAAATAAACAGCTGGATTCTGTTAATGTATTTTATTTTTGGGAGACAATTTGCTTGGAACATATGTGGCACTGATTGAATTTTATAGACAACACAAGGCTGTGCTGCTCTTGGGCCTGTGAGCACTTTAGGGTAACAGATGGACCAGGCTAAGCTCCATCCTTCTGTGCTGATAAGGGAGTGAAGAGGCTGAGACATGCAGCTCACACTCAGAGCTCTTCATCACCTCTACAGGGCTTAACTGGAGTAATTTTATTGTCTTAAAGTTGTTGGCATTACAATTCAACACCCTCTGAAGCACCAGCCCTTTTCATGGGACCCCTCAACTGAGCATAGCCAGTTTTGGCCACCCTCTCCCTGACTTGGCTCACATAATTAAGGCAGGGCTGCTAATGAGTTTGTTCCACTCACAGGGGGTTTCAGAGATGAATGTGCACTGAATAGCTCTGAGCCAAGAGCTAAATCCATGACAGAGCCAGTGTGCAGGGTGAGCTGGTTTAATATCGAGATGTCTGCCCTCAAGGCTTGCTGCTGCTTCATGGAGAAGAGCTTTGATATGAAATGTCAGAAACCATTAGATTACTTAGACTAGGAAAGGTTGAGCATTATATTTCAGGAGCTTAAATTCAAATAAAACTTCACATTAAGGAGACCTTCCTTATTTGTATTCTGAAGATTAAACTTCTAGAACTGTCGCCGTAAGCAGTGAGTACTTACAGCCTTAAAAGCTTTGTAGCTACAGCTGCAAAGTCTTTTATATGTACTTAAGGTCTTTTATTGTGCATTCCCACATGTGTTCTGTGAGGGAGAGTTACCTTTCCAACAAATGGAACGAGGTGATGCTCACACAATGAGAACATGTCTATGTCCTTCACAATTACCATCTCATCATGGTCTTCATCAAAGATGGCGTCGTTCAAGACATCTGAAATTAAACATTTGCATTAAAAATAAACCCAAAAAGCATGGCAGGCTCTTCCAGCCAGTGCCTGAGAAAGCCAGTAGCAAGGGCAGGACTCTCTCAGGGCTATAGATTTTAGGGTGAGGGTCTGGGAGGGAAGTAAGGAGTAACATCACAAGCATGTTTTGATTTGTGTACAATCCCACATTTGCCACAGTGTCACACTGCCTATGTGCTGCACTAGCAGTCAGCCTGGAGTGTTTTATTTAATTAATAGCTTGAGCACAGGTTAGAATAGGTCTGGTCTTTGCAGAATTACTGACATCTTAAGAGCAATTAAGCCTAAAGCTGACAAAGAGAGTACATCTCAAAAGTGAGCTTCCATTGATGCTTCCACAAGCAAAGCCAGCCTGAGGTCAGGGAAAGCTTAAGCCATCACAGTGGTTCCTCCAGACACTTCAGCACCAGCATTACTGTCTGCAAGAAGGCTTTGCATGCAAATTTCACCCTGTAGCACACCAGGCAGCAGCTGTTTAGTTACACACAGATGTCAGAGACACATCTGGAGAGAGATTTGCTGTCCTGATCTGAAACAGATAGGCACATCCACACTCCAGCCTAATTCTGCACCTCAGAGTTAGCAGAAAAGTGAGGTGCAGAAACCCCCACAGAGACAGAAGGGAGAAAAGACAGCTCAGTAAGAAAAGGAAAGTATAACATAACAGTGGTGGTGACACAAATCCAACAGGGATGGTGATGCAAATCTAACAGTGGTGGTGACACAAATTCAGCAGTGATGGTGACACAAATCCAACAGTGGTGTCTGTTCTGCTTGCCTTGGTGCCTTCCCCTGACACGTCCAGCTAATGGCCACCATCTGCTGTTGATAAGGGATCATCATCACCACGGAGCATTTTAATTTCCTGCCTGCTATCAGCTCTGCACAGGTAACCCTGGAAACTGTGCAAGGCGTTCTGCCTGCGACGTGGGTTCCTTCCTGAGAAGGGCTGGCAACCTGCAAGGCAGCCTGGATGAACCCCAGAAGGGCTTGGATTGGGTCAGAGAGCAGGAGTAGGGTGCATGAAAAAGGCCAGGGAGCAACTCTGTGAAGGCACACGATTGTGTTCTTCAGATTTCTGGGTCTGGTTTACCCCAAGCACTGCTGGAGAGGTTTTTGATTGCACAGGCAGCATCATGCAGTTGTGTAATTATGAATTCAGCCAGGCAAAGGGAGAATCCATAACAGAGGATCTCAACAGGCTCACAGGAGAGGGAAGGGGAGGCAGAGCAGCTGTCTGGGCTCTGAGCTCCCTCCTGCAGCACTCTGCAGCCCTGCCATTTCCACAGCAGAAAGGCAAGCAGTGGTTGCACAAAACCTGCTGCTGTGACCAGACTTATTAAAACAAAACCCAAACAGATCCACGAAGCATCTCCAGAGTGACTGCTGCTGTAATTAGACCCCCAGCTCAGCTCACACCAGCCTTGCCAGGAGCATATCAGGGCCTGATGTCAGATATGGATTTACGTCAGCACACTCGCAAGGCAGATTGTTCAGAACAGCCAGAAATGGCCAAATTCTCATTAAGAGTTGTGGCAATGTGTGACACAGAGCAGGGCCGGGGTTACAACAGAAGGTACCTCACCCATGAAGCCTCATATCCACGTGCATAAAAATGCATATACATACTAATTAACATCCAAAATATGTGTTAGCAGATCCTCACAAACTTCCTCTCCCAGCTGTGTTGTATCATGGAGACAGCTCAGCCAAATAGAGGTTTAAGTGACCTCAGAAATATCACACGGGCAACTCCAGGAGCAAAAGGCATCCTGCATCCTTCTCATGGCCAAAGCAGTCAAACAGGAGCACAAAGGGCATCACCCTTCTTGCACATCCCCTCTTTTGCCACAGTCTCAGCAGTGTGGGCAATGCACCGGCACAACCAGGGGAGTTTTAGAGGTAAGAAAACAGATCTGCACGTCAAGAATGCAGCCACAGAGCTGTGAGTTGCCTCATGCTTCTTATTTATATTGATCTTGCCACTTTTGCACCTTTTATTTCTTTAATATTAGCAGCAAGTTGCAGCCAGGTCACAGACACCTGCAGTTGTGCCTGCAGCAAGATGTGCTGATTTTGTCAGCTACTTCTTGAGAAGAAGGGCTCACAAAAGAAGAAACCAGCTCAGTGCTGTGCCCTCCAAAAAATCCTCCACAAGTGCCAGGTAATGCAAGGACACAAAGGTAAAACAAAGTGTGAGGCTGAAGTGTTTACCTGAATAAATGGCCAGCCACGTCTTGAGTGGCCATTCACCCCTACTCTGCTCCAGTCTCCCCTGCACAGCTGGAAGCCTGCCCATCCCTACAGCTCTCCCTTTGGAGCCCAAGCCCCTTCTGTGTTGACAAAACAGAGTGAGCAGAGCATCTTTCCACAGCTGCTTCTACCTGTGTCCCTCTGCAGCAGCTGTTTGCAGTAATTACACTGGAGACACTTCTCTGGCAGAGACTCAAACACCTTGTGCAGGGAGGCAACACCATTTTATCTAAATTTGTCAGGGTTTTTTTTTAGGGTTTTTAAAGAGCTTTTCTGGAAGTTTTTTTCTAGTTTTTCCATTTGTAACAGCATCAAACAGGGTTCTGACAAGCTCAGCCTGTGTGCTGCAGCACGTGGTCTGGAGAATTTAACAGAGCTGAAAGGATAGCAGGGGAAGCAGCCTCAGACTAAGCAAGCCAGAAGCAAAGCTGGGGACACATTTTTGCCCCTTTTTCTGCTCTTTCACTCTACCTACTGGGCCATGCTGCCTGCTTCACTAGTTTGATTTCATGGTTTGTACAGTCAGGGTGCTCTCTAAATTATTCCAGCTGACTTTTCCTTCATCTAAAAGTTCAGTTCCTGGTGCAAAAACTTCAGTGGGCTGTTGAAACTAAACAGTCACCTGTGCTGCAAGTTAACTCCTGAAACAGAGCAGAATTAATTTTGCCTTTATCTTCAAAAAGAGTTGATAAAATGAAAAATCAGAACTGGATGAAGACAGAATGAGAAAGACCTTTCAGGATTTTGCGTCAGAGCTAAGCAAAGATACCTGTTGCTATAGAAACTATTTGCATGGCTTTAATGTGACACAGGAAAGCAAAAGCACCTCTGGCAACCAGAGAAGGCAGAGCCCACCCAGAATGGGTGAAGGGGATGAAGGATGGCAGCGCTGCAGCAGCTGCACAGCACTTCAGAGCTGCCTTTTCTGCTGTGCCTGGCAGTGAAGTGATGCAGGTTGTTCTCACCAGGAGGCAAAGCACTTCCCCGTGGTGCTAAGTTGCCTCACAGCTCCAATTTAAGTGCAGCTGCTCAGTGCCAGTGGATGAAGGCAGCCTCAGGAACTCCCTGACACTGCAGCTTGAGCTCATCCATGCTGCCAGAGACAAAAGGCACAAGGTTCTCCTGACACCCTGTCACAGGTCAAGGCTGTCCTCACTGTCCTTTGCTCCTCAAGTGCCACAGGCAGGGCAGGAATAGGCTCAGGCCAAGGCAGGATGACATCCCAGGGGACATCCATGACATCCCAGGGGACAAGTCACACCTCACCACCACCCAGCAGCTGGAACAAACTAAAGAATGGCTGAGCTCAGGAACACAGAGCTACACCCAAAGCAGGTGAACCAGGAGCAGGTCATGGTTTGGAGGATGCCCCAGAAGAACACTGCCACCAATTCAGACTAACTGGTATTTAAGGCAGAACCACCTGGGGAATGCTGGCAGATATTTCTGATTTTCTTTGTCAGAGTTCCTCCCCAGCTGAGGACAGATGTAACTGGCAGCAGGAGACACGAGTTAACAGCTGAATGTGTGGCAGGGAATCCATCAGACTGCAGGGTCAGGATGAAATCTGGAAGGAAACTGCTGTAAAAACTTCTCAGCTACTGCTGGGTAAGCAGTAGAGTCAAACCTGACTTTTTTATTTATTCATGTGATGACATTATAGGTAACTGTAGTTAGGGAGAACATTCCAGGCAAACAACCAGAAAATTATTGCAACTTTTGAGTATTAAAAAGGCACCAGGAATTTATTAGGCATACAGAGAGCCAGGCTATAAAAACATTAATGTAAAGGGCTTGTACTTCTGCAGAAAGTGAACGATTCAGGTTGCTGAGAAAGGGGATGCTCTGGGTATGTAATTTGCTTCAAGAAGTCTTGAAGAGCTCTAGAAAGAGTCACAGCCTGAGGTGCCACATGACTGTTTAAATAGGCAATAGAGTTTAAAAGATGCTGAGAAATGAACAATTGTCCTAACACACCTTCCTAGCAGGAACCAAGAAAAACCTTAGACACAAAAGAATTTACAAGTTTCTGGCTACTGTTTCAGATTTCATCACCAAAAGACTAGAAAGACACTCAACTTCAGACAGGAACATTTTCTTCAGAAGCAAAGCTTATTCCCTCAGTTACCAGAAGGGAGGTGAACCAGACGTGTGATTCAAGTGACATTTCACAGAAGCAAGATAAAGGAAAAGTATTATTGCTGTTCAGCTAATTCTGGCCATGATTTGTACAGATTTGTTTATTTTCCTGTAAGATACCCTCCATGTTGTAGTGAGACTGGAGTCTATTCATAACAGATCAGCTACTGCAGACAGATGAAACCAAGATTAGTTTTAGAAGTTGTCCTCTGCCAGGAGGTTTATTAATATGAGGGAAAGCAGCATTATGGAGATGCTCATTAAAATGTATCAGGATTTCAATAACCATTTCAATGTTCCATGTCACAGAAGGTGCTCATCCACACTTCTTTCTGAAACTGAAACAAAGGAAAAATCAAAGACAAAAAAAGTTTGGAAGAGCAGCATGAAAAATCAGAAGCCTGCAACTGCTCAGATCCAAGAGGTTACAATATTTAATAAATTCGTGACAAAAGCCAACCCAGCTTGGTGTTACTTGAGCCTTAACAAGCAGGGGAGATGATCCAGGAAAGTCCCAGTTCCCAGAAGTTTCACTGCATTTAGTGTGTGATCCAGCATGGTAGGCTTCCCTTTTGTGGGGGCAGAGCTTGAAGAAATCCCAAAAAAACCTCACTCTGAACATTCCCACCCTCTGGTTTACAAGAAACAAGCCATGGCTGGAGCACAACAATGCTGAGGTTTCAGCTGTTAATAGATTACAGTGCTGCATCCATGTCCTCATGGATGAGCCAGCAGCACCTGGATTCCAGGAAAATGCAGCACCTCCCCAGCTCCTAGCAAAGGGCAGTGCTGCTGATCAAACAGCCTTGTTTGCTCAAGGCACTGTGTGTTTTGACAGAGCAACGCTTAGCACCTCAGCACAGCAAACAGAGCAGGCTGGAAAAATTTATGAGCTTACACCACTGCTGTCCTCTATAAAAATACCAAATCCACACAGACTAGAAGAAAAGATTATTCAGGTTGAATTTTTTCACCTATCAGTGTAGGAAAAGCATATAAACTAATGAGTGAGGAAATGACCTAACTAGCTATTTGCTTTGAAATAAAAGCTGCCCAGCAGAGTCACTTGGCTTGCAGGCAAATAAATGCAGCCTTTTGAACCACAGAGGTCCAGGAAGCAAAGTTATCCCCTCCCAGCATTTCTGATTTTCATTTTCCTGTTAAACACACTGAAAGGACAGGTGAACCCTGCCATGCTTACATGAATAAAGGCTGGGAGACTTCCCTGGTAGCAGCTCCCACCATCACCAGCAAGCCCAGTTGGGTGAGCAGGTTTTGCTTTGAGTGTTTGAGGCTGATGAGAACAACTTAACTTCCTCCTGCAGATGCAGGCAGCCCGTCCAGCCCTGTGCCTAACATTTCCTGCAGGATTACACAATCCAAACTAACTCACTTATGATTCACCTTTCAAAGGCAGAGTTATTGACACATTTCTGTAACCTACCAGTTGTTGGGTCTGAAACTTTCAGCTTCAGTTGTGAGTTAGTGCTGTCTGCAACCTCATATTTCCATTTATTCACTCATTTACTTGTGCTTTGTGCTATTTATTATTAGACCCTCAGACAGCACCTCTGAACATGACATGAAGCCTTTAGTAAAAGGAGGGACAAGGTTTAACCTTTGTGTGGCAGGTTTTATCAAAAAGGCACCTGGTCCTCACAGCCGTGCTGTTAATCACCAGCCAAGGGGGCTGCTCTGAAATACCATTTATACCCAGGAGTAAAAAGCTGATAGATCTGACCCTGGAAAAGAACACATGTTCTTGGATGTTGGCACAGAAGCACTGCATCAAACTGGAAGTTACTTTTTTGGTGAATTTCCTGCTCTGCCATCCTTACCAACACATTGAGAGCTTTCTGTTGCAGCAGCTGCCAGTCTACACCAGTGCTCGAGTGTCTGCACTGAGCTCTCAGGATTTTTAATCTGGTCCCCAGGTGGGTTTTACTTGAAATTACCAGAGGCATTCTTGCCAAGTGTGATGACTGGTACTACAGAAGTGGGAACAGCACATTTGAATGCATGCTGTCAATGAAAGAGGTTGAGGCCTTTACTAAAGCCAGGATTAATAAATGACAATCTGGAATTAACAGAAAGAGCCAGATACAGATATTTAACAAGTAAACTCTACTAATAGCTCTGACACACAACACTGAGCAGCTGCAGAGCACAGATAGCAGAGATGAATAGGAGGTAAAGCAGGAACACTGTCACTCTGCACTGCTGAAAACAAGTGAGGGAACACACAGAGTAGAAGCTGGAAAGCAGAATCAGCTTCTCTGCTGCTCACAAATCTGAATGGAGAGACAGAATTCAGGTGTTATCTTCCTGACAATACTAGGAAGTTAAGCTATAGGCAATATAAACATACAAATACAATCAGGTGTCATGGAAGCAAAGTGACAACACCCAGGGCAGGAGATCAAATGACCAGCACATTTAACCATGCTCCAAGTGTATTGTGTTCTCAGACACACTGGAACTCAGAAAGATCATGGAATGGTTGGGGCTGGAAGGGATCCTTAAAGGCCATCTAGTCCAACCCCTGCAGCAACACAGCAAAGGAGGCTTAAGCCAAGCTCAGACCTCTGGCTGTGCACAGGCAACTTTACACTCTCCAGAAAAGAACAGAGCTGGGGAAGGGGCTGGAGCACCAGGAGAGGCTGAGGGAGCTGGGAAGGGGCTCAGCCTGGAGAAAAGGAGGCTCAGGGGGGCCCTTGTGGCTCTGCACAACTCCCTGACAGGAGGGGACAGCCAGGGGGGGCAGGATCTGCTCCCACGGAACAGGGACAGGAGGAGAGAGAACGGCCTCAAGTTACACCATGGGAGGGTTAGACTAGATATTGGGGAACATTTTTCCACTGGAAGGATGGTCCAGCCCTGGCACAGCTGCTCGGGGCAAGGGTGGAGCCCCCAAAAGCTGTGTGGATGTGGCACTTGGGGACATGGGTCAGTGTTGGGGAAATGGTTGGACTCAATCTTAGAAACCTTCTCCAACCTAAACAATTCTAAAATTTGGATGTATATATCACATCTTTCTTTATGTTCCTTTATGGAAAATGAAAACTCCATCAGACATTAACTGCTTTCTCCCTGCCTGGTCACAGGGCTGATTTTAAAGCCTGTTCCTGTTCACCTGTCACTCCTCCCTGGCTGGGTCTGGAGCTCAGCAGGGACCCTTTGTAACACACTTTGCCTCTGGCCATGTGGTTGTACAACCACCACACCAAGCTTTTACCTGGGGAGCCTTTCTTGGGAAGATGGAACTTGCAGCTATTGTAACAGCCCCTCATCTTCTGCCTGTAGCAGGGATAAAATGGAAACCCTCCCCAAAACACACCCTGCAAATCGCTGCTTTAACCTCTGCCTACCCAGACAGCTCCACAGGAGGAGCTCAATAAGCTGCCAAAAAGCCTGAGAAGATAAGAGGTCAGGGCTGCTTTTTATCATGTTTTTGGGGAAGGTTTGGTCTTGTTCTGGTTCATTTTCTTTTTCACAAGCCACTTGCTAGTCCTGTTCACAGCCTGGCCAGGCAGAGAGCTGGATTAGTATAACCAAGGGAACAGCACAGGATGCTGCAGCAGAGACAGCAGCAGTCCCACAGCTACTCTTGTGCTCAAATATTCTGTAGTTGTTGGCTCCAGGGATCATGAGGTATTTAAAACTCTCTAAGAAGAATTTACTCATACTGACTCCCCCAACAAATTCTTCATCCACCACTTGCTTTGCTATCTGCTGTGAGTTTGTCCTTCAGCTGCAGCTTTTCCTTCTGTTTGGCTGGGAAGAGTGAAAAAAGTGGAAGCTGAGCATCCTGCAAGAAGAGGAGAGTAGCTGGAAAGTTAAAGGATTCCCCACCTGATGCAGGAAGGATTTTAGTATCACAGCTTCACATTATTTCCTAAAAAGAAAAAAGCATTCCAGGAGTAGAGCACTCAGCAGTGACATTTTTTTACCCTTGGATATAATACAGCTCTCTCACAGATCTGGATAACCAGAGGAGGGGAGTATCCAGAACTACCCTGCTTAATTAAATGAATGTGAGAGATTAGAAGACCCCAGAGAACCCACCTTGGAACAGAAAAAGTAATTTTAAAAATTACTTCAGGTAACATGTGCACACAAAATTGGCAGCAAGATAACAGAGAACTTAAGGGCAGCAACCTCATCCAGGTTCAGCTCAGAAATTCATGCTCAAATTATCACTAAAAAAATTCCTTCTGCTAGAGCGTGACAGGATGGCTGAGAGACCTCCTGTGTTTTACAGGGGTTAAATGAGGAAAGTTAATCCCAGTAAACAAAAGATGATACCATGAAACCTTGATGAAACCTCGCCTCAAACACACCATGCAGCAGGAATAGGAGAGTGAGGATGGCCACTGCAGCCAGAGCCTGTTCCCAGATGTGAACCAAAAACCTGGGATGGGCTGAAAGGCAGAACAGCTCCCAAGGCAGAAATGCTGCTCCTGGGGAAGCTGGGACACAACACAGGCACAAGAGTTTAAGCTGGCCATGAGTAAGTGAATGCTAGAAGCTGTAGTAATCTGATTTCAAAAGAGCCAACAGCCGAGAAATAAAAAAGAAACTGAACACAAAACCAGCCTTAAAGTTGAAGCACAGTGCACTTAGAAAAGGACTCTGATGTGCCAGCAGAAGCTCCCTGATGCCATCAATCACACAGCTCAGCCTTTGCATTCGGCTACAGCATCCTGGGGCAGCTCTGGGGCAGCTCAGCACAGCAGTGCTGCATTCCAGAGAGCAGAGCAGGAGCAGCTCCTTCCTCAGCCTCACTCAGAGATCCTTGCTGACACTGCTTGCATCCCTTACTGACAGGAACTCGCCTTTTACCGTAAAGAGAAGAAAGGGGAATTCCCAAGCTCTCCGGGCTCTTTTTTACTGTTTGTACTGGATACAGTCCTCAGTCAAGAGACTGAGAAGAGGAAAAGTGATGTGTAAAAAATAAATTTCCAAGCAGTATCTACCCTGCATCAGAGTCACGAGTTGTTGGTGAGAACATAACCCAGCCAGTTCCTTTCCTCACACCCTCACCCAGCAGGCAGAGACACCCAGCTGGGGCACGGATGTGAACCTGGAGTTCCTCTCCTGCATTTGCTGCTGGGACCCTGAGATGGGGACGGGATCTCCCTGTCCTCTTCCTTTCTCCTTACCCCGCTTCCTTAAGTTTCATTCCCACCTTTGAAAAACCTCTCTTGATTAAAGCATCGGCAGAACAGGACTTTTCCTGAGAAAATTCAAACCCCTTCTGTCTGCTAATGGAAACAAATATTCCCAGCCTGTCTGAACACAGCCTCGCTCGGCCGGGGAGGGAGGAAGGGGGGAACCCACAAGTTCCTATGCCAGGGCTTGAAAAGTTTCCATCAGAAGAGAGAAAGCAAAAGCACTTGCTCTGCTCGCCGAAACGAGAGAAGGATAGAAACTTCACCTGCACAGAGTTTAACAAAAAAAACCCCGAGTTACTCCGGGAGGAAGGGGACAGCGAGACACACAGGTGATAACAAGGGGGCACCAGATGCGTGATGCGGTGACGGGACAACGATGTTTTAAGAGATCTATTCCGAGGAATAACGCAGCCCCTCGGCTGGTACCCAAGCAGGACACTCCATCCCCGCCGCCCCTGAGCTCTCCCTACCCGCGATGGTCTCCTGGTAGCCCTTGGTGAAGAACTGCATGGCCGTGGCCGCTCTCCAGGGCGTCTTGAGCAGCCCCTGCCGCTGCGGGTCCTCTCCCAGCGCCCTGAGGATGGAGGTGTAGGCGGCGGCCAGGCCGGGCAGGCTCAGCTCGTTGTCCTCCTCGCTGCGGGGCCGCTCTCCCCTCCAGCCATCGGCGGTGCCGGTGCCGGTGCCCGGGGGGACGCTCGGCGGCTCCGCGGAGGGCGGCGGCCGCTCCTGCCGCGCGTACCCGTTCCAGCCCCGCGCCGGCTCCATGGAGCGGGGCCGTGCGGGCAGCGCCGTGCCCGTGCCCGAGCCGGAGCCGCCCCGGGGCTGTCCCTGCCCGGCCACGGCGCTCCCGCCGCCGCCGCCGCCGCCGCTTTTATCCCGCCCGCGCCGCCCCCATTGGCCGCTTCCCCGCGATGTCACCGCCGCTGTCGTGACAGGCCGGGAGGGGTGGGGGTGTCCGCGATGGGGGCACAGGGGGGATCCCTCGGGCTGAGATCTGGGATGGGGATACCGGGAGATCACTGGGGACCCCGGGCTGGGGTGCACGCTGGGGGTAGAGGCGG